>OX451741.1:68480165-68907665 GCA_948472305.1 Vicia faba | reverse complement strand
GCTTCAACTACAGAAGAAGACAAGAACTGGCTATGGCATCACAGGTATGGACATCTAAACTTCAGAATTTTATGCATTCTCAATCGAATGGTGTTTGGTTTGCCTTATTTGAAGGGAAAAAAGAAGGTGTGTGAGGAATGTTGCAAAGCAAAGCAGGCGTGGAAGGCATTCAAACATGACTTGCCCGTGAAATCAAAGCAAAAATTGGAGCCGGTTCATTCTGATGTGTGTGGACCTTTTGAAGTAAAGTCAAATGGAGGTAACAAGAATTTAATTACTTTCATTGATGAATTCACCAGACATGTATGTATTTACCTTATCGAAAGGAAGAGTGAGGTATTCACACAGTTCAAGAAGTTCAAATTGCATGCTGAGAAATAAAGTGGATGCAAATTTAAAAAGTTAGGAACTGGTGGTGGTGGTGAATATACGTTTGTTGAATTTGCTAGATTTTGCAATGAGGAAGGTATAGAGCATGAGTTTATTTCACCCTATACACCTCAACATAATGGCATAGCTGAGAGAAAGAATAGAAGTATACCAAACATAACGAGAAGTATGTTGAAAGCTAAAGATATGCCTAAGAGATTTTGGGCTAAAGTAGCTTCGACAAAAGTATATATTCTAAATAGATTCTTGTTATACCCCAAAAATTGCCTTCCCATTTTCAAGACAATATGATTCAAGATATCTTCTCATGCTCCTAGGGTTCTCAATTGCTCAAGACTACTCAAAGGTTGATCAGATGAACCCTCCTCCTAAACAGTGATCTACAACTAGGGTTTTAGTTTCCTCAAATAAAATTGAGTTTATAATTCCTAAAGTGAGTTTAATTGTTCCCCATATGCTTCAAAGAATCCCCATCAAGCCTTACATCACAAATTTGTTCAGTCAATTGCTCAGATAAGTGAAAATCAACTTTATTGAACAAAAAATCAATTATGGTCAACTTATAGTCAAACCTCAATATTTTTTGTCAAAATTAACATTTTAAACTCACATTCATAATTTGATCAAGGGTTTATAGTGATTTATCAAGAAAACTCAAGATTCATCAAAAGTCAAAAGTTGCTAAATTAGGGTTTTCTTTAGGAGAAGTCAATTGAACTTTGACCAAGCATAACTTTCACATGTTTCATCATAAAATTCTCAACCACTTCCCATTTTTATTTAAATTCAATTCTCTATAACTTTGTCTCTCTAAGATCAAGGCCAAAAATGCTCCATTTGAGAGATATGGGCCAAAACATTACAAGTCATTTTAAAAGTCAACAAAAAGACACTTTTTATCAAAGAAATTTACATTAAGTTAAAATCTTCAAATGGTAAAATGACCATTATAAGAGTTGTAATAGACGTCTTGAGCTTTCCAAAAAATCCCAGATCACCTTCATATGACAAAAATTGAGCAAGGTATGAGTTTCACAAGATGGGTAATTTTGTGAAATTGCATGAAACCTCAATTGAACAATTTTGGGCTTTTGAACTAATGGGCCTAACTTTTGAAGTTCAAAAATGTTCATGACATGTTATGGGACCCCCAAAACCATTCACATATTTTTTATGATTTTTATTTCTTTTATTTGAATTTTTATTCATTTAAAATCAAATTAAATCAAATAAATATTAAGTGGAGGTATAAGGCATAAAAGGATTTTGTTACAAATACTTTGGAGGCCCAAGGATCTCATCACCAACCGTGTGAACCTATTAGAGAAAAAAATCTATTGGTTTTGTCTTATTCCAACCTATTTTCAAAACAAAATCAAACATGTGTTGTACAAGGTCCAAGCCCACCTTTTTTAACCTAATCTTTCCCTCTATATAAGCACAACTCATTCATACACTCAGGACACGGAAAAACTTGCCTCAAAGAACATTCTCAAAACCTCAAATTTTGTCCAAACTAGGGCAAACTCGAAAGCATTGTTCCATCCCATCTCAAAGTAAACCACTCACTCAAATCAATCCCTGAGACATTGCAGAGTAAGTCTTGATCATTCTTGATGATCAAAGAGGCTTGAAACGTGCACTACATGCATCATTGGTTTCCTTATTTTTATGAATTTTGTGTTTTCTTTTTTATGTTATTTTGATTGAAACTAACCATGCTAACATATTCCTGAGACAAAACTATGCAGTTTCCCTTGCATGAGTCTCATAGCGCCAGAATAACCCATTACCATGTTTGAACCGTTTTGTGTTATCTTGTTCATATCTCTCTGTACAGGATGATTCAGCCAAAACTAAGGCCACCAATGGATTCGCAAGGGTCAATTTAGGGGGGTAGGTTTCTATTTGATCACTAACATGCTTTATTTTCGCAGGTACAAAAAAAGGCTCACCGGAGAAGACGACCGGAGCTAGGGCTCCGGCGCCTCTCTGGTCCATCCATTTGTTTTTATATTATATTTAATTGTTTTTGTTATAGTACCGGATGAAACAGTCACCCTAGTGGCAAGACATACACGTGCTAAGGCTTTGGTCTCTAAGGGTGTGGGTTCGATCCCTACATTTGGTATTTTTTTTTTGTTATTTTCAATTCGTGCAGGTTTTACATATAATCTTCAACGCCTGTTTCCTATCACCAACAAGCTCTTTTCCTGGTGGCAAGCTATACAACTGTGAAGGCTAGAGGGTGTGGTTTCAACACCCACCCCATGCAATTTTCTTTCTTTTTAGTTTTTACCTTATTCATTGATTTTTCTTTCCCTAACCCTAACTTGTTTTTTTAATTAACCTAAAAACTAACCCCTTTTTTTTCTAACCCTAATAAATTAGGTTTAGGTTTTTTATTAACATTTAATTCTCTTGTTTTAATTAATTAATTAATTAACCCTTTTATATACAAAATCTAATTAGAATTTAGGTTTCAATTATTATATCATTTAAATTTATTTTCCATACAAAAGTCATAAAAAACATTTTTTACATTCAATTTTCTATTTTTCTTATTTCTTTTTCGTCGCTTATCTATTTTCCTAGATCAAGTGTATAGGACGCTTCCTCAAAATGTAAATAGCTTAGATTTATTTTTCTCGCACTTTTTCTCTATTATGTATCTGCTTCCAGGATGTAATAGTTTTAGGGTTTAATTCCCACATCTTCTTACTTATATGGTTACCCCGAAGCCATGTGTTGTACCCTAAAATTTGCCCTCTCCTGTCTTAGGGATTCTTAGAATTACTTCAGTCAAGTTTCAAGCCTCAGACCATATTTTCTAAGAAAAATCATTCAAATTATCAAAAGGGGGCAAAATGAGCAAAATTGGAGTTTCTGCTGGAAAAGTCAACCAGATGCTAAAAAGTCAAACTTTGACTTTTTGATCAAATTTGAGTCCCAAAAATCACATTATGTCAAAGCATCCAAAAAATGAAGTTTGATCATCAAAAATCAAAAGAAACAAAAATCCAACTTGACAAGGCTTTGAAATTTTTCTAAGTATTTTTTATACTTGGTTAATTTCATTTACTTCATGACATTTTTTTGCTACAGTTCCAAAAAATTCAAAATGATGCAAGTAATTCAAGTTATTACAAAGTGACATTTTTGCAAAATTACAAATTCTAAAACTATGTCTTGATTAAAACCTTGTCACAATATTTTTGCCTTTTGACATAATATGAACAAGACCAAATTTGTGACAGGCTAAAAACTATGTTGTCCAAAGTTGAAGAAAATATGATATATCACATTGCCACAACACCCCATGCTGCCCTGCAAGAAAGCTTGTGCCATGCTACATCCTAGGTATGCATGATGTCCAATACAGTCAAAAAACTGCTCTATGCAGTCAGCTCAAGCCTACACCATGACAGCCCCAAAATTACACCAAAATGGCAAAAGAAAATTGTGTGCAGAAAGTATCAAAGCAGTATGCCAAAACAATTCAAAATGACTTATTTGTTTTCCCCCCTAAACCACAGTCAAGGGGTCTACAAAAGAGGACTGTCTCATAAGACAAAGAGGTTGGATTTTGAAGAGAGAAAAGATTTTCTAGAGAAAAAGATAGAGAGTTTTGTTGAGCAGAAAAAAAACAATATTTTGTGCAACCTTGACTCATTTTCAAAACCAAAAACTGCTCTTGTTCAAAACAGAAACCCAACTCATTACTCTACCATACAAACTCTCCTTTAAACCAAACAAATCATCACATACAAAGGTGGTCCAAAACATCACAAAAACAGTTCATGTGTTGCTATTCATCTCCATCTTCAAAACACCAAAAACATTACAGTGCAGTCCAGAGGTAAGTCTTCTTGATTTGATATCTCTCCATACATCATTAATGATTTGTTTGTTTTGAAGATAAGATGTAGTACTTTAATATCTTTTTGAACTAGTCATTTGCACTTTGTTTAGGCTTATTCAATCATTTGTTGTTCATGTTTATCCATCATATGCCATAAGTTAACTTATACATTCAGTAAAATAATGTTTAAGGCAGGAAAATGCAGTATGTATCGACACATATCCTCATGTGTCGACTCATCCTAGTGAAAAAACAGGGTATGAGTCGACACATAACCCCTATGCATCGACTCATACTGATTTCGGGTTACAAAACAAAAGTGGGAAAAGACTATGAGTCGACACATACGTGTTTCACGTCGATGCAAGAAGGTGCATGAGTCGACACATCCCCTTATGTGTCGACTCATACTGAGCAGATTTTGTTTTACAGGAACGAGGAAAAGCTATGTGTTGATGCATAGCAGCATGGTTCGACACATAGCAGCTCAAAATGCAGTTTTCCTTTTATTTTACACTGTTTTTACATTGTTTTCATTATCATTTGATGTGGTTGAAATATTTCAGTCTCCACTTCATCCCCATTGTAAACTTGTACCCCCAGTCCCCTAAAATGTTGGAATACAAAATATGCATGCTTCGACACGCACACTTGCTTCGACATGCACACTTGCTTCGACACACACACTTGCTTCGAATACACTCCTGCAGTCGAAGGAAACAAAAAAAAGGGCAGATTCGAAAGGGGCCATGAAGATTTAAGTCGAAGAGTGCTACTGTTTGGGTCAAAGAGCTCATTTTCCTTTCTTTTATTTTGTTTTTGCCTTTACATTTTCTTGCCTTTCAATATGGTTGTAATAGTGTAGGATATTTATTTCTTGCATTTTTATTGCTTTATACAAATGTTAGTAACTATGATGTATGGTAAGATAAAACCAACAAATAAGTCACCCTAATCAAAGACTAAATGCATGTAAATAAAATACATTTGCGCACTTACACCCTTAGGGTAAATTCCACTTGTTGCCTATCGGAAAATAGTCATGTCCCTCGAACATGGGCGTTTTAGCAAAAGACCCTCGATAAAAGATCGTAGTCCCTCGATGACCCTTGATGTTGCCTTCGGTAAAACGATCTAGTCCCTAAATGACATTGCTAAAACGTCTCATAAGTTGATTTCTATGACTATAAAAACGTCCCATACTCGTCCTTTCACATCCGACGATGGGACTTCTTACCAAAACAATGGTAAGATAGCCACATCTAAAGGAGAAGGAAAATCACATTTAAGACCTTTTGAGTAGGTAGTTTCGCTCTTAGTTACTCGCTTGCTCGCAACTACAAAAAACACTTTTATACATCAACACTCTTATTTCAAAACATTTCCAAAAGATAAAAGATTTTGTATGCGTTCTTATAGAGACGAGAACCATTGCAAAATATCTTTCCAAAAACCACTTTCCAAATCACAATCCACAAACACACTTTTGAACTATTTTCGAAACAAACACTTTGTAGGCGTTCTTATAGAAACGAGAACCATTACGAAGTTCCATTTTCAAAATACTTTCAAAAATCACATCACAAAGCATATTCAAACAAAAGCAAGTTGATCTAGCAACTAACTAAGAGCCCATGGAAAACCATGGATGAAAAGGGTGTTAATACCTTCCCTTTTCATGATCTACCCCCCTAACCCGAGAAATAATCTCGAAAGGTCTTTCCTGGGCTTTTTCACCTTTCCTTTTGGATAAAAGAAAAGTCGGTGGCGACTCTTGCTATCCACATAAATGCGAACACAAATGCAAAACCTCAAGTCAGTTCTCCCACCGTATCACAGAATTGGCGACTTTGTTGGGGAAATATTTATAAAAGTGGGGTTACCTTAGGGTTTAGATCACATTTATTTGCTTACTTTGTTTGACTTGTTTGCTTTACAATTATGGTTCTTTGTTTGGGTTTAAATCCTCCACCTGGATTTTGGAAACATTATAGGTAAATAGCAATACATTGTGGAAACTGTGCAAGGTATACCGACATGGTCTAAGTAATAACTATGTTAGTGTGACATATTTGTGGGTACCGGTAGCCTTTGAGTCAATCAAAGAGAATACGGGGCCGCTGAGTGATGTCATGAAGCACTAATGAACTTCTAGAACCCTTTACTTGACCAACTTGGTCTTTAGGATGTAGTGAGATGGCCGTCTTTGGTGCAGTTCGAAGTTGGTAGATACTCGATACTACACTCATTGTGGTTTGGTTTCTTGGGATATTTCGGTCGCCATTAAAGAGGCTTGAGCTGAAACAATGAAAAAGGAAACAATCCAG
This sequence comes from Vicia faba, assembly GCA_948472305.1. Lineage (NCBI taxonomy): Eukaryota > Viridiplantae > Streptophyta > Magnoliopsida > Fabales > Fabaceae > Vicia > Vicia faba. The sequence continues at coordinate 68,901,086 of OX451741.1, read as the reverse complement.
TGATATTGAGCTCCTTATAACCCGGTTACTATTTTTAGGACAGGTTGAGCCAATTAAACTTCAAGAGGGTATTACCTATGAAACCCCATGCAAGCCTAAACTAAGAACTTGCTTGATTTGTTTGTATATGCATGCTTGTACATAACATCATGGACATCATGAACATCATATTCATCCTTTTTTACCCCAAAATTTTCCCTCTCATTTATCAAGACTTTTCTCACAAGACTTCTTGGACTCAAGACAAGATTAGGGTTTGGTCAGCTCAAGACACCTCACTTTACACTGATAACCCAAAATTAGGGTTTGAGTTTGCACAAGGATTTTTGGACCACTAATGCTTCATGTGACTTTCATACACCATTTTGGACCCCTAAGATTGCTAATGTTAAGTTTCAAGCCTTGAACCACATTTTTGATCAGTCAATTGGACAGTATTGGGGGAAAAGTCAACCATGGCCAATTTACAGTCAAACTTCATAATTTTTTATCCACAATAACATTTTAGACTCATATGTACCATTTGATCAAGTTTGGATCACAACTCCTCATGAAATTTGATCAAATCATCAAAAGGGCAAAATGGTCCAAATTAGGGTTTTTGACTAAGAAAGGGCAATTTCTGATTTTTAACCTAGTCAATGACCAATTGAGTTCAAGCATGATTTCAAGGATTCAATGGCATTATCTTGACCTAATTACATGGTTCAAAAGATCTCAAGTTCATTGGATTGACAGATGAATTTTGCAGTCAACTGATCAAAAGTCAATTGTACACTGAAAAGTCAAACTTTGACTTTTTGGTCAAAATCAAGTGCCAAGGGTCATAATTCATCAAGGTATGTCAAAATATGAAACTTGTTCACCAAGAAACTCAAATTTGAAAATTAGGGTTTTAATTTGAAAATTTTCATAACTTAGAATTTTTCTAAGTATACAAATTTTCTTATTTTTTCCCAACTTTTCACAACTTTTTCACCATGATGCATTTTGATTCAAAGAAAACTTGCAACATGAAAGTTGTAGTCCTCCATGAAATCTACAACTTTTCTTCACAAACTTTTCCCAAAAGATTCTTGTATCTCAAGTTATGAATTTGTGAATATAGGTTCATGAACTAAATAACTTCGTGAAATTTTGCCCTAATTTAGGCAGGTTTTGGACCCAACTTTATGGACATTTTTCACCTAGTTACAAGAGGTATCTCAAATTTAATTTCAAATATGGATTATATAGCACATTGCAAGCTTTCCAAAATATCCAAGAACTCTCCAAGATCATTTTTGAGTAGGGAGAATCAAAGAAGGGAAGTTGGCATTTTCTCACTTTTGTTCAAGCCATTTTCACATAGCATCAAGTTGCAAATCCAATCCATGTTGTTTGTATCTTGATTTACAGGTCCTAAGCTCACTTTACACTCCATAATTAAATGCAAACTCAGTTGACAAAGGCATTATCTTTGCTTTTGAAGCTTTGTACAAGAGATAATTACATTTTAGGCATAAAGTTCACATTGCCATTTTCATAAAGAGAAGCTTTGCAACTTTGTCAATCTTGAGCATTGAACCTGTTCCCTTGGTGAAAGCAATGTACACAGGTCTCAAGCAAATTGTACAAGTGCATTTCAGATCTCAAGCAAGCAAAGACAGGCATGTTAGTATGGTCACTTCACTTTACTTCAAATGCAAGAAAAGTTGCCAAAAGGTCAAAAACTTGTATAGCTAGTAATGGCTGACCTTTGTATCATTTTTATACAAATACACAAACTTATGGCAAGGCATAGCACGATTGCTTGACACTAGAAACTCTTCAAAACTCAAAAACTCCAAAATTTTGTCCAAACACTCAGAATCTGCAAAAGCATAGCCAACCAATTTTTGGCTCGTGCATTTTGTGTTTAAACACTTGAAACATCTCATACACATCATACCAAAGCAATCCAAGCCATCACCCTGGTTCTATAACCCCTATTTCAGCATCCACCATTTTCACTTTAAAAGCTTGCAGCTTGACTTGTCCAGAGATTTACATCTATCCTCAAAGCAAGATAAGCATTGGATTAACTTCAGGGAAGCTCAAGGAAGCTCAAACAATCCTTAGGCCTCCATTAAAGTCCCTACATTGCTCTACTCGAATCCAGCTGAAGGAGGTATATTTTTTAAACTCTATCTCTCTGAATAGGCAACTTCAAGCCACGATTTATGAAGAAAAAATGTAGTCCTTATCATAATGAAGTTGTACATATGCATAATTTTCATTTATATTAACTGTGCTGAGAGAATTTGAAGATTGAAAATGTTGAAAAAGTTAGGTCACGAATTAGGGCTGCCAAAATTCTCTCTGATCTTTTAGAGTTAGGTTATATAATTTATATGGTTGGAATCGTGAGCTTAAATGCCACATGTTTCGTGTTATGAGTTTTTGTTTTTGTGCAAGTACATGAAAGTTACAGATTTGAACTATGGCGCGCGGAGAAGAAGACCAAGGACAGGGATGAAGTGGCTTCTGGGCTCTTTGGCGCCTGGCCTTTTTTGTTTTTACTAATCACACCCCCTGACTTACTTTTACACCCCCTGACTTATTTGTTATATTTTTCATATTTTTTTCATATTTTCATATTTATTGCTTTTGATTATTTTTTCTGAACAATAAAAAATCCTAAAAATAATTTCTTTATTTTTTGCAATTTTGTTTTATTATTTTTATTATTTTTTGCATAAAAAATAGTTTATTATGATAAATAGATTTTATTTTCTTAAATAACTTATAAATATATTTAAAAATACTTAATATTTTTATTATACTATTTATACTCATAAATACTTATTTTCTATACATATTTAATTTTTAATCTTTACATATAATATTATTTATTATTTTCTTATACAAAAAATATGCAAAATAATAATAGGAAACATTATTTTCTTTTAATTAAAAAAATTAGGGTTTCACCCCTCCAAAAATAATATTATTTTTTCCTTATTTTTTAGGGTTTAAATTAAATTATTTTCTCATACAAAAAACAAACACAAAACATTTTTTAACATACACATTTTGCATTGTATTTTAAATATTTGTCTTATTTATTAAATTCGCACAATATTCAATTTGGTTGTAATAATATATTTAGGTTTATGTTTGTGCAAAATCCCCATTCAAAACTTATATCCCCCCTCCCATAATAATTGTTGTAATAGCTTAGTTTATTTTATGCAATTTATCGCTTTATATATTATGCTTAGTAATTAGGGTTTTGCATGACAAGAACAAAAACAAAGCAAAATAGAAAACCCTAAATGCAAGACAAAAGCATGAAAAATGACACACTTTGCACACAAGCACCCCTAGGGTTTCTCCCACTTGGTTGCCTAAAATAAAATGGCCATGTTACGCATGCAAAGTATCTTGGCAAAACAAAACAAATATAAGATCATAGTCCCTCGATGACGCTATTCAAAGGTTGCCTAAACAAAAATGATCTTGGTCCCTCAAAAATTCTAAGATACTTGGCAACATTGTTATCATGGTTATACGATGACCCACGCATGTCCCGTTTACATCCAAAGATAGGGTTGCTTACCAAATCAATGGTAAGTCAACAATGTCAAAGGAATAAAAATGCATAAGAAATACATTTGAGTAGGTAGATAGATGTTGTACCCCAAAATTTGCCCTCCCATATTCCTCAAGATATGATCCTCAAATGGCTCAAGATTGCTCAAAGTTTGCTCAAGGGTTGTACAATCAAACCACCTCCTAAGCCAGCTGAAATTAGGGTTTTGGTTCTTTCAAAGAATTTGAGGTTTCCAATGGCTCAATAAAGTCTCATAGGCATATACATATTCTCAAGTATCTACATGCCAAGTTTCAAGACTCACAGTGCCAATTTGCACAGTCAAAAGCTCCATTTGCTCTACAGTCAACTGCAGGGGCAAAATGGTCATTTTGCAGTCAAAAGTCAGAATTTTTGGTCAACATCTTATTGAGTCCACAATCATCATTTGATCAAGTCTTGATCATGATTCCACAAGAATGGCTCAAAAATCATCAAGATGCAAAAAGTTGCTATTTTTGGACAGCAGAAAAGTCAATTGTATCTTGATCAGGGCATAACTTTTTCATGGTTCATCAGAAAAATCCCATCCAATGCTCATTTTGAAGGGGATGACATTTCCTACAATCCATCTTCACATTCCAAGTCCAAGAAATGCTCTCACAAAAAGTTATCAATTTCTACATTATAGGTCAAATTCAAAAGTCAATAAAAACGCATTTTAAGTCAAAGACCATAACTTGAGATTGGTAAATCCAAATGACATGGGACCAAAGGCATTGGTTAGAGGACTTCAAGACCTTTCCAAAATGTCCCAGAACATGTTCATATGATCAAGATTGAGCAAGATATGCATTGGAGAAGTTGGGAAATATTTATGAATATGCAAAAGTCAACTTTGCTCAAAACACTTTGTTTTTGCTAATGGGCCTCAAATTTCTTCTTGAAACTTTATCCATGGCCTATGCACGACCCATCAAGCTTAATTGAATTATTTTCTTATTTTTTATTAATTAATTGGATTTTTAATCAATATTAATTCATTTAATTAATTTAAATTGTAGGAAAATACAAAGATTTGATTTTTCAATCTTTTTGTGAAGCAAGAATGACCTAAAAAGGCTGGCAATTTCATGTACCAATCAAGGATGCAAAAATCTCCAAATTTGGCAACTTTTTCCAATCATGAAGATTCAAAAATATATGATTTCCAATCAAATATTCAAATCATCATTCCATGGATTTCTTTGCAAGATTTTGACCTAATTCTCTTCCTCTATAAATACACAAGCCAACCCTAATCATGCACACGTGAAAGCACTGCAGAAAAAGCCATAAGCATATTGAAAAAATTCAGGAAAACTTGAAAACTGTTTTCTATATTCCAGGCCAATTCAAGGACTTTTGTTGACTCTAATACCTTGCAGGAGTTCTCAGGAACGTGTAGCAATCAAAACCAAGCATTGAAGCTCAAGAAATCATCAAGAACATACCCACGGTTTGCACATTATTTTTAGAATCGTAACACTAAATTCATGAGCATTTAACGTGATTTTTTGATTGTTTTGTATTGCTTGAATCCATGTGAAGCTAATGGCATAAGCTAATTGAATTATAGTGTACAGAATCACAAGTTACCATGGACAAATTCTAGGGTTCATAAGCTTTCAAATTGGGGCTTTGCAGTACAAGAAAAATTAAGCCTTGAGAGACCTATGGTTGAAATCGTTGAGACCAGACGAATCCAAAGGGACCATCGCGAAATATTTATATTTATCACAGCTCTATTCGCTATTTTTGGTCACTGTAGTTTGTGGGGGTTAAAAACCCCCGCTATATAATGTGTTTTTATGCAGGCGAAGGAAGAAGATGATGAGTTATTGATATGCTATTGGACCATTCAAAAAAAGGCGCGCGTGTTTTGTGATACAACATATTTATTAATTCTTAATATAATGTTTGCTTATTGTTCTTATAACAAACGCGTGCAAATGGCTTGGTGGTTGATGTGCTGGCTTGGAATCATTGGGACCTGGGTTCGAATCCCAGGTCCCCCAAAACATTTCTATTATTTTTCTTTACAAGTTCATATGCAGCTTTCCAATAAGATGTCCATCATACACTTCCAGCTATCAGCACGCCAAGTGGCCTTAAGCACAAATCATGCGGCCAAAGATGAAGGATCATGGTACTCCCAGTCAACCATGCGCGTGGACCATCCCAAAGTCAAAGCAGGCTTGAGATTAATGGGCTTCAAAGTTCCAGAACTTACCTCCATATTGGGCAAGCACCCCCCTGGTTTCTTATTCCTCTTTTATATTTTTTTCATTTAATTATTTTATATTAATTATCATTATTATTATTTAATTAACTCATAAATTAATTATTTTCATAATAAACTCAGAAAAGCTAAAAATAATATTTTTTTTCTTAATTAAAATTAATTTCACTTTATTTTTGTAAATAAATACTAACATAGATTAATTTAGTTAATTAGGTCAATTTTAACTTTTTTTTCACAATAAATAAAATCCATGTAGAATTAGGTTAATTAATATATTTAACTATTTTATTTTATTTTCATTAAAAACATAAAAAACTTAAAAAATATTTCTTTATTTAATTAATTAGAATTAGGTTTAATTAAATGCAAAAAGGACCAAAAACTCATTCTTTCTCAAAAGGGGTCAAAACCCTAAGGACTTCTCCGATTCAATTCTTATTCGTGCACATTATTTTTTGATCATATTTATGTAATTGCTCCGAGTATGTAATAGCGTAATTAGACCTTTTTATCGCTTTCTTTAATTTCCCGCAATTTACTTTTCAAGGGTTGTTTTTGGCGATGTAAATACCCGATGCCTTGTAATAGCTTAGTTTTACTTTCCACAAATATTTAACTGTTAGATGTATGTTAACTAGGCTATGCATGACAAGACTTCTCTGAAATTAAAATCAACCCGTAGCTCACCATGACATGTACAAAGATAACTTAACTGAATCCTGACACACTCGCACATGCCACTCCTAGGGTACGCCTCACTTGGTTGCCTCGACGTGGTCATTGAGTATAGGGTGTTTTAGAGGTCGCCCTCCTGTCTAAAGATCAAAGTTGCCTCGAAACGGTTGCCTCGGATAAAAAAAGATCTAAGACATTAGGGTTACCGCTGAGGCGTCCTACTATTGCTTTGGTGACCACATGTCCCTATAATCGAATTAACCCAAAAAACTCCAATGACGGTGCTACCTACTTCTCAATAGTGGGATAGTATTGTCTAAAGGACATTTACACAGCTTAATTTCTTTTGAGTAGGTAGAGGTTCTTAGATACTTGCTCTTTTAAAACAAAAATACTTTTCGCACTTACACTTTTTTGACAAAAGTTTTCAAACAAACACTTCATACACTCTTGAGGACAGATACAAGAGTTAAATCGATGTTTTCAAACGAACTTTTTCAAAACCCACAAAACACAAGAAAAGCAAAACATTTTTGAAAACATAGTGAGCAAGTACCTAAGAGCCCGTGGATAACCACGGATAGAAAGGGTGCTAACACCTTCCCTTTCTATAATCTACCTCCCGAACCGAGAAACATCTCGAAAAGGAATTTTGCTGTGCTTTTGTCCTTTCCTTGTTGGAGAAAATAAAAGACGGTGGCGACTCTTGCTTACCGCGACATTTCGCGAACCAGCATTCCAAAACAGTTAGTTCTATTTCCACCGATCACAGAACTGGAGACTCTGCTGGGGATATTAATAAGTAAGGTGTATCTTAGGATAAGATCATTCTATGTTTTCAATTGTATGCCTTGAATGCTTTAAAATTGTGGGCTTGCATCGTAGTTTTATAGATCCTAACCTAGATCTGGGGAATACCCTTTAGGTAGCAATAAACTGTGAGGGACCTGTCCGACGTAGACCGACACGGGTGAAGCAGTAGCTACATTGGTGTGACACCTTGGTCTGTACCGATATCCCTTGTGTTGGAACAAGGAGAATATGGGTCTTCTGAGGAGTCATTAAGCACCAACTGACCTTAGAACCCTAAATTGACCCAACTTGGCCATAGAACAGTAGCAGTATGCTACACTCATTGAGGCTAAACTCTCGCGATGGTTCCGGCCGTAAGAAAAGGTTGTGAAGCTGGAGTTATGGCCGATTGAGGGTAGTTAGTGATATTGAGATCCTCTAGAACCCGGTTACTATTTTCTAGGACAGGTCTTAACCAACTGAAACTGAAAGAGGGTAGTACCTAAACTTCATGCTGGCCTGAAATCTAAGGGCTCTTTTGTGTGACTTGTGTGCCTTCAAACTTGAAATACTTGCATATTCTTGTTATCTGACAACATGGGTTCCTTGCAGGTTTTGTTTATAGTCCTTAATCTAGACTTATAACAGGGCTTACTTACATCACTTCACGCATAGCATACACATCATAACATCATACCATAGTATTTCCTTAACCATTTCAAGGATCTCAAGGGTTTGTGATGCAGGTCATGATGAACCAGACGTCAAACAAGGGGCAAAGGGGATTTATTTTCCTCTAGCCAAAGTTGTCCAGAAATCCAAGCACGATAACTTAAGTCAGGGGCTATGACCCACTCGATATGGTGAGCCTGACTCTTGAAGAAGGACTCTCAACAATATGCAGTTCCTTCAATCAAATACAAATTTCAAATTCTAACAATTTCTTGTTTACCCCGCGAGATCCTTGAAAACATTGCATGCATATATCATATATATCATATGCATAACAGGTACACTTTTTACAGGTCACTTATCTTCTTCGTTGTTTATTTCAGCAATCATCATGTCTTCTGAACCTTCCACTGAAAAAGCGAGCAAGGCCCTCCAGGCCTAGAATGCCCAGTTCCAAGAGTTGGTTATAAGCCTAGCCCAGGGTCAACAGGACTTGAAGACTCTGATTTTGAAGGAAAGGAAGAAGAAGAAGAAGAAGAGGACCGTCTTGTTCAACACTGGACGCAGATTTGGGAATGCACTGCAAAATGAGGTTGATCTGACTACTTCATCTGTAGGGAAGGACAATCCACAAGAGGAAAGGGTTCCTAGCCCCATAGTCTCCGACAACGAGACGGATTATGATACAGACAGTATCCTCCTGCTGAGGATAGGTATAAACAGCTAGAGGACCGTTTGAGCGCCATGGAGATTCAGAATGTGCCCGGGTTGGACTTTGGAGACCTAGGCTTTTCCTCTGGGGTGGTGATTCCCCATAAGTTCAAGGCGCCTGCTTTTGCAGAGTACGACGGAGCTTCCTGTCCTAAGCTGCATCTCCGATCGTATGTAAGGAAGATCCAACCTTATACAGCTGACAAGAATTTGTGGATCCATTTCTTCCAGGATAGTCTTTCAGGGACTCAACTCGAATGGTTCTATCAGTTGGATCGAGCCAGTATCCGTAACTGGGAGGATTTGGCTACGGCGTTCTATAAGCAGTATCAATATAATTCCGACCTCGCTCCTACGTGTACACAACTCCAGAGTATGTCACTAGGGACGGATGAAGGATTTAAAGAATATGCTCAAAAGTGGAGAGACCTTGCTGGAAGAGTGCAGCCACCTCTAACTGACCGTGAACTTGTTGATATGTTTCTGGGGACCCTGTCTGGTCCGTTCTTCAATCATTTGATCGAAAATTCTTCAGCCGGGTTTACAGACCTCATCTTGACTGGTGAGAGAATTGAAGTTGGTATCAAGTCTGGGAAGATACAGAAGGATGCTTCATCGAGCTCCGAGAAGAAACCCTTCAAGAAGGAATCCAGTGTTGTCTATGGTTCAAGGAGACAGAATAAACTGAAACGCTGCCAAGCTGTCAATGCGGTGGTCATTTTAAAACCTGTCGCTGCTCCTCAGCTTCATGACCAACAAAGGGGTGAGAGACCTAGAAGACAGTTCACTAGACTCAGCATGACCTTATCCTAGATGTTGCCACAGTTGCTGAAGACCAATCTGGTGACTCTAAAAGAAGCTCCAAAGAATCAAAATACAACGTCACCAAAGTATAATCCTAATGCCCGCTGCGCTTATCACTCTGATAGCCTGGGGCATACTACAAATGATTGTTGGAGTTTGAAAAATAAAGTCCAAGATTTGATTGATGCAAAGGAAATTGAGTTTGAGGCGCCCGAGACTCCCAATGTGATCACTGCTCCCTTGCCAAAACACGGCTAGGATTGAAAGACTTTTGTTCACTTGAATTTTGAAGTTGTATTTTCTTAGCTTATTCAACAATTATCATATCAAACTATCTTATTTTATTAATGCATTACACGTGTCTGTTTCGAATTAATTGTTTTCTCTATGCTTAAAGTTGCTTTCATTTTTTGTGATGTTCAACTCTCGATTAAAAAATTCTAAACCTTTTGAGGGAGGCTGACGAAAACGATACCATGATCTTTACGGTATGCTTTTGAACAGACCCCGCTGATGAAGTATAGGCATTGTTTCAAAACCTAAACAGTGGAGTTATAAGGAAGATAATCCCTAGTCAACCCCTTTGAGCCAAAGAAGTTGGAGTTTTTCTTTTCAAAAATTAAAACCCTTAATTATAACCTGGGGCAGGGTAGTTCTCTCAGTTGATCCAGGTGCCCAACGAACGGCATCAAAGGAGTCCTTCCGAAACAAAAAACAGTGATGGTTCCCTATAATCATAAAGACAGGCAGTCATTGTCTCAAAGTAAAAGCCCAATAAGTCAAAACCTATAAAGGAGACTTACAAAATTAGGGCATCCCGCTGACTGTAATCACAAAAGAAACAGTTCAGGCAAAAAAACAGGGATAATAAAATCAAAAAGAAAGAGGTCCTGCAAACTCTTATAAAAATGACTGCCTATTCAAAATAAATTGTCAATATCTGAACCATCACCGGAATATCAGAGCAAAGACTCAAACACGATCTAACGCACGATTAACTGAGTTTAGGATCGAAGAACATCACGAAGAATGGGTGGGTACCAATAAAATTTGAGCCTTTATCCTTTGTTTCTTAAACCGTGAACCGGGCCACGTTATAACCCTTAAAAAGTCCTAGCTGAAGCATGGGTTAGTTCGAAAGCATATTGTTACAAAAGGTATCCTGACTCCTGTAGGGCTTGCTGTAAAATCCTGAGTTGACATCACATTTTACAAAATTCACTTGTTTTATTGAAAACTGCATTTTCAAAAATTTCAAGACAGACATAAGCTTGGCATTCTTAAAATAACATTGTTTGCATATAACTATTTGTTTAAACAGCAGAGAAATTCGCACGACGAATATCTAGTGAACAAAAAACCTTCTCAACAAAAAAGGGATCACATCAAGTGGAAAAAACACTTCCAATCCAGGGGCACGACATGAGCATTGTCCATCATCTGGGGCAGTTAAGTCAAGATTCAAGGAATCTCTCAAAATGCCAAGTAGCCAGGGGCAAATCTCCGTCTGTGTCACTTGGGGCATTAGACAGGAATTCCAGCAACGAATCTTGCACGATCAAACATCTTCTGGTAGTATGGAGACACAACACTACTGACAGTGACAACCTCCCTACATCCTGAGAGCACGTACCTAGTCAAAAAAAATACTACGCATAATCAAAGACCCGCTAGGTCGACTGGCCTAGGCAAAAATAAGGGCTTCTCGGCGGACCAAAAGGGTTCGGGCAAAAACAAGGGATGAAAATGAAAAATCTGTACACCCGGCAAGTCGAAAACCTGAAAAGGCGGCTTGGGCAAAAAAGGGTATCCCGATGGATTGAAAACCCGAAAGGGCGGTCCAGGCAAAAATTAGGGATCAAAGCGTACGACTATGTCCCGTCATCTCGTCACTTGCCTACCAAAAGAAGATTTGTCAATTGGCAGTTATCAAGCACCTCCACAGGTACCTTCTCCCACAGAAGCTGAGGCAATAAGAATTGTCTGAACTGTACAAGCTTCTCTGCCCACTAGGTACAAGGTAAGTTTAGCTGAAGAATTTGACCAAGATACCTTTACTCCCCGTAGAGTAAGACAAGATTCAGTAATACTCTCCCCAAGCAGATTGGCCTCCCATCAGCCCCAAAAAGGCACAGCATCCCCGGCAGTCTTAATATCCCTCGATAGAAATATAAGATTGTTCCCCGGCGGAATACAAGATACCCCCAGTGGAGTCATTTCCCAACGCAGTCTGAAAAAGTTTCCCCAGGAGAGTTCAATTATCTCCCCAGTAGATTCTGGAAGCTTGTCCCCTGCAGAGTACAAATGCATCTCCCCAGCCATATTCAAAAGGTTATCCCCACCAGAGTCTAACTGGGTTATCCTCAGCAAGTCGCAACGGAAAGATCACCCCCAGCGAAGTTCTTTCTATCCCCCAGCGGAGTTCATCATCAAAATCCCCCAACAGAGCTTATCAACGGAATCCCCAGCGAAGTTATCGTTAAAATCTCAGCGAAGCATCTCTTCCCACAGAATAATTCCCTGCAGAGTAATCTTTTCATTAAGTTTATTCCCCAATGGAGTCATCTTCTCCTGCAGGTTTATTCACACAATCATCTTCGTCATCATCCCCAGCAGAAACGAAGAATTCAACTCTTGTCTCCAGCAACTATCCGGGATTTATTTTCCCCAGCTAAAACATTTCATTTCCATACCTCATGACACATGCACATACGCATCATATCATACAATCTCATTTATGTTGAGAACATCATTGCTTGATCCATCTCATGCATTGCATATGACTGACCTTTACCTTTCAGGAAAGATGCAGTTAAATTCTCAGCCATATCAAAAGACCTTGTCTGGTCCAGTTAAATCGATTCCTAAAGATTTTTCTGATGTCGATCCAGTCAAAGGCCTTCTCTGGTTCAGTTAAATCGATTCCTAAAGATTTTCCTGATGCCGATCTAGTTGAAGATTCCAAGACCTTGCCTGGTCCAGTTAAATCGATTCCTAAATATTTTTCTGATGCCGATCCAGTCAAAGGCCTTCTCTGGTCCAGTTAAATCGATTCCTAAAGATTTTCCTGATGCCGATCTAGTTGAAGATTCCAAGACCATGCCTGGTCCAGTTAAATCGATTCCTAAAGATTTTTCTGATGCCGATCCAGTCAAAGGCCTTCTCTGGTCCAGTTAAATTGATTCCTAAAGATTTTTCTGATGCCGATCCAGTTGAAGATTCCAAGACCTTGCCTGGTCCAGTTAAATCGATTCCTAAAGATTTTTCTGATGTCGATCCAGTCAAAGGCCTTCTCTGGTCCAGTTAAATCGATTCCTAAAGATTTTTCTGATGCCGATCCAGTTGAAGATTCCAAGACCTTGCCTGGTGTAGTTAAATCGATTCCTAAAGATTTTTCTGATTCCGATCCAGTCAAAGGCCTTCTCTGGTCCAATGAAATCGATTCCTAAAGATTTTCCTGATGCCGATCCAGTTGAAGATTCCAAGACCTTGCCTGGTCCAGTTAAATCGATTCCTAAATATTTTCCTAATGCCGATCCAGTTGAAGATATTCCAAGACCTTGTCAAAATCAGTTAAATCGATTCCTAAAGATTTTTTCTGAGGCAAAACCAGTCAATGGAGATAAAACCAGTTAAATCGATTCCTAAAGATTTTTCTGAAGCCGGACAAAATCAGTTAAATCGATTCCTAAAGATTTTTCTGTGACCAAACCCATCATCCTTTCTTAAGTTCTAGATCAACACCTGTATCTAGCCAGGAAATATCTGTGAGCGATTGATTGTAGATCTATACCTGTAACTAGCCAGGTGAAATTCTGGCTGCAGATACTCAATGTCACAGTCAATGTTATGACACCGTATCTGACTTTCTATAAGACAGTAAATACAAAAACAGTAAAGAACATAGTCAATTGTTTACCCAGTTCAGTGTGAAACAACACTTACTCTGGGGGCTACCAAGCCAGGGAGGAAATCCACTATAAGAGATATTAATTCAGGAATAAACCAACCAGTTTATCTCCTTCACTTAAGACCTACCCAATGCAACTTCAATCTAAGTTCAACTTAAACCTGAGTTCCTACTCACTCCCCCTCAATCACACCAGTGATACTTAAAACAATTGACTCATGAATTAATGAAGACACTCTTCAGAACATACACTTGATTATGCTTCACAGATTTTTAATCAAGCAACACAAACACTCTTGCTTCACAGCTTTGAGTGATACATAAACCTAACTTGACTTTGCTTCAAAGCTTTAGTCAAGAGACACAAAACACTCTTGCTTCAAAGCTTTGAGTGATACAAAACCCTTACAATTAAAACCTATTCCAAGTCACTTATCACAATGATACTTGCTTGGATTACAGTAGTTAAAACTATACAGCTCCTAATTGATCTTTTGTCCAAGGGATGAATTCCAAACAGCAGTCATGTTGAATATATAGCAGTTGTTTCTTCAGTTAGGGTTTCCACAAAAAGCTAGGGTTAATTCCGTTTGACCTTAAGACTTGGTCACAAGACTTTATCAACCAGGTTAGGGTTGAGCTAGGTTAACCCAAAGTCCACGTGAGATTCTGTTCTGGAAAGAATGAGTCATCTTCCTGAAAAATCTCAGAATTAACCAAACTGCATAACTGTTAGATCAGTACAGGATGTCTTGACATTTGTTATGACATCAGGATTCCTGTTTACTGATTTTGGTAGAGGGAATAAATGTGATCATTTTGCAAAATGCTCAAATACACACTCATAAGCAGCAGCACCGGTATGCCATTATTTTTCTGCAGAGGTACTTAATAAACCAGTACCTAATAAACCAGAATGTTATGACATCAGTCATGACATTCACACACCTGGTTTTACCCAAAATACATGCCAATAACTAAACACCTACAAACTCCCCCTTTGGCAGATTTTTGGCTAAAGCCCCTAAGCAATCAGAGAATAGATAGCAGCAGAATGAATATGACTGCAGAAAAATATAGTGTCTATCAAGTAATTAACCACAGAATATCTCCCCCTCTTTAGCCACAAATGGGCCAAAGATACATGTACTTAAATGTTATACAGTCATCCAGAAAAAGTAATAAAAAACAACAACTAAAATCTGAAAACACTTGCAAACTCCACCAAGAACCAGCATCAACTCCACCAACCTTTAAGCATTGTCACCTTCAGAGGAGCTACTTTCTTCAGTATTGAGTTGATCTTCAGCAGCACCCTCTTCCCTTCTGTTTCCTTCAGCCTCCTCCTGTTCTAACCTGGAAATTAGGTTTTCTAGAGTCTTTTTCCTAGTCTCCAGCTCTTTGCAGGTCTCTTTCAATACAGCTATAACATCAGATGTTTTGGACTGAGTTTTTACAGATGATGTCTCAGCTGATGTTATGACAATATCAGGAACATGAGATCCCTGAAAAAGCTTGTAGTGTAACCCAAGAGCAGGAGCTCTTTTGCAAGCAGTATCTCTTGCCACCAGGATATTAGGGTACTGTGCAAGGATAATTCCACAAAGGAGGGAGGGAAAGGCAATAGGGCCTTTGACAGCATAGCTACCAACATGTTTTAAAGTTTGTTCAAAAATATACCTGCCATAGTCAAATTCAGTCTTGGTTCCCACAGCATAAATGAATCTCCCCAATCATGTGGAGATGTTGATTTGTGGTTGGTAGGGACCCAGTTGGCTGCACCAATCTTGTGCAGGATGGAAAATTTCATGCTTAGTTTGCTGGCATTCAGCTTGCCTTTCAAGGGCCAACACTTGACTTGTCTTATTGTGATGGTTTGGCATACTTCATTGTCAGTGACTTCTAGTTCAGGGCAATCCTCATTTGATCTTCCAAGAAATTTGTTAATTTCTGATGGAGAGAAATTAACCCTTCTTCCTCTAACATAGACACATTCAAAGTCAGCTGACCTTCCATCAGCACATTCATCAGACAAGTTCACTATAAATTCCTTGACCAGATTTTCATAGCACTTGGTAAATTTTACAACAGTCTTCATTAGTCCAGCAGCTTTGATCAGGTCCATGATTTCCTTGCAATCCATGGCACCATTGTTTAGTTCTCTTTCTAAAGCTATTCTCTTCAAGCAAACATACTTCCATCTGTTGGCATTGTCAGGGTGGTGAAAAGGGATGTTGTCTGTTGGGACTTCAGGAACTCTAGCCATTTTGCTGGAAGGGAGTTTCCTTCTGATAGGAATGTCTTCAGCATCAATTTCAAACTCTGATTCCTCATCAGAATCAGAAGACTCAGGTTCTTTTCTCTTCTTTGTAATTGGTTGTCTAGCAGGTTTTGAGAGACTCCCAGTATGCACTTGGGCTTTCACCTTCCTTTTGGACAGACCAGTCTTCACAGATTCTACACCAGTCTTGCCTTCAGTCCTGGTTTTCTTGTCAGCAGGTTTCTCTTTGGTCAGACATTTTGCAGCATTCTGATTACCCTTTCTGTTCATCATTCTCCTAGCTATGTTAGGGTTTATATTGGCAATTAGTTCATTGTCTGAGTATTCCTCGTCCACATCAATAACAGGTGGATCAACAGTCTTCTCTGAAGGGTTTTGAATATCATCAAGGTTTTCAGATGATTTCTGAATGTTGTCATTTGGTGTCTCAACATTCTCAGAGACATCTGGATTTGCTTTAACATTTGGGCTTGCTGATTCTTGATTTAATGGAACAGAAATCCCCGGTACAGAGTGGTTCTCACTCAGTATTCTTGTAACAAGCTTAGCAATTGCTTGATGTACATGAGCTAATCCTTCCCTATTTGGTACAGAAGATGAAGGATGAGAGGGATTACCGGAAGCAGTAGCTTGAGACCTTCCTGTATGCCTTGTTCTCAGCTTTTTGACCTTGGAGGGGTTAGTTGCCATTTCTCTAAGAGGAGTAATCTCCAGGACTTCAGAATCTATGCATGTGGTGATTGCCCGAGAATCTTGATCAGATGATGAAGATGAAGTGGTCGCCTTGGCTGAAGATGATGTTTGAGACATTTTGATTGGCTTAGAGCACCAGTAGCAATTTGAGAGAAAACTTTGATTGAGAGAAAGGAATTTGTTGCAAAGTCGAGATAGGAAGGAGGCAAATGAGAGTCTATTCAACTTCTTAATAATTTTGAAAGAATTGGGAAAACATATGATTAACCCACTCAAAATAGACTTAACAAAAATAACTCCTTCAACCCTTGTTTTAAGCAAAATTAATTGCTACAATTTCTCATGTTGGCAAATACCCAACTTGCCCCTCAAGTTTTCAAATTGATTTGCATCAAGAGCCTTGGTCAAAATGTCAGCCAGTTGAAGCTTAGTGGCAACATGTTCCAGATTAATTGTTTTCTCTTCTACAAGATCTCTGATTAAGTGATGACTAATGCCAATGTGCTTGGTCCTGCTATGCTGAATAGTGTTCTTGAAAATGTTGATTATACTCAGATTGTCACAGTGCAATGTCATAACATCTTGTGTGACATTATACTCAGTGAGCATCTGTGTCTTCCAGATAATTTGAGAATAACTACTACTATCTGCAATGTATTCAGCTTCAGCACAAAAATGAAAAGGAAGTCTTTTGGCATGGATCATAGCTCTGGCAGATTCCTGTATGGTCCTATTTTTCTTCTTTTCAACTCTATTTTGTTGAGGAGTTATAGGAGAAGAGAATTCATGACTAATTCCTTCTGAGGAACAGAGCTCATTAAACTTGCTATTTTCAAATTCCTTGTCATGATCACTTCTGATTCTGACAATACAGCCTTCTTTTTCTCTTTGAATTCTTTTGCACAGTTCTTTAAAAACTTCAAACACCTCAGATTTTTCCCTAAAGAAGATACTCCAGGTGAATATGGAATAGTCCTCCATAGTAACATAGGCATATCCCTTTCCATCAAGGCTTTCCACCTACATTGGTCCCATCAGATCCATATGAAGAAGTTCTAGAACCTTAGAGGTGGTCAGATGTCTTGACATTGGATGTGACATCCTAGTCTGCTTAACAACCTGACAAACTCTCCCTTCATCAATTTGTAGTCTTGGAATCCCTCTGACTGCCTCCATGGAGATAATCCTTTTCATTCCTCTTAGACGAAGATGGCCAAGTTTTCGGTGCCACAGTTTCACCTCTTTTTCTTCTTTGGCAATAGAACACACAGTGGAGAAATTAGTGTTCTCAGGCTCCCACAAGTAGCAGTTGTCTTTAGATCTGACTCATTTCATTACAACTTCTTGTTTTTCATTAATTACAAGACATTCAGATTTTGAGAAATTGACCTTGAATCCATGATCACACAATTGACTGATACTAATGAGATTAGCAGTCAGGCCTTTTACCAATAGCACTTCATTCAGATTTGGAACTCCAGGGCAGTCCAAATTACCAACTCCTTTGATTTCACCTCTAGCACCATCTCCAAAGGTCACATAACTAGTGGTGTGAGGTTTAACATTATTGAGAAGGTTCTTGATTCCAGTCATGTGCTTAGAACACCCAATGTCAAAGTACCAGTCTTCCTTTGCAGAGACTCTCAGGGAAGTGTGGGATATCAGGGCAGTAGCCTTTTTCTTCCATTGAGGAGTATGTGGTACCCTTTTAGACTTAGGTTTGACACCTGGGTTCTGATTAGGGTATCCATATAATCTGAAGCAGAAAGGCTTTATGTGACCATACCTCCCACAATGATGACATCTCCATCTTTGGTACCTTTTCTTCATATATTTCTGTTTCTGATGTTGAGAGTTGTGTTGAGACATCTGCTTTGACATTTGTTTATCAGGCCTGATCTTCTTGTCTGCACCAGATTTCTTTGCTGCCACAAATCCTAGACCAGACTTGTTTCCCACATTTTGTCCAACCTGAAGGATTTCTTCCAATTTGTCAGTTCCATTTGTCAGCATCTTGACAGATTTGGTCATCTGGTTCAGTTTTGAGTTCAGCATTTGAACTTCCCCTTCTAGATGACTTATAGTTTCAAGGTCTGCCCTTTTTTCAGCCTCCAATTTTATGATGAGTTTCGTTTGTTTCTCATTCTGCACACAGACTTCAGCACTTATGATACATAATTTCTTGTAAGTATCAGCCAGTTCTTCAAATGTCACTTCCTCATCACTAGTGTCACTTTCAGAGGTACAAACACCAGTTAGTGCAGTAACTAGTTTGGCAGATTCTTCTTCAGAATTACTTTCTGAATCACAGTCAGACCAGGTAACATTCATTCCTTTCTTTTGTTTCTTAAGAAAGGTAGGACATTCAGCTCGAATATGCCCATATCCTTCACAACCATGGCATTGAATTCCTCTGCCTTGATTTCCCTTCTCTTCTGACCTTGGTCTTCTGCTGGAACTGTCAATGTCAGAGGGGATGTTATGAACATTAGACCATGACTTTGGATCTATTCTTTTGATGAGTTTGTTGAATTATCTTCTAAGCATGGCTATAGCTTCTGAAATATTTTCTTCTTCATCCTCCTTGTTTTCATCTTCAGTGTTGGATACAAGTGCTATGCTCTTGTTCTTCTTGTCAACATTTTCAGTGATCCCCATCTCAAAAGTCTGAAGAGACCCAATGAGTTCATCCACTTTCAACTTACTGATATCCTGGGATTCCTCTATAGCAGTTACCTTCATTGCAAATCTTTTAGGCAAGGATCTGAGAATCTTTCTCACCAGTTTTTCTTCTGACATCTTTTCTCCCAATGCTCCTGAGGTGTTGGCAATTTCCAAGATGTTCATGTGAAACTCATGAATGGTTTCATCTTCCATCATTTTTAGATTCTCAAACTTGGTAGTCAGCATCTGAAGCCTTGACATTTTTACTTTGGAAGTGCCCTCATGGGTAGTTTTGAGAGTGTCCCAAACTTCCTTGTCCAGTTCATATTGATGTACTAGTCTGAATATGTTTCTATCAATTCCATTGAACAAGGCATTTAAAGCTTTGGAATTACCCAGGGCTAACTCATCTTCTTCTTTACTCCATTCTTCCTCAGGCTTCAGACTGATTGTCCCATCTTTCTCAGTTATGGTGGGATGGTTCCATCCTTTGTCAACAGCTCTCCAGGCCTTTTTGTCCAGTGATTTTAAGAAGGAAATCATATGAGGTTTCCAGTAGTCATAATTTGATCCATCCAGAATGGGTGGTCTGTTTCCAAAAACTCCTTCTTTGTCCATAGTGCCAGAAAGTGATATCCCTAGATCTCACCCAGTAATACAGGCAGGGTGCCTGCTCTGATGCCAATTGAAATTCTAGCTGCAGATACTCAATGTCACAGTCAATGTTATGACACCGTATCTGACTTTCTATAAGACAGTAAATACAAAAACAGTAAAGAACACAGTCAATTGTTTACCCAGTTCAGTGTGAAACAACATCTACTCTGGGGACTACCAAGCCAGGGAGGAAATCCACTATAAGAGATATTAATTCAGGAATAAACCAACCAGTTTATCTCCTTCACTTAAGACCTACCCAATGCAACTTCAATCTAAGTTCAACTTAAACCTGAGTTCCTACTCACTCCCCCTCAATCACACCAGTGATACTTAAAACAATTGACTCATGAATTAATGAAGACACTCTTCAGAACATACACTTGATTATGCTTCACAGCTTTTTAATCAAGCAACACAAACACTCTTGCTTCACAGCTTTGAGTGATACATAAACCTAACTTGACTTTGCTTCAAAGCTTTAGTCAAGAGACACAAAACACTCTTGCTTCAAAGCTTTGAGTGATACAAAACCCTTACAATTAAAACCTATTCCAAGTCACTTATCACAACGATACTTGCTTGGATTACAGTAGTTAAAACTATACAGCTCCTAATTGATCTTTTGTCCAAGGGATGAATTCCAAACAGCAGTCCTGTTGAATATATAGCAGCTGTTTCTTCAGTTAGGGTTTCCACAAAAAGCTAGGGTTAATTCCGTTTGACCTTAAGACTTGGTCACAAGACTTTATCAACCAGGTTAGGGTTGAGCTAGGTTAACCCAAAGTCCACGTGAGATTCTGTTCTGGAAAGAATGAGTCATCTTCCTGAAAAATCTCAGAATTAACCAAACTGCATAACTGTTAGATCAGTACAGGATGTCTTGACATTTGTTATGACATCAGGATTCCTGTTTACTGATTTTGGTAGAGGGAATAAATGTGATCATTTTGCAAAATGCTCAAATACACACTCATAAGCAGCAGCACCGGTATGCCATTATTTTTCTGCAGAGGTACTTAATAAACCAGTACCTAATAAACCAGAATGTTATGACATCAGTCATGACATTCACACACCTGGTTTTACCAAAAATACATGCCAATAACTAAACACCTACACCAGGAAAGTATCTATATGAAGAGATTGAAAATCAATACCTGTAGCAAGCCAGGAAGACAATCTTTCTTTCTCAGGTCAGAGATTAATACCTGAAACCAGACAGGACAACTATCTACTTGACCATCATGAAGCAACCCTACATCGGTTCCTTCTCTTCCAAGATGCAGTTTTACACTGACCCATCATGAAGCAACCCTACACCGGTTCCTTCTCTTCCAAGATGCAGTTTTACACGGACTCATCATCAGGCAACCCTACACAGGTTCCTTCTTTCAACCTACCAAGTTATAATTCAACAAACATTTCCAGATGGCATCTTTAAGCCCATCTCCACAACTATCCATTACATTTCCAGATGGCATCTATAAGCCCATCCCCGACAAGATTTTGTCACATCTCCAGATGGCATCTATAAGCCCATCCTCCTATCCATCATCTCTCCAAATGGCATCTGTAAGCCCATTCCCGA
Organism: Vicia faba; assembly: GCA_948472305.1. Taxonomy (NCBI): domain Eukaryota; kingdom Viridiplantae; phylum Streptophyta; class Magnoliopsida; order Fabales; family Fabaceae; genus Vicia; species Vicia faba. The sequence continues at coordinate 68,879,799 of OX451741.1, read as the reverse complement.
TGTCACATTGCTGATACTACACCATGCGAGTGCAAATTTCTGGGCACTCTAGTGTTCAATCATCTTCTACCTTCGGATCACGAAAGGCACGCAAGCCAATCTGCATCCTCAGGTCTAAGAAGATTGAACAGGGGCAACTGTTGTACCCCAAAATTTGCCCTCCCATATTCCTCAAGATATGATCCTCAAATGGCTCAAGATTGCTCAAAGTTTGCTCAAGGGTTGTACAGTCAAACCACCTCCTAAGCCAGCTGAAATTAGGGTTTTGGTTCTTTCAAAGAATTTGAGGTTTCCAATGGCTCAATAAAGTATCATAGGCCTATACATATTCTCAAGCATCTACATGCCAAGTTTCAAGACTCACAGTGCCAATTTGCACAGTCAAAAGCTCCATTTGCTCTACAGTCAACTGCAGGGGCAAAATGGTCATTTTGCAGTCAAAAGTCAGAATTTTTGGTCAACGTCTTATTTTGATTCCACAATCATCATTTGATCAAGTCTTGATCATGATTCCACAAGAATGGCTCAAAAATCATCAAGATGCAAAAAGTTGCTATTTTTGGACAGTAGAAAAGTCAACTGTATCTTGATCAGGGCATAACTTTTTCATGGTTCATCAGAAAAATCCCATCCAATGCTCATTTTGAAGGGGATGACATTTCCTACAATCCATCTTCACATTCCAAGTCCAATAAATGCTCTCACAAAAAGTTATCAATTTCTACATTATAGGTCAAATTCAAAAGTCAACAAAAATGCATTTTAAGTCAAAGACCATAACTTGAGATTGGTAAATCCAAATGACATTGGACCAAATGCATTGGTTAGAGGACTTAAAGACCTTTCCAAAATGTCAAAGAACATGTTCATATGATCAAGATTGAGCAAGATATGCATTGGAGAAGTTGGGAAATTTTTATGAATATGCAAAAGTCAACTTTGCTCAAAACACTTTGTTTTTGCTAATGGGCCTCAAATTTCTTCTTGAAACTTTATCCACGGCCTATGCACGACCCATCAAGCTTAATTGAATTATTTTCTTATTTTTTATTAATTAATTGGATTTTTAATCAATATTAATTCATTTAATTAATTTAAATTGTAGGAAAATACAAAGATTTGATTTTTCAATCTTTTTGTGAAGCAAGAATGACCTAAAAAGGCTGGAAATTTCGTGTACCAATCAAGGATGCAAAAATCTCCAAATTTGGCAACTTTTTCCAATCATGAAGATTCAAAAATATATGATTTCCAATCAAATATTCAAATCATCATTCCATGGATTTCTTTGCAAGATTTTGACCTAATTCTCTTCCTCTATAAATACACAAGCCAACCCTAATCATGCACACGTGAAAGCACTGCAGAAAAAGCCATAAGCATATTGAAAAAATTCAAGAAAACTTGAAAACTGTTTTCTGTATTCCAGGCCAATTCAAGGACTTTTGTTGACTCTAATACCTTGCAGGAGTTCTCAGGAACGTGTAGCAATCAAAACCAAGCATTAAAGCTCAAGAAATCATCAAGAACAGACCCACAGTTTGCACATTATTTTCAGAATCGTAACTCTAAATTCATGAGCATTTAACGTGATTTTTTGATTGTTTTGTATTGCTTGAATCCATGTGAAGCTAATGGCATAAGCTAATTGAATTATAGTGTACAGAATCACAAGTTACCATGGACAAATTCTAGGGTTCCTAAGCTTTCAAATTGGGGCTTTGCAGTACAAGAAAAATTAAGCCTTGAGAGACCTATGGTTGAAATCGTTGAGACCAGACGAATCCAAAGGGACCATTGCGAAATATTTATATTTATCACAACTCTATTCGCTATTTTTGGTCACTGTAGTTTGTGGGGGTTAAAAACCCCCGCTATCTAATGTGTTTTTATGCAGGCGAAGGAAGAAGATGATGAGTTGTTGATATGCTATTGGACCATTCAAAAAAAGGCGTGCGTGTTTTGTGATACAGCATATTTATGAATTCTTAATATAATGTTTGCTTATTGTTCTTATAACAAACGCGTGCAAATGGCTTGGTGGTTGATGTGCTGGCTTGGAATCATTGGGACCTGGGTTCGAATCCCAGGTCCCCCAAAACATTTCTATTATTTTTCTTTACAAGTTCATATGCAGCTTTCCAATAAGATGTCCATCATACACTTCTAGCTATCAGCGCGCCAAGTGGCGTTAAGCACAAATCCTGCGGCCAAAGATGAAGGATCATGGTACTCCCAGTCAACCATGCGCGTGGACCATCCCAAAGTCAAAGCAGGCTTGAGATTAATGGGCTTCAAAGTTCCAGAACTTACCTCCATATTGGGCCAACACCCCCTGGTTTCTTATTCCTCTTTTATATTTTTTTCATTTAATTATTTTATATTAATTATCATTATTATTATTTAATTAACTCATAAATTAATTATTTTCATAATAAACTCAAAAAAGCTAAAGATAATTTTTTTTCTTAATTAAAATTAATTTCACTTTATTTTTGAAAATAAATACTAACATAGATTAATTTAGTTAATTAGGTCAATTTTAACTTTTTTTTCACAATAAATAAAATCCATGTAGAATTAGGTTAATTAATATATTTAACTATTTTATTTTATTTTCATTAAAAACATAAAAAACTTAAAAAATATTTCTTTTATTTAATTAATTAGAATTAGGTTTAATTAAATGCAAAAAAGGACCAAAAACTCATTCTTTCTCAAAAGGGGTCAAAACCCTAAGGACTTCTCTGATTCAATTCTTATTCGCGCACATTATTTTTTGATCATATTTATGTAATTGCTCCGAGTATGTAATAGCGTAATTAGGCCTTTTTATCGCTTTCTTTAATTTCCCGCAATTTACTTTTCAAGGGTTGTTTTTGGCGATGTAAATACCCGACGCCTTGTAATAGCTTAGTTTTACTTTCCGCAAATATTTAACTGTTAGTTGTATGTTAACTAGGCTATGCATGACAAGACTTCTCTGAAATTAAAATCAACTCGTAGCTCACCATGACATGTACAAAGATAACTTAACTGAATCCTGACACACTCGCACATGCCACTCCTAGGGTACGCCTCACTTGGTTGCCTCGACGTGGTCATTGAGTATAGGGTGTTTTAGAGGTTGCCCTCCTGTCTAAAGATCAAAGTTGCCTCGAAACGGTTGCCTCGGATAAAAAAAGATCTAAGACATTAGGGTTACTGCTAAGGCGTCCTACTATTGCTTTGGTGACCACATGTCCCTATAATCGAATTGACCCAAAAAACTCCAATGACGGTGCTACCTACTTCTCAATAGTGGGATAGTATTTTCTAAAGGACATTTACACAGCTTAATTTCTTTTGAGTAGGTAGAGGTTCTTAGATACTTGCTCTTTTAAAACAAAAATACTTTTCGCACTTACACTTTTCTGACAAAAGTTTTCAAACAAACACTTCATACACTCTTGAGGACAGATACAAGAGTTAAATCGAAGTTTTCAAACGAACTTTTTCAAAACCCACAAAACACAAGAAAAGCAAAACATTTTTGAAAACATAGTGAGCAAGTACCTAAGATCTCGTGGATAACCACGGATAGAAAGTGTAGCGATAAAAAATGTAGCGGGGTAAATCGAAGATCGAATTATTGATTAATTCGTCTCACAAAAGCAAGAGTCGCCACCGCGCTTTATTGTTTCCAAGGGAAAAGGGGAAAGAGCGAAATAAAACCCTAAATATGCAATGTAAAATAATACTTTCTAAAAGTAATAAAAATACAAGGTGTTTTTGAAAAGAGATCTTATGGTTCGGGGGTTGGTTATACAATGGGAAGGTATTAGCACCTAATGTATCTATAGTACTCTATAGGAACCTTTTGAAATATCTGTTTATTTAAAATTGATCGTTTGATTAAAAATAAATCGTTTTGGCCGAAAAGGGGTACGGGCGGGTTTTTGAAGATACGACGACCTAATGTCGAAGTTTTTGCTTAAAGGGTATAAGTTTTGAAAAGATTGAATACTTGAAGGAAAATTATCCTAAGTTTTAATGAAATGCAAATATTCGCGCGATTAGACTTGAGGACATGAAGTCAACAAATTTATCGTTTTTCCTTTGGATTTAAACGTAAACGGAATAAACAAATAAATATGAAATAAATAAACAGAAAAATTATGCGGATAATGATTAAATAACAATAGTTAAATGATAGACTAAATGATGTGAATAATGCATTTTTTAGATTATTGGTTTAATATTAATAAAAAGAAAGTGTTTTTAATAATTTTCATTTTTTACGCATTTTTATAGATAAAAGTAAAAATGAGAATCAATTAAGGAAGACAAAATATTTTTTTAAGTTTTTTGAGTCTCTATATATATTTTATGTGTTTTTAATATTATGATAAAATGGTATTTAAGAGTTATTAAATAATTGAACTAACTTAAAACTTAAAGTTATTTAACTAAACCTAATAACAAAACTAAAGTTACTAGATTAAACCTAAAGTTAGATTAATAAAATGATCCCAAAAAAGGGTTTTAATTAAATTACACCTATCATTAATTTTATTAACTAACTAATTAATAATAATTAAGAAAAAGGCTAAGGAAATCAAATGATAAAAATGTATCAAGAATTTTAAAAAAAGAAGGGGTAAAATGATAGACAAAAAATGGGCCAAACAGAGTTTTAAGAGGCCCATGATTAATAGTATCAGAAGCAAGATAGGGAGGTGGATAAGCAAATCGTCTGGGCCTTAGGCGGAATAGTCCAATATGTTCATAATTGTTTTTTTTAGGGGTTAAACATGCTTGGTAATTGAATTAGGGATTTAGGTTAACATGTGCACAGCAGCGGCGCTCCATCACTCTCGATTCATCTTCTTCGTCTTGTGCCTTTGCCTGAGCTTCTCGCCTCAATGGCCACCAGCACCCACTTTCCTCTTCCCTCCAGCCAAACGTGAGGAGGCGACGGATTTTACCGTACAAATTTCGTTATATCAATCGTTTAGGGTTTTATTGCAAATGCATGTTGTAATCTTTGATCCGTTTTGATTCTGATTTCGTTTCATTTATGGTTGTTTGAGGAATCTTTGAAAGAAAGAGAAGAAAATGTTACCTTAGGGAGATGGAGGAGTAACGGTTGGGTGCGTAGGAGGTCGGGCAGCGAGGAAAGGTGGTGCGTCGCGAGCTTGCTTCAGTGGCCGGTACTCTGTATTTAGCTTCCTTCTTCTTGCCTTGGTACTGTGTATTTCAATGTTGCCTTGATGCTTTTGTTGAAACGAAATTTGACTAGCTTGCCTTCTTCTTCTTTCTGACTTTGCTACTGCTACTGTATGCCTTCCGTTGCTTTGAAAGTTTTTGAATGCTATGTTGAAATAACCATTTTGACTAGCTTGATGCCATTGACGCTTTTTCTCTTCTTCTTTCTAATTTCTGTATGCTTTGCTTTTGGCCAATGATGAACGTATTGAGACCTTACTATATGCTTGGGTTTGGAAATTGGTTAGGCCATGGTTTTGACAGTTTTAGTCCTTAGGCCATAGTGAATGATGGTTTGAAAAATGGTTTTGAGGGCTTCACGCAGGTTTTACTGTTTCTTTGAAATGGTTCTAGTTTCGGTAATGCAGTAGGTGTTTTTGGTATGTTTATTGGTTTAGATAGCAGGCGGGTTTTTTGGCAATGCAGATAGCAGGTTTGTGGTTTATGTTGATCAGGTTGTATTGGTTTTTTAGGCCATAAGTTTTACTGGTTTTTTAGTGCAGTAGGTTATGGCAATGCAGGCTAATGGTTTATGACAGTAGGAATTTTTATGGTATTGGTTTGATGGCTCAATCAGGTTAATGAGGTTTTGGCCATGGTTCAGGACATATTGGCTTTTGACAGGTTTGTGGTTCTGATATGGTTTATGCAGTAGCAGGTTTGGGGGACTTGAGGAAAATGGCTTTTTGATATTTTTTGTTTTGTTTTGAATGCTTGGAGATAGATAGATGATGATGATATGTGTGTAGTGATTTTTGTTATGTTATAACAGTCTTTGGTCTTCAGGTTTACGTTGAAGGCTTTGGTATATTTTTAATATATTTTCCTCTACATACTATATTGTTACATCCAAATGGTAATATTCCTATGCTCCTTTTCTTATTGCCTTGCTGCTGTTCTGTATTCTAATTCCTGCCTAAGCCAAAACCTGCAAAACCAATTTCTTTCTCTCTTATCTCTCTCAAGTACATTGATACATAAAAATGATGTGTACTGCTTTTTCTGAAATTGCAACAGAGCTGGAATATGATGAAAAATGGAAACATTATTGCTTGCATAATGGTTTTGAACTGCATATTTCTTTGACTTCCAATGCAACAGTGGAGCCTATGTTTTGGCTTCTTCTTATATGGCTGCATAGGTTTACGTTGGCTTTGTTTGTGCTTGCATATGTAATGTTTATGCATATGCTGTGTACATTTTTGAAATATGCATTGGACTTTGAAAAAATGCAATTAATTCTTAATATGCAGTTTTGAAACCAAAAATGAATTTGTGCATGTTTCACAATTGTGCATTCATTTATGAAAATAAAAAATCCCTCCCTTTTTTGTGAACCGGGAGAAATCCCGTGATTTGCAAAAAAAAGGGTAAACTGATTCCAGCCGTTGCTTTTAATGATGAACACTAAATAATTTTGCCGCTTTAATTATTTGTTCAATTCTAATTTTCTTTTAATCGTTTTTGCAGGTAAAATCAAATGAGCAGACAAAAAGGCATTGGATAGAAGATTTAGAATTAGAAAACATTAGATTAGTTTTATTTCATTTTAACTTTGTAAAATTATTATTGTAAATTCGTTGTAAATAAATACAGTATTTACACAATAATTGTACAATTAGAAGAAAATGAATAAAATTCCAATATTTGTCAATTAATTTCTTCCTTCTCTCTAATTATTTACTTTATCGTTTATAATTCTTTAAATTGTATAATAATTGAAAATAAATCTCAATTACTTAAATTCAGAATAATAAACAAATAAATCAATAATATCATTGATCATTTAATAGTTTCAATTATTTAATTCATTATTCATAATTTTCTAAATTATAATAATTAAAAATAGAATTTCAATTATTTAACTTAGAATGATAAATAATTCAATAATCATTATTGACCAATTAATGAACTTTTTCAAATATTTATTATATTATTCATAAATCTTTAAATTATGTAATAACTGAGAATAAATTCCAATTATTTAAATTTAAGATAGTGAATAATAAATAAACACTGTCTGCTCGATTAATATACCTCTTCTCTAATATTTATTTTATTATCTATAAATCTTTAAATCATATAACAATTGAAAACAAATTCCAATTATTTAAATTTAAGATAATAAATAATCAATAAACATTGTTTTAGCATGAATCGATTAATAAGTTTAGCGTTCACCAAATAAACAACTCTCGACTCGAAAAAAGTTATGAATTTTAAAAATCAAAACGCTTGCAATGTAATGATGCAGATAGGAGATGATATCTTAGGTCAAAATTTGGGGTACAACAGAAAGGGTGCTAACACCTTCCCTTTCTATAATCTACCTCCCGAACCGAGAAACATCTCGAAAAGGAATTTTGCTGTGCTTTTGTCCTTTCCTTGTTGGAGAAAATAAAAGACGGTGGCGACTCTTGCTTACCGCGACATTTCGCGAACCAGCATTCCAAAATAGTCAGTTCTATTTCCACCGATCACAATAGCTTCTAAGTTACTTGCTCCCTTTCAAACAATCCTTGCTATTTTCCAAAAAAAACACACATTTCAAAACATCTTACAAAACATTGAAACATTTTTCAAAAGACAAACATCTTTGTATACATTCTTACGAACGAGAATCATTACAAAGATTGCCTAAACGAATGTCCTCTTTTCAAAAATACTTTCAAAATCACACCAAACACCATTTCAAACAAAGCAAAGTAAGTGATCTAAGCAAGTAACTAAGAGCCCATGGAAAACCATGGATGAAAAGGGTGCTAGCACCTTCCCTTTTCATAATCTACCCCCTGAACTCAAGAAAACATCTCAAAGGTCTTTCCTGTGCTTTTTTACCTTTCCTTTTGGATAAAATAAAAGTCGGTGGCGACTCTTGCTAACGGCGACATTTGCGACAAAATGCAAAACCTCAAGTCAGTTCTCCCACCGTATCATAGAACTGGCGACTCTGCTGGGGATTATTATAAAAGTGGGGTTACCTTAGGGTTTAGATCACATTTATTTGCTTACCTTGTTTGACTTGTTTGCTTTACATTTTGGTTCTATTGTTTGGGTTTGAATCCTCCACTCGGATTTGGGAAACATTATAGGTAAATAGCAATACATTGTGGAAACTGTGTGGGGTATACCGACACGGTCTAAGCAATAGCTATGTTAGTGTGACATATTTGTGGGTATCGGTAGCCTTTGAGTCAATCAAAGAGAATACGGGGCCGCTGAGTGATGTCATGAAGCACTAATGAACTTCTAAAACCTTTACTTGACCAACTTGGCCTTTTAGGATGTAGTGAGATGACCGGCTTTGGTGCAGTCCGAAGTTGGTAGATACTCGATACTACACTCATTGAGGGTTGGTTTCTTGGAATATTTTGGTCGCCAGTGAAGAGGCTTGAACTGAAACAATGAACAGGGAAACAATCCAGTGATATTGAGCTCCTTAGAACCCGGTTACTATTACTAGGACAGGTTGAGCCAACTAAACTTCAAGAGGGTACTTACCTATGAAACCTCATGCAAGCCTAAACTAGGAACTTGTTTGATTTGATTGTGCATATATACTTGTTCATAACATCATGGACATCATGAACATCATATGCATCCACTAACCATTTCAAGGATTTTGGAAATTCATCTTTGTTCTTGTTTTGTAGGATATGGAGTCACTTCGCAGGAAAACTACCCAAGTCAACCTTGTAAGAATTCCCCCACAACTCAAGGAGCTAGCTTTAAGGATTCCTGAGAATTCTCCATTCACCGAGAGGCATGGTCGTCTACTCAACCTAGTCACCTCCAACGTAGAGGAGGACATGATGAAGTTCTCTTCCAGTTCTTTGACCCTTTGCATCACTGCTTCACATTTCCCGACTACCAGCTTGTGCCCACTCTGGAAGAATTCTCTCAACTCTTGAGGATTCCCATTCTCAATCAACTACCTTTCAACGGTACAGAAAGAGATCCAAATCCAGAAGAGATTGCTCAAGCCCTGCACTTGCACTCATCTGATGTCACAACCCATTGGGAAACTAGAAGTGATGTCAAAGGCTTCTTGGCAAAGTTCTTGTTTGAGAAGGCCCAAAGTTGTTGGAAGTCCCTAGACTTGCAAGCTTTTGAAGAGATTGTAGCTCTTCTCATCTATGGGATGGTCTTGTTCCCTAATCCTGACCAACTCATATATGTGAGTGCTATCAAAATCTTCATGTCTCGCAACCCGGTGCCTACCTTGCTTGGAGATATCTTACACTCTTTTCAAACTCGTACAATGAGGAAAAGAGGTGTTCTTATGTGTTGCACTCCTCTCTTGGAAAGATGGTTTATTTCTCATCTTCCCCAATCAGTCTTGAAGAATGAGCAAGGTTTGAGGTGGTCACAAATGTTGATGACACTTAAACATTCAAATATTCATTGGTGTTCTCGATCCAAAGAGAATGTTATCATTGTCGACCATTGTGGGGAATTCCCTAATGTCTCTCTACTTGGCATTAGGGGAGGCATCACCTACAACCCGTGCTTGGCTCTAAGACAGTTTGGTTATGCCCGAAGGGATGACCCATATGATGTGCGTATTCAAGGCTTGGTTTTCGACTACGACAACGACGATCAAGGACTTCACCAAAGATTCATCTGAGCTTGGAGGATGCCAAACAAGGTAGATAGTAAGACTTTGGGACACAAGAATTCCATCCCTCTTGAGCCTTACCTCAAGTGGGTACGAACCCGCGCTCAAAGTCTTATGATGCCTTACCCCTCCATTCTCCCAGTGATTATAGAGCCTGTTAAGGAAGGAGAGGTTCCATACACCATCCTACATCCTGACATGCCGACATCACTCGAAGATCTACAAAGGAGTTGGATACAGCTCAAAGAAGAACGTGATACTTTCGAAGCCCAATTCTACGCAAGCGAGAAGAAGGTTTTGGAACTCACTCGGTTACTTCATGAAGAGCGGACTCTCAACACCTACATTGCACAAAATAGGATGCGCAGCGTCTTTTTATCTTAGAATTTTGTATTATTTTTCCCTAGGGGCATTGATGTACTCAAATTCTATTTTATTAATATAACGTGTGTTTCTTTTTTGTTTAAAACAAATTTGAATTTCTAAATCCTTGAAAGCATTGCATGAATACATATCATTCATCATGAGCATAAATAGGTCTTTGCAACAAGTTTCCTCATCCTTCTAATGTTTATTTCAGCAAGAGATGGATCTCGAACAAACGGTTAAAGACTTACAAGCTCAAAATACACAATTTCAACAGTTACTCTTGACCTTAGCCAAGGGGCAGGAGGAGCTAAAGACTTTGCTAGAAAAATAAAAAGAGAAAAAGAAGAAGAAGCCAGCTGGTGTGGTTATCATGGGCAGAAGGTTTCAGGGACAAGCCATAAGGACCTTAGAATTTCCAACAACCTCTGACGAAGGGGAAAGAAAAGGAAAAGAAACGGCAGTACCATCAGATTCTGAAGAAGAAGAGGAAGAAGAGAACTACTATGAACAACAATACCCTCTCACTGATGACAAATTTAAACACCTGGAAGAACGTCTAACTGCTATGGAGATACAGAGAGTACCGGGGCTGGATTTCGAGGAACTGAGGCTGGTGTCAGGAATAGTAATCCCGCCAAATTTTAAAGTGCCATTGTTTGCCAAGTATGATGGGGTGTCTTGCTCTAAAATGCACCTCCTCTCATATGTCAGGAAGATTCAGCCGCACTCTGCGGACAAAGACTTGTGGGTTCACTTTTTCCAGGACCGTTTATCAGGAACGCAGCTTGATTGGTTCTACCAGTTGGAGAGGGCCGATGTCCATAATTGGGAAGACTTGGAAGCAGCCTTCTATAAACAGTATCAATATAACGCTGATTTGGCACCAACCCATACTCAACTCCAGGGTATGGCTATGGTATCCAATGAGGGCTTCAAAGAATACACCCAAAAGTGGAGGGATCTAGCCGGAAGGGTGCAACCCCTCTTGTCTGAAAGGGAGTTAGTGGACATGTTCTTGGGAACTCTATCAGGCCCTTTCTTTAATCATCTGATTGGAAGCTCCTCTGCAGGATTTACCGAATTGATTTTAACTGGCGAGAGGGTGGAAGCCGGTATAAGAAGTGGGAAGATTCAGAAATACGCATCTACCTCTATTGCTGTAAAAAAGCCCTTCAGTGGAAAGAAGGAAGTGTTTGCTGTCTATTCACATAAAAATCAAGGAAGAACGGAACGCCGATCAACAGTGGGGGCCGTTATGATTCAAAAGCCTGCATCAGACCAGCCAAGAAATAACCAGCCGAGAAATAATCAGCCAAGGGTGGAAAGGCCAATCCGACAATTCACCGAGATTAACATGACTCCAGCTCAAGTCCTACCACATCTTCTGAAGTTGAATCTGGCCATTTTAAAAGAGGCCCCAAAAAATCCTAATATTGTGTCTCCTCACTACCATCTGAATGCCAGATGCGCATACCATTCTGAAAGTCCAGGGCACGACACCAACAATTGTTGGGCTTTGAAGAACAAAATTCAAGACTTGATAGACGCAAAGGAAGTTTAGTTTGAAGTGCCTGAGAAACCGAATGTTATTTACGCTCCGATGTCCAAGCATGGTCATAATGCCAATGCTGTTGAGGAGGACAGTGAAGAAGATGGCAGCTTGGAAGATTGAATATTTCCTACTGTCGGCAGAGGACTTCGCAACTGGGAAGCCAAAGACTTCATCCCAATAACTTGCATATCTCAGTAATTTATCTTTTACATTTATGTTGGACATGTAATATTCTCGAACAATTCGCACTTTAAAAACCTTGTGTCTTACTCGAGACACAACGGTCCATTTGTAAGGGTTTTTATTTCATTTTCATATGACATTCAACGAATCATGGACGCTTTTTCATATATAAACCTTTTGTGCTCATTGTCTTTCTTTTACATTTTATTGTTTTAAGATAGTTATACCCTTATACACACCCACACTCACAAATGCAGGTACCCTTCCATTCCGGATCCCATGGGTAACAATATTGCTATAGCCTTCAGTGACTCTGAAGATCTGATCTACCAAGCCGAATACGAAGGTGAGGAAGATTGTGAGGTGCCGTGGGAATTGGCCAGATTACTACAACAAGAGGTAAGAGCTATTCAACCTCGTGAGGAGCTGTTGGATACGATCAACTTGGGTACTGAGGAGGATAAAAAGGAAATCAGAGTGGGTGCCAATCTAGAGCCGAGTGTCAAGGAGCGCCTAATCCAGCTGTTGCATGATTATGTTGAAATCTTTGCCTGGTCATACGAAGACATACTGGGACTCGATACAGACATCGTGGTACACCGTCTACCCATAAGAGAAGATTGTCCAACAGTGAAGCAAAAAGTCCACCGCATGAGACCTGACATGTCAGAGAAGATCAAAGTCGAAGTTATGAAACATTTCAATGCTGGATTTCTGGTTGTTACTTCCTATCCTCAATGGGTTGCCAACATTGTTCCCGTACCTAAAAAGAAAGGCAAAGTAAGAATGTGCATGGATTATAGAGATTTAAACAGGGTCAGCCTTAAAGATGATTTTCCACTTCCACACATCGACATCCTGGTTGACAATACAGCTCAACACAAAGTATTTTCTTTCATGGATGGATTCTCAGGCTATAAACAGATCAAAATGGCACCTGAGGACATGGAGAAAACTACATTTGTCACACAGTGGGGTACGTTCTGCTACAAAGTGATGCCATTCGGACTGAAGAATGTCGGGGCAACCTATCAACGCGCCATGGTAGCTTTGTTTCATGATATGATACATCATGAGATACATGTCTACGTAGATGACATGATAGCCCGATCACAAACTGAAGAAGAACACCTTGATCAATTGCAAAAGCTGTTTGTCAGATTGAAGGAGTACAAACTAAGGTTGAACCCGAACAAGTGCACATTCGGAGTCCGGTCTGGTAAACTCTTAGGTTTCATTGTCAGCAACAAAGGCATCGAGGTTGATCCTGCCAAAGTCAAAGCGATACAAGAAATGCCTGCTCCTTGCACTGAGAAGGAAGTGAGAGGATTCTTTAGATGCCTGAACTATATTGCTAGGTTCATTTCTCACCTAACATCTACTTGTGAGCCAATCTTCAAGCTGTTGAAGAAAGATCAAGTAGTCAGATGGAACAATGAATGTCAGATTGCTTTCGACAAAATCAAGGAGTATTTACAAGAGCCTCATGTCTTGATGCCACCAGTCGAGGGAAGACCGCTAATCATGTATCTGACCATTTTAGAAAATTCAATGGGGTGCGTATTGGGGCAGCATGACGAGTCTGGCCGAAAAGAGCACGCTATTTATTACCTGAGCAAAAAGTTTACCGACTGTGAAACTAGATATTCACTGCTCGAGAAAACTTGTTGCGCTCTGGTATGGGCTGCTCGCCGGCTAAGACAGTATATGATGACTCATACCACTTTGCTGATATCTAAGATGGATCCGATAAAGTACATTTTCGAGAAGCCTACTTTGTCTAAAAGGATAGCTAGATGGCAGATGATCCTAACAGAATATGACATGCAGTACACAACCCAAAAAGCTATAAAGGGCAGTGTGCTAGCTGATCATCTTGCTCATCAAGCTGTAGAAGATTATCAATCCATGAAGTTTGAATCCCTGACAAATACATCATGACAAGAGACAACTGTGAAGGAATCAGACCATGTGACGGACCTGAACAAGGATCCTGATGGACCCTGTTCTTTGATGGGGCATCCAATGCACTTGGTAATGGTACCGGTGTCGTACTCATATCTTCGGAAGGGTGCCATACTCCTTTTACTTCCAGACTTTGCTTCAACTGTACGAACAACATGGAAGAGTATGAAGCATGCATCTTTGGTCTCAAGGCTGCCATAGACTTGGGAATCAAATCTTTAGTTGTGTTTGGGGATTCAGCTTTGGTCATCAGTCAGATCAAAGGAGAGTGAGACACTAAGCACCCAAACCTTATCCCTTACAAAGAACATGTTTTGACATTGCTACCACATTTTGAGCAGATTACCTTCGAGCACTTCCCGCGAGAAGAAAATCAGTTAGCAGATGTTGTAGCTACAATGTCATCCATGTTTAAACTTAATTGGTATAAGAAGCTCCCCAGATCACCATTGAACGAATGCACGAACCGGCACACTGTCACGAGATTAATACTGAACAAGTAGTGGACCAGCCTTGGTTTCATGAAGTCAAAAGGTATCTCGAGGCTCAACAATATCCTGAAGGAGCTTCAATCAATGATAAAAAGTTCCTAAGGAGATTCTCTGCTAAGTTCTTCCTAAGTAATGGCATCTTGTACAAACGTAATCAGGATTCTATTCTGCTCCGTTGTATGGACAAGATTGAAGCTGAAAAGATCATGGCTGAATTGCATGAAGGTACCTTTGGCACTCACTCTAGCGGGCATACGATGGCAAAGAAAATCCTACGGGCAGGCTATTATTGGTCTACCATGGAAGCAGATTGCTATCAACACTCCCGGACCTGCCATAAGTGTCAAATCTATGCAGACAAGGTGCACGTGCCCCCGGTTCCTCTAAATGTCTTAACAGCTCCTTGGCCCTTCGCTATGTGGAGAATTGATATGATTGGGGAGATCAAGCCTACAGCCTCCAATGGACACCGCTTCATTCTAGTGGACATTGACTATTTCACAAAGTGGGTCGAAGCAGCTTCCTCCGCATCTGTTACTAAGAATGTTGTCGCCCGCTTTATCAAGCAGAATCTCATTTGCCGGTACAGTATCCCAGAAAGGATCATCACTGATAACGGTACAAACCTTAACAATAATATGATCACCGCCCTGTGCGAGTAGTTCAAGATTCAACATCACAATTCATCCCCCTATCGGCCAAAGATGAATGGTGCAGTCAAAGCTGCTAATAAAAACATTAAAAAGATCATACAGAAAATGACAGTCACCTACAAGGACTGGCATGAGATGCTACTATTTTCTCTCCATGGGTACCGTACCACGGCTAGCACATCAACTGGGGCAAAAACATATTCTTTGGTTTATGGCATGGAGGTTGTTCTACCTATTGAGGTTCAGATCCCCTCTTTGAGAATCATGAAGGATGCAGGTTTGAGTGAGGATGATTGGCTCCATACCTGACTTGATCAATTAAACTTAATTGATGAAAAGAGACTTATTGTTGTTTGCCATGGTCAGGCGTATCAAAAACGGATGATCAAGGCTTTCAACAAGAAAATCAGACGCCAAGTATATCAAGTTGGAGATCTAGTGATCAAGCGCATCATCTTGCCACAAAGTGATCCCAGGGGCAAATGGACTCCTACCTATGAAGGACCATTTGTGATCAAGAACATCTTTTCTGGTGGGGCAATGATCTTAACCACCATGGACGGCGACGATCTGCCACACCCTGTGAATGCAAACATAGTCAAAAGATACTACGCATAAGAGACCCGCTAGGTTGACACACCTAGGCAAAACAAGGGCATCCCGGCGAACCAAAAGGTTCGGGCAAAAATTAGGGATAAAAAAAAAATTTGTACACCCGGCAAGTTGAAAACCCGAAAGGGCGACTTGGGCAAAAAAGGGTTTCCTGGTGGATCGAAAACCCGAAAGGGCGGTTCAGGAAAAAGTTAGGGAATTAAAGCGTATGACTATGTCTCGTTGGATCACTTTGAGGATAATCCCTTCACAGACAAACCCGGAGCTTCTGATCAATTCAATCATCTTCGGACGAAGCAACAAATGGACAAGATATTCGGAGATACGAAGGCTATAGCTGAATGGGAACCCCATGGGATTTTTTACACATAGCCATCTTTCTTTGTATAAATTTTTCTTATTCTTATGACACCGTCCTCTTACTAGGATATCTGTCTCCTTTGTAAAAAATACTTATTCAAAGTAAATACAAAGATATCTCTTTAAAGTACAAAAAACTATTTGTCCTTTTCCTTTTTACACTTGTGTTTTATTTGCAAAAATGTCCAATGATTCATTAATGAACATATGCATTTGAACATAATTACTGTTTACAAATAAACGAAATGGAAAAGAACAATTACTGACAGATTGAAAGAATAGGAAAATGTCTTTAGGCTATTCCATGAGCAATCCCTACAGTACGCCATTAAGGTCCCCAGCGGAGCCAAAACTTCAAAACTATTAATCCACAGTGGAAATCATCCAGTTTCTTCAAATTCCCCAGCAAGTTGTCTTGAAGCCTGAAAATCAACCAGATAACAGTTAACTTTTATTTCTCCCCAACCTAGGATAACTCCCCAGTAGAGTGGCAGACGACCAAAACTCCTGAACTTTTTCCAAAACAGGGATAAGTTTTCTTCCCCACAGAGTTTTTATTAATCCCCAGTAGAAGTCATTAAAATTCTCTGGATTCCCCAAGCAGTATACGGCATTACTCTCACAACGGAATTTTTATCAATATTCCAACTTCAAGACATGAAGAATCCACATATCCTCAGCAATCAAGGATTTATTTTCCTCAGTAATACAGCAAATCAGCTTACATGCGCATACATTACATCCATATATCATAAACATTGATAAAGCACATTTATTGCATCATACATTTCATGCAACATAACTTTATGGTTCATCTGACATTTTACCCTTTTCAGGATGAGATTAACGAGCTACCATTAACAATATGCAATCATGATACAGTTCATATATGCTCCAGATACGGATGCCATCCTGATACTCATTCAGATTCAGATTCTAGATACAGTACAGATACGCTCCAGACACGGATGCCATCCTGATACTCATTCAGATTCAGATTTCATAATACAGTTCAGATACGCACCAGACAAGGATGCTATTCTGATACTCATTCAGATCTCAACTTCAGATACAGTCCAGATACACTCCAGACACAGAAGTCATTGTCACTTATTTAGATTACAGTCCAGATACACTCCAGACACGGAAGTCATTATGTCACTTATTCAGATTACAGTTCAAATACACACCAGACAAGGATGCCATTCTGATACTCATTCAGATCTCAACATGTTTCAGATACAGTACGGATACGCTCCAGACAAGGATGCCATTCTGATACTCATTCAGATCTCAACATCTTTCAGATACAGTACAGATACGCTCCAGACACGGAAGTCATTTTGTTACTCATTCAGATTCAAGTACAGATACAGCTCAGAGACTCTCCAGAAACGGATTCTATTTTGTCGCTCATTCAGATTCAGTCTCCAGATACAGTTCAGATACGTTCCAGATACGGACACCATTCTGATACTTATTCTTTTGACTAACAACTTAAAATTTAACAAACATTAATTCAACAAACATTCTTGGATGGCATCTACAATCCCATCTCCAACAAGATTCTATCACCTCTCCAAATGGCATCTTTAAGCCCATTCCCTCAACTACACTTTGTCGAGTGCAAATTTATGGGCAGTCTAGTGTCCAATCATCTTTTACCTTCGAGTCACGAACGGCAAAGCGCACCAATCTAACTCTTCAGGTTCAAGAAGATTGAACAGGGGAAGCTGTTGTACCCTAAAATTTTCCCGCTCATTTATCAAGACTTTTCTCATAAGACTTCTTGGACTCAAGACAAGATTAGGGTTTGGTCAGCTCAAGACACCTCACTTTGCACTGATAATCCAAAATTAGGGTTTGAGTTTGCACAAGGATTTTTGGACCACTAATGCTTCATGTGACTTTCATACACCATTTTGGACCCCTAAGATTGCTCATGTTAAGTTTCAAGCCTTGAACCACATTTTTTATCAGTCAATTGGATAGTTGACCTAAAAATCAGTTGTATTGGGGAAAAAGTCAACCATGGACAATTTACAATCAAACTTCATAATTTTTGATCCACAACAACATTTTAGACTCATATGTACCATTTTATCAAGTTTGGATCACAACTCCACAAGAAATTTGATCAAATCATCAAAAGGGCAAAATGGTCAAAATTAGGGTTTTTGACTGAGAAAGGGCAATTTCTGATTTTTAACCTAGCCAATGACCAATTGAGTTCAAGCATGATTTCAAGGATTCAATGGCATCATATTTACCTGATTACATGGTTCAAAAGATCTCAAGTTCATTGGATTGACAGATGAATTTTGCAGTCAACTGATCAAAAGTCAATTGTACACTAAAAAGTCAAACTTTGACTTTTTGGTCAAAATCGAGTGCCAAGGGTCATAATTCATCAAGATATGTCAAAATATGAAACTTGTTCACCAAGAAACTCAAATTTGAAAATTAGGGTTTTAATTTGAAAATTTTCATAACTTAGAATTTTTCTAAGTATAAAAATTTTCTTATTTGTTCCCAAATTTTCACCACTTTTTCACCAAGATGAATTTTGATTCAAAGAAAACTTCCAACATGAAAGTTGTAGTACTCCATGAAATATACAACTTTTCTTCACAAACTTTTCCCAAAATATTCTTGGATCTCAAGTTATGAATTTGTGAATATGGGTCCATGAACTAAATAACTTAGTGAAATTTTGCCCTAATTTAGGCAGGTTTTGGACCCAACTTCATGGACATTTTTCACCTAGTTCCAAGAGGTATCTCAAATTTCATTTCAAATATGGATTATAAATCACTTTTCAAGCTTTCCAAAATGTCCAAGAACTCTCTAAGATCATTTTTGAGTAGGGAGAATCAAAGAAGGGAAGTTGGCATTTTCTCACTTTTGTTCAAGCCATTTTCACATAGCATCAAGTTGCAAATCCAATCCATGATGTTTGTATATTGCTTTACAGGTCCTAAGCTCACTTTACACTCCATAATTAAATGCAAGCTCAGTTGACAAATGCATTATCTTTGCTTTTGAAGCTTTGTACAAGAGATAATTCCATTTTAGGCATAAAGTTCACATTGTCATTTTCATAAAGAGAAGCTTTTGCAACTTTGTCAATCTTGAGCATTGAACTTGTTCCCTTGGTGCAAGCAATGTACACAGGTCTCAAGCAAATTGTACAAGTGCATTTCAGCTCTCAAGCAAGCAAGGAAAGGCATGTTAGTATGGTCACTTCACTTTACTTCAAATGCAAGAAAAGTTGCCAAAAGGTCAAAAACTTGTACAGCTAGTAAGCGCTAACCTTTGTATCATTTCTATACAAATACACAAACTTATGGCAAGGCATAGCATGATTGCTTGACACTAGAAACTCTCCAAAACTCAAAAACTCCTAAATTCTGTCCAAACGCTCAGAATCTGCAAAAGCATAGCCAACCAATTTTTGGCTCGTGCATTTTGTGTTTAAACACTTGAAACATCTCATACAAATCATACCAAAGCAATCCAAGCCATCACCCTGGTTCTGTAACCCTTGTTTCAGCATCCACCATTTTCACTTTGGAAGCTTGCAGCTTGACTTGTCCATAGATTTCCAGCCATCCTCAAAGCAAGATAAGCATTGGATTAGCTTCAGGGAAGTTCAAGGAAGCGCAAACAATCCTCAGGCCTCCATTAAAGTCCCTACATTGCTCTACTCGAATCCAGCTGAAGGAGGTATATTTCTTAAACTCTATCTCTCTGAATAGGCAACTTCAAGCCACAATTTGTGAAGAAAAAATGTAGTCCTTATCATAACAAAGTTGTACATATGCATACTTTTCATTTATATTAACTGTGCTGAGAGAATTTGAAGATTGAAAATGCTGAAAAAGTTAGGTCACGAATTAGGACTGCCAAAATTCTCTCTAATCTTTTAGAGTTAGGTTGCATAATTTATATGGTTGGAATCGTGAGCTCAAATGTCACATGTTTCATGTTATGAGTTTTTGTTTTTGTGCAAGCACATGAAAGTTACAGATTTGAACTATGGCGCACGAAGAAGAAGACCAAGGACAGGGATGAAGTGGCTTCTGGGCTTTTTGGCACCTGGCCTTTTTTGTTTTTACTAATCACACCCCCTGGCTTATTTGTTATATTTTTCATATTTTTTTCATATTTTCATATTTATTGCTTTTGATTCTTTTTTCTGAACAATAAAAAATCCTAAAAATAATTTCTTTATTTTTTGCAATTTTATTTTATTTTTTTTATTATTTTTTGCATAAAAAAATAGTTTATTATGATAAATAGATTTTATTTTCTTAAATAACTTATAAATATATTTAAAAATGCTTAATATTTTTATTATACATTTATACTGATAAATACTTATTTTCTATACATATTTAATTTTTAATATTTACATATAATATTATTTATTATTTTCTTATACAAAAAATGTGCAAAATAATAATAGGAAACATTATTTTCTTTTAATTAAAAAAATTAGGGTTTCACCCCTCCAAAAATAATATTATTTTTTCCTTATTTTTTAGGGTTTAAATTAAATTATTTTCTCATACAAAAAACAAACACAAACATTTTTTAACATACACATTTTGCATTGCATTTTAAATATTTGTCTTATTTATTTAATTCGTGCAATATTCGATTTGGTTGTAATAATATATTTAGGTTTATGTTTGTGAAAAATCCCCATTCAAAACTTGTATCCCCCCTCCCATAATAATTGTTGTAATAGCTTAGTTTATTTTATGCAATTTATCGCTTTATATACTATGCTTAGTAATTAGGGTTTTGCATGACAAGAACAAAAACAAAGCAAAATAGAAAACCCTAAATGCAAGACAAAAGCATGAAAAATGACACACTTTGCACACAAGCACCCCTAGGGTTTCTCCCACTTGGTTGCCTAAAATAAAATGGCCATGTTACGCATGCGAAGTATCTTGACAAAACAAAACAAATATAAGATCATAGTCCCTCGATGACGCTATTCAAAGGTTGCCTAAACAAAAATGATCTTGGTCCCTCAAAAATGTTAAGATACTTGGCAACATTGCTATCATGGTTATACGATGACCCACGCTCGTCCCGTTTACATCCAAAGATAGGGTTGCTTACCAAATCAATGGTAAGTCAACAATGTCAAAGGAATAAAAATGCACAAGAAAGACATTTGAGTAGGTAGATAGCTTCTAAGTTACTTGCTCCCTTTCAAACAATCCTTGCTATTTTCAAAAAGAAACACACACACATTTCAAAACATCTTACAAAATATTGAAACATTTTTCAAAAGACAAACATCTTTGTATACATTCTTACGAACGAGAATCATTACAAAGATTGCCTAAACGAATGGCCTCTTTTCAAAAATACTTTCAAAATCACACCAAACACCATTTCAAACAAAGTAAAGCAATTGATCTAAGCAAGTAACTAAGAGCCCATGGAAAACCATGGATGAAAGGGGTGTTAGCACCTTCCCTTTTCATAATTTACCCCCCGAACTCAAGAAAACATCTCAAAGGTCTTTCCTGTGCTTTTTTACCTTTCCTTTTGGATAAAATAAAAGTCGGTGGCGACTCTTGCTAACCGCGACATTTGCGACAAAACACAAAACCTCAAGTCAGTTCTCCCACTGTATCACACATCCACTAACCATTTCAAGGATTTTGGAAATTCATCTTTGTTCTTATTTTGTAGGATATGGGTTCACTTCGCAGGAAAACTATCCAAATCAACCTTGTAATAATTCCTCCACAACTCAAGGAGCTAGCTTCAAGGATACCTTAGAACTCTCCATTCACCGAGAGACATGGTCATCTACTCAACTTGGTCACCTCCAACACAGAGGAGGATATGATGAAGGTTCTCTTCCAATTCTTTGACCCTTTGCATCATTGCTTCACATTTCTTGACTATCAACTAGTGCCCACTTTGGAAGAATTATCTCAACTTCTGAGGATTCCTATTCTCAATCAACTACCTTTCAACGGTACGGAAAGAGATCCAAATCCAGAAGAGATTGCTCAAGCCCTGCACTTGCACACATCTAATGTCATAACCCATTGGGAAACTAGAAGTGGTGTCAAAGGCTTCTTAGCAAAGTTCTTATTTGAGAAGGCCCAAGGTTGTTGGAATTCCATAGACTTGCAAGCTTTTGAGGAGATTGTAGCTCTTCTCATCTATGGGATGGTCCTGTTCCACAACCCTGACCAACTCATAGATGCGAGCGCTGTCAAAATCTTCATGTCACGCAACCTGGTGCCTACATTGCTTGGGGATACCTTACACTCTTTTCACACTCGCACAATGAGGAAAAGAGGTGTTCTTATGTGTTGCACTCCTCTCCTGGCAAGATGGTTTATTTCTCATCTTCCCCAATCAGTCTTAAAGAATGAGCAAGGTTTGAGGTGGTCACAAAGGTTAATGACGCTTAAACATTCAGATATCCATTGGTGTTCTCGATCCAAAGAGAATGTTATCATTGTTGACCGTTGTGGGGAATTCCCTAATGTCCCTCTACTTGGCATTAGGGGAGGCATCACCTACAACCCGTGCTTGGCTCTAAGACAGTTTGGTTATGCCCGAAGGGATGGCCCACATGATATGCTGATTCAAGGTTTGGTTTTTGACTACGACAACGACGATCAAGGACTTTTCCAGAGATTCATCCGATCTTGGAGGATGCTAAACAAAGTGGATAGCAAGACTTTGGGACACAAGAATTCCATACCTCTTGAGCCTTACCTCAAGTGGGTACGAACCCACGCTCAAAGTCTTATGATGCCTTATCCTTCCATTCTCCCAGTGATTATTGAGCCTGATAAGGAGGGAGAAGTTTCATACACTATCCTACATCCTGACATGCCTACATCACTCGAAGACCTACAAAGGGATTGGATACAGCTCAAAGGAGAGCGTGATACTTTCGAAGCCCAATTATACGCAAGCGAGAAGAAGGTTTTAGAACTCACTAGGCTACTTCATGAAGAGTAGACTCTAAATACCTACATTGCACCAAAGAGGATGTGCAATGTCTTTTTATCTTAGAATTTTGTATTATTTTGCCCAAGGGGCATTGATGTACTCAAGTTCTATCTTATTAATATAACGTGTGTTTCTTTTTGTTTAAAAAAAATTGAATTTTTTAAATCCTTGAAAGCATTGCATGAATACATATCATTCATCATAAACATAAACAGGTCTTTGCAGCAAGTTTCCTCATCTCTCTACTGTTTATTTTAGTAAGATGGATCTCGAACAGACGGTCAAAGACCTTCAAGCTCAAAATACACAATTTCAACAGTTACTCATGGCCTTAGCCAAGGGGCAGGAGGAATTGAAGACTCTGCTAGCAAAAGAGAAAAAGAAGAAAGAGAAGAAACCAGCTGGTGTGGTAATCATGGGCAGAAGGTTTCAGGGACAAGCTAGAAGGACCTTAGATTTTCCAGCAACATCTGATGAAGGGGAAAGAAAAGGAAAAGAAACGGAAGTTCCATCAGACTCTGAAGAAGAGGAGGAAGAGGAGGACTACTCTGAACAACAATACCCTCCGGTTGATGATAAGTACAGACACCTGGAAGAGCGTTTAACTGCTATGGAAATACAGAGAGTACCGAGTCTAGATTTTGAAGAGTTGGGGATGGTGTCAGGAATTGTGATCCCACCTGTTGTACCCCAAAATTTTCCCTCCCATATTCTTCAAGAAATTGCCAAGTCATGCTTCAAAATTCCCCAAGGGTTGCACAGTTCAAGAGCCTCCTGAACAATCAAAATTAGGGTTTTGGTCCTGATCAAGAAAATGAAGTTTCCAAGGGTCCAATCAAGTCCCACATGCCTACAAATATGGTCAAGCATCCCCATATCAAGTTTCAAGACTTACAGCACAAAATTGCACAGTCAAAACCCTAATTGCACTACAGTCAACTGTAGGGGCAAAATGGTCATTTGGCAGTCAAAAGTTCAAATTTTTGGTCAACATCTCATTTTGAAGCCACAAACATCATTTGATCAATGCTTGATCATGATTCTCAAAGCTTGGCTCAAAAATCATCAAGATGCAAAAGTTTCCTTATTTGGACAGTTGAAAAAGTCAACTGTAAATTGACCAGGGCATAACTTTCACATGGATTATCAGAAAAATTCCATCCAAAGCTCATTTTGAAGAGAAAGACATTTCCTACAACTCCTCTTCACACTTCAAGTCCAAGAAATGCTCTCACAAAAAGTTATCAATTTCAACATTATAGGTTATTTTCAAAAGTCAACAAAAAGGGACTTTACGTCAAATGCCATAACTTGAGATTGGTAAATCAAAATGACATGGGACCAAAGGAATTGGTTAGAGGACTCAAATACCTTTCCAAAATGTCCAAGAACATGAGCAAAGCTTAAAAATTGAGCAAGTTATGCCTTGTGGAAGTTGGGAAATTTTTGGATATTTTGAAAAGTCAACATTGATTCAAATGACCTAAAATTGCTAATGGGCCTATTTTTCTTCCACAATTCATCATCCAAGGCATGTGCACGACCACTTGGCCCAAAGGGAAGTTTTTCTTCATTTTTTATTTATTTATTTGAATTTTTATTAATAATAATTCATTTAAATCAATTAAATACATGAAAAATACTTAACCTAAGTTTTTCAATCTTTTTGTGCATGAAATATACTCAATAATTCGTGCATGATCAGATATGGAAGGAATTGAATTGATTGGATATGATTAGGGTCAAAATAGCATGAAAAAATATTGAAAAAAGATCTTTGAAAATCAAATCTTCCAAACCATGAATGCAAAGGTTTTGGATCAAGTTTTCAGCCCTAAATCATTCATACATAAGTATCAAACGCAACCCTAATGCCATTGACCAAAAAGCTGCGCCAGAAATCCTTACACAAACTTGAAAATTTTGCTTGGAAACTCAAATCTGAAAACCTATTTGCAGGTCAATTCAAGCCAAGAAACTCATCCTATCACATTCCTGGGACATCAAGGAACCTTCCTGGATCAAAAGCATCAATTCTAACACCTTGAAACATTGTACAGAAGTCAAGCTTTCTTCACTTTTTTTCATAATCGTGTTGCCATATTTAAGCATTTTCATTGCGTTTCTTTGATGAATTCATACTAATTGACATGTTCTGAAGCTAACCATCCACTTTGATTGAGTTTTTGTGTGCTATATACGATTCCACCATGGTTGTCTTTTAGGGTTCATGAAGCTTCAAATTGGGTTTTTTTAATTAAGGAAAAATTGGAGCATAAGACTTAGGCCACTCAATTCAGCATACTCAGACGATCACAAGGCCACCCTCGCACTCAATTTATGAACATCCCTGGGCTAGTCGCTATTTTTCAGAAACTGGCCTAAGGGAACACTAACAAAACCGTTGCTAAATTGTTCTTGTTTCAGGAAAATAAAACCAAGCGAAGGAGATGATGAAGTGGCGAGCGTTGGTTGGTTTGTTCAAAAATTCGCGCTAAAATCCACTAACGCGTTTGTTTTGTTTTATATTGATCGCTTATTATATAATATACAAAGAAAACAAAGTGGAGCAGTGGTGAAGCGTTTGGTTGGTAATCATCAGGACCTGGGTTCGAGCCCCAGGTCCTCACTCCCTTTCATATTTTTCTTCACATAATGTTCATGTGCAGTTTCAGTAGTGGTGTCCACCATGCACCTACAAAATCAAACTGTCCACGCGTCCTAGGGCATTCAATCAAAGGTCAGGATCTGGGGAACATGATGCACTCTAGTCAACGCGTATACACGCTAGTGTCAGAGTCAACAAGGCCATGCTGATTTGGGCTCAAAATTGATGGGCTTCACCTCCAAAATTAGGGGCAGACCCCCTAGGTTTGCAATCTTTTTATTTCTTTATTTTTTTTATTATTTCTATTTTCTTTTAATTATTGTTTTATTAATTAAATTAATATTTTTATAATATATAAAAAATACCATAAAAAACCAGAAAAGATCAAAAAATAATAAATATTTTATTTTAGTATTTTTATAAATAAATTGCATTAATTAATTTTAGTTTTAATTTAGGGTTTAATTGTAATATTTTCATAATAAAAATCTAAAATTGATAGAATTAGGGTTTATGATAATTTTTATTCCTTTTTATTTTCTTCCATAAAAATTAAATATTAAATATTTATTTTTGTAATTAAAATTGCATGTAAAATAATTAGGGTTAATTTTAGGTTTAAATTTTAACATGTTTTCTTAAAATAAAAATTGTAGAATTAGGGTTAGCATGTCATTTTAATTAATTCTTTTTCATTAAAACCAAAGAATACCAAAAACAATTTCCTTTCTTTTTTTTAATTAATTAATTCCATCATTTAATTTAATTTTGCAAAAAGGGTCCAACGCCCTCGTTTTAATTCTTATTTAATTCGCATATCTATTTCTTTTTTCGTTTAATATTTCTGTATCTCTCCCAAAGCCGTGTAATTAATTCCTCGCACTTTATTTTCTTTACTTTCTTTATATTTCTGTCAAATCGGGTCCTGGATTAATTTTTGGCGATGTGGACCCGCGCCTTTTGTAATAGCTTAGAATCTTTTACTTTTCGCAATTTTTAACTGTTAATCAAGGCATGAAAGAATGAATGGATAAAAATAAAAACGAACGCTAGATCACCCATGACATGACAAAAGACAAAAATAAATGAACATGACACACAAATCACACACCACCCCTAGGGTACGCCTCACTGTTGCCTTGCCTCGAAAGGTGATCGTCGAGTAGAGGATGTCTTAGTAAGTCCTCATGATCCGGGAACCTGGCATGAGGGTAGCTTCTAAGGTGTCTTCCCATTGCTCTGGTGATCACCATGTCCCGAACCTCGAATTGACCCGAACACCTCCAACGGTGGTGCTACCTACCTCTCAGTGGTGGGATGGCACTACTTTAAAGGACATTTACACAGACGCATTCCTTAGGGTAGGTAGACGACTCTAGATACTTGCTCTAATTTCAAAAACAAATCAAAATACTTTTCACACCGACACCTTTTCAAAAAGCTTTCAAAAGCAATTTTTCAAACACTCTTGAGGACTGATACAAGGGTCGAACTGGAATTTTCAAAGAAACTTTTTAAAAACCCACAGTTGAAAAGCAAACAAACAATTTTGAAAAAACTATGAGAAAGTATCTAAGAGCCCATGGATAACCATGGATAGAAAGGGTGCTAACACCTTCCCTTTCTATAACCTACCTCCCGAACCGAGAGCAATCTCTTTAAGGAATTTTTCTGTGCTTTTGTCCTTTCCATTTGGAGAAAATAAAAGACGGTGGCGACTCTTGCTTCCGCGACTGTGATCGGTGGATCTGGAACTGACTGTTTAACGCTGGTTCGCGAAATGTCGCGGAAGCAAGAGTCGCCACCGTCTTTTATTTTTCTCCAATAGGAAAGGACAAAAGCACAGAAAAATTCCTTAAAGAGATTGCTCTCGGTTCGGGAGGTAGGTTATAGAAAGGGAAGGTGTTAGCACCCTTTCTATCCATGGTTATCCATGGGCTCTTAGATACTTGCTCATTTGTGTTTTCAAAGTTGTTTTGCTTGCTTTTCAATGTGGGTTTAAAAGTTTCTTTGAAAAATTTCAGATCGACTCATACGTCAGAGTGTTTGAAAAGTTTGCTTTGAAAGCTTTTTGAAAAGTGTCAGTGTGAAAAGTCTTTTGAGTTTGTTTTGAGATTAGAGCAAGTATCCTTGAGAACCTACCTACCCTAAGGAATTCATCTGTGTAAATGTCCTTTAAAGTAGTGCCCTCCCACCATTGAGAGGTAGGTAGCACCACCGTTGGAGGTGTTCGGGTCAATTCGATATTCGGGACGTGGTGATCACCAGAGCAATGGGAAGACACCTTAGAAGCTACCCTCATGCCAGGTTCCCGGATCATGAGGACTTACTAAGACATCCTCTACTCGACGATCACCTTTCGAGGCAAGGCAACAGTGAGGCGTACCCTAGGGGTGGTGTGTGCGATTTGTGTGTCATGTTTCAGTTATTTGTCTTGTCATGTTTGTCGTGTTCTACGCTTGATTTTAATTAGACATTCATTCTTTCATGCTTGATTAACAGTTAAATATTTGCGGGAAAATAAATCTACGACTATTACAAAGGCGCGGGTCCACATCGCCAAAATTAAACCGGACCCGATTTAGCGAAAAGAATAAATAATGCGAAGAAATAAAGTGCGAAAAGTAAATTACATGGCTTTGGGACATTTACAAAATTATGATAAGCACTAAAATAAATGCGCGAACTTTAACAAATTATGAATACGGGCGTTGGACCCTTTTTGCAAATAATTAAAAGTTAATGAGCATTAAAAATAAAATAATAATAAAAAAGGAAATTAAATGCTTTTTGATATTTTGTATTTTTTAAGATTTAAAAGAAAAAGGAGTTAATAAAAATTAAATTAAGAAGCAAACCCTAATTCTAGTAATTTTTTATTTATTGAGAAAGAATTAAATTACGATCTAAATTAAACCTAAAATTTATTATGTACAATTTTTGATTATAAACATAAAATAATAAATAAATAGTATTGTGGGAAATAAAAATTAAAAAGACATTAAAACTATCAATTAACCTAACTCTACATGTTTTTTTGAATTTTTATTGAAAAAAAAGAATTAAAATTTAACTCTAATTAGACTAAATATTGACATATATTAATTTATGAAAAATAATTACAATAAAATAAATATTATATCTTTTGTGTTTTCCTGATTTTTTTTATAATGTTTTTTAGATTTTTTTGTAAAAATAATTAATTAAAACAAATAATTAAAATAAACAATCAATTAAAATAAATGAAATAGCAAAAAGAAATCAAACCAGAGTGGGGGTGCTGTCCCCAATTTAGGAGGTTCAAATTTAATAGGCCTGGCCCAATAAGCTTACAGCGTGTTGACTTTCCTGGATCACATGTCAACGCTTTGACCTGGTACATGGTGCAGCTGGAATATTGACCACTGATTTGGTTGCCTGAGACACGTGGGCGATGGATTATTGAGCGTGTATGGTGAACGTTCACGTCAAGCCTGCATGTGAATTTGTTTTGAAAAATAATAATGAAAGTTGCAAGACCTGGGACTTGAACCCAGGTCTTTGAGGCCATATACACAACGCGTTACCACTGAGCCATCGCGTTTACAATTAACATATAATAATAATTAAATATCAAAAAGTAAAATCAATGCGTAATGGACTAAGCGCGCGTGAATTCAAAAGGGCCTATCACGTGGTGACAACGAGGTTGTCTTCTTCCCCACCCTGTAAAACAAAATGCATAGGCGACGGTTTTTGTAGCATGGCCTTAGGGACGATTCGAGAAAATAGCGAATAACATCCTAGGCATCATAAATTGTTCGCGAGGCATATGTTTTATTCAGAAGAACATGCTGAATGCAATGGTAACAGTCTTGCATCCCAATTGTTCCTTGGGTGAGAAACCCCAAATTTGAAACCTGTAAACCCTAGCTTCTTGACAATGGTGAAAGCATAAATATGGCACGAAAATTCAATTGAGCATATTGGTTAGCACAGAAACATCATGACAAATAACAATCCACAAAAAAAAATGCAAAAAGATGCCTAGATAATGATATGCGATTTGGAAAAATTTGTGGTACAGTTTGAATCCTAACCAACGATTCCTTGTGTTTTTCTTGATGTTAATGATTGAGAAAGGTTCAGGAAGGTCTCAGAATGCTATTGAAACAAAAATCCAAGCTTGAATCGTCCTATATCCTTGAATTCAGTATTGAGTTTTTATGAGAAAATTCAAGAATGCTATGCTTGTTTTTGCGCAGCTTTTTCAGTCTTGTGCATTAGGGTTGTGATGTAGTACTTGTATGGAATGGTTTTAGGTCAAAAGGTTGAACAAAATCTCAAGCATTCATGGATTTCAATATTTGATTTTTGAAAATCTTTTTCAATCTTTTTCATGGTGTTTTTGTGCCAAATCTGATCAATTATCATCAAAGCTTGCCTATTTGAGATATGCACGAATTATAGAGATTAGATCATGCATAAAAAGATTTTTTCATGTTAGGTTTATATTTTTCATGAATTAAAATCATTTAAATGAATATAAATTAATATTAATTCAAATAAATAATTAAAAAATATGAGAATACTTCCCTTTGGGCCTAGTGGTCGTGCATAGGCTTGGCATGAAGAAATTTGGAATATAATTGGGCCCATTTGCATTTTTAGGCCTTTTGCATCAATGTTGACTTTCAAAAATTTCCAAAAATTTCCCAACTTCCACAAGGCATAACTTGGTCAATTTTTAAGCTTTTCACATGTTCTTGGACATTTTGGAAAGGTCTTTGAGTCCTTTAACCAATGCCTTTGGTCCCATGTCATTTTGATTTACCAATCTCAAGTTATGGCCTTTGACTTAAGGTCACTTTTTGTTGACTTTTGAAAATGACCTATAATGTTGAAATTGATAACTTTTTGTGAGAGCATTTCTTGGACTTGGAACATGAAGATGAATTGTAGGAAATGTCTTTCTCTTCAAAATGAGCTTTGGATGGAATTTTTCTGATAATCCATGTGAAAGTTATGCCCTGGTCAATTTCAGTTGACTTTTTCAGCTGTCCAAATATAGTAACTTTTGCATCTTTGATGATTTCTGAGCCAAATTTTGAGAATCATGATCAAGCATTGATCAAATGATGTTTGTGGCTTCAAAATGATATATTGACCAAAAATTTGACCTTTTGACTGTCAAATGACCATTTTGCCCCTACAGTTGACTGTGGTGCAATCTAGGGTTTTGACTGTGCAATCTTGAGCTGAATGCCTTGAAACTTGACATGAAGACATTTGACCATCTTTGTAGGCATATGAGACTTGATTGGGCCTTTGAAAAGTTCATTTGCTTGACCAGAACTCAAACCCTAGTTTTGACTGTCTAGGAGACAGTTGAGCTACACAACCCTTGGGGCATTTTGTGACCTTGACTTGACAAATCTTGATGAATATGGGAGGGCAAATTTTGGGGTACAACAGTTGCCCCTGTTCAATCTTCTTAGACCTGAGGATGCAGATTGGCTGACGTGCCTTTCGTAATCCGGGGGTAAAAGATGATTGAACACTAGAGTGCCCAGAAATTTGCGCTCACATAGTAGCGGTGATGATGGAATGGGCTTATAGATGCCATTTGGAGATTGCTGGAAAGGATGATGGGCTTATAGATGCCATCGGGATGTTGATCGCGTAGGAGATTCCTTAGCGAGAACCTGCATACCTGCAAAAACAGAAAAATGAGTACCTGACACGTCGCAGGAGCTGATTTTAGATGCTTGATATAGATATGTCCTGATTGGTTACAGGAGCTGAATCTGGAGCTTCAAACGCTGATGAATGAACCAGGGATGGTTACTGCCTTAATCATGAATGGTAAGAGAACCTTGGGCGATTTTAACTTCAACAACGCTCGTTGAGAAAAATCTTGGTGAGAATTACCATCTTTGTAGTGTCAGGAAGAGAACCAAAGGGTATTATAGTCTCAAAGGGAGTCACCTCATTCACCGTTGGAGAGGGAACTATAGGAAATTATAATCTGGAAGGAAATGTCACCTCACGCTCATGCCGGAGAGGGAAACATTTGGAAAAGGAATTACCGCCTCACACGCCGTTGGAGAGGGGACCATAAGAGAATATCACCTCACGCTCATGCCGGAGAGGGGAACATCTGAAGGAGGATTTACCACCTCACGCTCATGCCGGAGAGGGGACCATAAAAGACTATCACCTCACGCTCATCGTCGGAGAGGAAAACATCTTGAAAAAGGAATTACCACCTCACACGCCGTTGGAGAGGGGACCACAAAAGACTATCACCTCACGCTCATCGTCGGAGAGGAAAACATCTTGAAAAAAGGAATTACCACCTCACGCTCACCGTCGGAGAGGGGACCATGAAAGAATATCACCTCACGCTCATGTCGGAGAGGAAAACATCTTGAAAAAGGAATTACCGCCTCACGCTCACCGTCGGAGAGGGGACCATAAGAGAATATCACCTCACGCTCATGCCGGAGAGGGGAACATCTGAAGAAGGGATTACTACCTCACACGCCGTTGGAGAGGGAACCATAAAAGAATATCACCTCACGCTCATGCCGGAGAGGGGAACATCTGAAGAAGGGATTACTACCTCACACGCCGTTGGAGAGGGAACCATAAAAGAATATCACCTCACGCTCATGTCGGAGAGGAAAACATCTTGAAAAAGGAATTACCACCTCACGCTCACCGTCGGAGAGGGAACCATAAGAGACTATCACCTCACGCTCATGCCGGAGAGGGGAACATCTGAAGAAGGGATTACTACCTCACACGCCGTTGGAGAGGGAACCATAACTTCTACTGAGTCTTTATCAGAAAAATCTGTTTGGAGTCGATTTAACTGGACTAGAGACATCTTTGAAATATGTTTGGGAATTTCAACTGCACCCTTCCTGAAAGGTAGAGGTCAGTTATATGCAATGCATGATATGGATCAAGCAATGGTGTTATCAATGTAAATGAGACTTGTATGATGCAATACGTTATGCATGCTACAATGATGTATGTGATGATTCGTGTATGTTTTCGTCTAGGAAAATAAATCCTTGACGGGTGCCGGGAAGCCATATCCTGGGCTGATGTTGAGGAAGAGATTGTGCTTCCGCTGGGGATGATGGTTGCAAGTGTACCGGTAGGAGAAGATAACTCCGTTGAGGAATAGACTTGGCAAATGAAATAATTCTGCGGGAGAAAAGATACTCTAGCGATCATGTTGGGGAGTACTACTCTGCGGGGATAGCGATGCTTTGCTGAGTTGATGAAGATAACTCCGCTGGGGATACCGTTGATGAGTTATGCTGGGAATATCCTTGTTATGCTGGAAGTGTCGATAGACTTCGCTGGGGATAGGAAGATACTTTGCCGAGGACGCTCTTTCCGTGGCTTTTGGCTGAGGATAACCCAGTTATATCCTGTTACGGAAATAACTCTTTAAATCAAGCCGGGACGACGCGTTCGTGCTTTGAGGAGGGATAAGCTTCCAGAATCTACTGGGGATAAGCCTGCTGCTTGGGGAGATATGAATTCCAACTTTCCTGGGGAAACTGGATTGGACTCTTCTGGGGGAGGTTCGAATTGCAGGGAAGTGATTCCTTTGAGTAGTGGTATACCGCCGGGGAACAATCTTTAGACCAAGACTGCCGGGGATGTTTGTGTAGAATACATGCTGCTGGGGAGGTATTGAGATCTACAGGGGGATACTCAATTTCCTTGATACTTGATGATTTGCTTGGAGAAGAATGTATTGACTTGTTGAACCACTCTCTGGGGAATTAAGATACTCTTGGCCGTATTCTTTAGCTGAACCTACCTTGGTACCTTGGAGGATAGAACAATTAGACTGCTCAGACAACTCTTTTATTGCCCCTGTTTCCAGTGTCACCTGCAATGAATTCCTTTGTTTCGTATACAAATATTTATGAATTAGCAAATTATTGTCAATGCATACATCACAAATTGAACCTTGGACGTTCTTCGCAAAACAAAACAGAAAAAGAAAAACACTTGAGCACGTTTAACTGAAAATGTATTTTTATTGATTTTTGAATGGCCTGAAAATAGGCGTTTTGTGTACAAGAGGCTGACGTCCTAGTAAGAGGTACGTCGCCGAGCAAAAGAGTTTATACAATGTTTTGTACAAAAGAAAAATAAAACAGCTGTGTAAAAGATGAATGATCCACTGGATTTCAATTCTGCTATTGCCTTTGTAACTCCGAGCGTCTCATCACTTGATGACCTTGGTTGAAGGTGAAGCTGACTGATTGATGCCGTTTGAGCTTGATGCAGATACCGGATTCTGGATGCAAAGTGATCAATGAGACATAGTTTTACGCTTTTATCCCTAATTTTTGCCTGGACCGCCCTTTCGGGTTTTCAGTCCACCGGGATACCCATTTTTGCCCAAGCCGCCTTTTCAGGTTTTCGACTTGCCGGGTGTACAGATTTTTTCATTTTCATCCCTACATTTTGCCCGAACCCTTTTGGTTCGACGGGAAGCCCTAATTTTTGCCTAGGCATGTCAGCCTAGCGGGTCTTTTTCATGCGTAGTATTTTTTAACTATGTCTGCATTGGCGGGGTGAGGAAGGTCGTCACCATCCATGTTAGTTAAGATCATTGCTCCTCCTGAGAACACATGCTTAACCACAAATGGCCCTTCGTACGTAGGGGTCCATTTGCCCCTTGGATCACTCTGAGGAAGGATGATTCTCTTGATAACTAGATCCCCGACTTGATATTCCTGTGGCCTGACCTTTTTGTTAAATGCCCTGATCATCCGTTTCTGATACGTCTGACCGTGGCAGATAGCAGCAAGTCTCTTTTCGTCAATGAGATTGAGTTGGTCAAGTCGTGTCTGGATCCAATCATCTTCGTTCAAGTTTGCATCCTTCATTATCCGGAGAGAGGGAATTTGTACTTCGATCGGCAAGACTGCCTCCATGCCATAAACCAGAGAGAAAGGAGTTGCCCCGGTTGACGTCCTTGCTGAAGTACGGTACCCATGCAGAGCGAATGGTAACATCTCGTGCCAATCTTTGTAAGTTACTGTCATCTTTTGCACGATCTTCTTGATGTTCTTGTTAGCTGCTTCTACAGCCCCATTCATCTTCGGTCTGTAAGGAGAAGAATTGTGGTGCTGTATTTTGAACTGTTCGCAAAGCTCAGCAATCATCTTATTGTTCAGATTGGTACCATTGTCTGTAATAATTCGCTCGGGGACGCCGTATCGACAAATCAGATTGTGCCGAATAAACCGTGCCACAACAGTCTTGGTTACTGTAGCATAGGATGCTGCTTCAACCCACTTCGTAAAATAATCAATCGCTACTAGGATGAAGCGATGTCCATTGGATGCCGTAGGTCTTATCTCGCCGATCATGTCTATGCCCCACATTGCAAACGGCCAAGGCGCAGTCAGAACATTCAGGGGAACCGGAGGAACATGCACCTTATCTGCGTAGATCTGGCACTTGTGGCATGTCCTAGAATGTTGGTAGCAATCAGCTTCCATGGTGGACCAGTAATATCCTGCCCGTAGGATCTTTTTAGCCATAGTATGTCCACTGGAATGTGTGCCGAAGGTCCCTTCATGTAATTCTTCCATAATTCTTTCTGCTTCAATTTTGTCCACACAACGCAGTAAGGTTGAATCATGGTTCCTCTTGTATAAGATGCCGTTGCTTAGGAAGAACTTGGCTGCGAACCTCCTCAGGAATTTCTTATCGTTGATGGATGCACCTTCAGGGTATTCCTGAGCTTCCAGATATCTCTTCACTTCGTGATACCAAGGCTTCTCAGTTACCAATTCAGTTTCGAGATCACAACAGTATGCCGGTTCGTCCAGTTTCCAGATGGTGATCTGGGGAGCTTCGTTATCCCATTTAACCTTGAACATTGAAGACATAGTAGCTAACGCGTCCGCTAACTGATTCTCTTCTCTTGGAAAGTGCTCAAAGGTTATCTCTGTGAAGTGGGGAATCATGGTCAACACACATTCTCTGTAAGGAATCAAGTTTGGATGTTTCGTATCCCACTCTCCATTGATCTGATTGATCACTAGAGCGGAATCTCCGAAGACACTGAGGAACTTGATCCGTAAGTCGATCGCAGCTTGAAGACCCATGATACACGCCTCATACTCCGCCA
The DNA here is from genome assembly GCA_948472305.1 of Vicia faba. NCBI lineage: Eukaryota > Viridiplantae > Streptophyta > Magnoliopsida > Fabales > Fabaceae > Vicia > Vicia faba. The sequence goes on along the minus strand of OX451741.1, from coordinate 68,843,977 downwards.
TGTTGTTGGTACAGTTGAAACATAGCCGGGCCGTGAGTGGAGTATGAGTACCTTGTGGAGATATGATTATGGCGCCGACACCATTTCCCAAAGCGTTGGAAGCTCCGTCAAAGTGCATAGACCATCGGGATCCTGGTTCAGGTCCTTCATCCGGTCCAGGCACTTCACAATCAGTTACAATCATGATGCTTTCGTCCGGAAACTCGAAGTTCATTGATTGGTAGTCATCTACAGCTTGATGAGCTAAGTGGTCTGCCAATACACTCCCTTTGATGGCTTTCTGGGTGGTGTACTGAATGTCGTATTCCGTCAAGATCATTTGCCATCTTGCAATCCTTCCAGACAGAGCGGGCTTTTCAAATATATACTTTATCGGATCCATCTTTGAGATCAACAAGGTAGTGTGAGTCAGCATATACTGTCTCAGCCGGCGAGCAGCCCATACCAAAGCGCAGCAAGTCTTCTCAAGCAGTGAGTATCGGGTCTCACAGTCGGTAAACTTTTTGCTAAGGTAATAAATGGCATGCTCTTTTCGGCCAGACTCGTCATGCTGCCCCAGCACACACCCCATTGAGTTGTCTAGCACTGTCAGATATAGGATCAGAGGTCTCCCTTCAACCGGTGGCATAAGGATAGGTGGTTCTTGGAGATACTCTTTGATTTTGTCGAAAGCAGCCTGACATTCATCGTTCCAACGTACTACCTGATCTTTCTTCAGCAGCTTGAAGATTGGCTCACAGGTAGCAGTCAAATGAGATATGAATCGAGCGATGTAATTCAGGCGTCCTAAAAAGCCTCTGACTTCCTTCTCTGTTTTGGGAACTGGCATCTCTTGAATAGCTTTGACCTTAGCGGGGTCCACTTGAATACCTTTATCACTGACCACGAAGCCTAGCAACTTCCCAGATCTTACCCCGAAGGTGCACTTGTTCGGGTTCAATCTCAGTTTATACAATTTCAACCGGTCAAACAACTTCTGCAGATGATCTAGATGCTCTTCCTCAGTCTGGGACCTAGCGATCATGTCGTCCACATACACTTCGATCTCATGATGGATCATATCATGAAATAAGGCAACCATGGCACGCTGGTAGGTTGCCCCAGCATTCTTTAACCCGAACGGCATGACCTTGTAACAGAAGGTGCCCCACTGAGTAACAAATGTAGTCTTTTCCATGTCTTCAGGTGCCATCTTGATCTGATTGTAGCCTGAAAAACCATCCATGAAAGAGAATACCTTGTGTTGAGCTGTATTATCCACAAGGACATCAATGTGAGGTAAGGGGAAGTCATCCTTGGGGCTGGCCCTGTTTAGATCCCTGTAATCAACACACATTCTGACCTTGCCGTCCTTTTTAGGTACTGGCACCACATTAGCAACCCACTGAGGGTAAGAAGTCACTGCAAGAAACCCGGCATCAAACTGTTTCATTACCTCGGCTTTAATCTTTTCTGACATCTCTGGACGCATCCGACGAACCTTTTGTTTAACTGGAGGGCAGTCTTCCCTAGTCGGCAAATGATGGACGACAATATCGGTATCCAACCCTGGCATGTCTTCGTAAGACCAGGCAAAGATTTCCATATAGTCATGTAACATCTTGGTTAACCGTTGCTTCACGCTGAGCTCTAGGTTAGCACCAATCTTTACCTCTTTTCTGTCTGCCTCAGTACCCAGGTTTATAGTTTCCACTGGCTCTTCATGGGGTTGAATTGCCCTCTCTTCCTGAAGCAACAGTCTTGCAAGCTCGCCAGGCACTTCGCAATCATCTTCACCTTCGTCTTCGGCTAAGTTGATCGGATTTTCGAAGTCATAATTGGCATTAGCAGAGCTGTTATCAGTGAGATCCAGAGTGGATTGGAACCTGTATGAGTGAGTGTGTGTGTAAATACAGCTGTTTTTGAAAATTATGTAAAGGAAATGAAAGATAAAAAAGGAACACAATATTTGCAATGCGAAAATAGTCCAAGATTTTCATTCATGATGTATAAAATGACAGTTTATATGCCCTCACAAATAGAACCACGGTGCCTCGGGTAAGACACCGGGCCATAGAGTTTATCATAGTTTATTACAAAATGAAACAAAGAAATTTATTACTTAGTGTCAAAAGAAACAGAGAGATTGTCCTTGGCGCTCCAATTGTTAAGTCCACCATCAGCAGCCGGGTAGATCCAGCTATCAAACTCAGCTTCGTCAACTTCCTCATCATCTCCAATAGCATTTACCCCATGAGCAGGCAGGGGAGCTGTCACCACATTAGGCTTGTCAGATGCCTCAAATTGTACCTCCTTAGCATCAATGAGGTCCTGCAGCTTGTTCCTTAGTGCCCAACAGTCATCAGTGGCATGCCCCGGGCTATCTGAATGGTAAGCACAACGGGCATTCGGGTTGTACTTAGGAGAGGTAGTGTTAGGGAACTTTGGTGCCTCCTTGACAGATACCAAATTGGTTGCGAGCAGCTGTGGCAGAATCTGCGATAGGGTCATGCTTAACCGGGTAAACTCTCTCCGGGGTCTATCAACCCTTTGAGGATTGTTTGGCCGGGGAGCGGCAGCAGGTTTAGCGATCATTACCGCACTGACAGATTGGCGGTGTTCATTTCTTTCTGATTTTCTGGAGCCATACACAGCACTAGACTCCTTCTTAAATGGTTTCTTGTCCGAACCAGATGATGATGCAGCCTTTGCAATCTTCCCAGACTTCAACCCAGCTTCAATTCTTTCTCCAGTTAAGATCAAATCAGTGAAACCAGCAGAAGAATTCCCAATGAGATGATTAAAGAACGGCCCAGATAGGGTCCCCAAGAACATATCCACTAACTCTCGATCAGTCAAAGGTGGCTGCACCCTGCCAGCCAGATCTCTCCACTTCTGCGCGTACTCTTTAAAACCTTCGCTTACGCCCAACGACATACCCTGGAGTTGGGTACGCGTGGGGGCAAGGTCGGCATTATACTGATACTGCTTGTAGAAAGCAGTAGCCAGCTCCTCCCAGTTACGAACTTTGGTCCCATCCAGCTGATAGAACCATTCGAGATGAGTCCCTGAAAGACTCTCCTGGAAGAAGTGGATCCATAGATTCTTGTCCGTAGAGTACGGCTGAATCTTTCGCACATAGGACCTCAAATGCAGCTTGGGACAGGATGCCCCGTCATACTTGGAGAAGGTGGGAGCTTTGAATTTATGTGGAATGATCACACCAGTCGACAAACCCAGATCTCCGAAATCCAGCCCAGGTGTCTGTTGCACCTCCATAGCCTTCAACCTGTCCTCCAGTTGTTTGTATTTGTTGTCTTCAGGAGGGTACTGCTCTTCATCAAAATCTGTCTCATTGTCAGAGACCACCGGACTAGGAACCCTTGCTTCTGCCTGAGAAGGGCTCTTGCCAACAGAAGAAGCAACCTCTTCATTGTGTAGAGTATTACCCAACCTTCGGCCCGTGTTGAATAGAACAGTCCTTCTTTTCTTCTTCTTCTCCTTCTTCAGGAGCATGGCCTTCAGCTCATCTTGGCCTTTAGCTAGACCCAGGATTAGCTCTTGAAACTGCGCATTCTGCGCCTGGAGAGCCTTGATTGAAGTCTCGGTTGATTCAGATCCGGAATTCATGATGCTGAAATAAACAGCGAAGAACTGTAAGCAACCTGAAAAAGGGGAAAACCTGCTATGCACATGATGTATGAAATGCGTATGAATTATGTTTTCAAAGACAATCGGGAATCAACTTTGTAAACAAAAAGGAACACACTTCATTAGATTCAACTTTGCAACTGAAATTATTCAACAAGTTGCCCTTAGGCGTTTACATGAAATGAAACAACTGGAAAGGAAATAAAAACTGTAAAGGCACATTCAGAATTCCTCATTGATCCCATGGTCTCCTCTTCTCAGTACGGAGGTAGGCATTCAGAGCTCTTTCATTCTCCAACTGCTTTGTCAGCTTCTGGACCTTTGATTCCTGCTCGTGGAACTTTTCCCGGTAAGAATCCCGTTCTTCTTGTAGTTGCGACCAAGATCTCTTCAAGGTCTCATAATCAGTAGGTATCTGAGGAGGAAGGACAGTTGGAGGAACACCATCTTTATCAGGACACTCAAGAATGACGGGTCTGACAGCTTCATACGGCATACCTAACTTCTGAGCACGGATGCGGACCCATTTGTAGTAGGCTTCCATTGGTAGAGAAGTCTTTGGCCCCAGCTCTTGTGGGTCAGCTTTATGAACCTTCTCCCAAGCCTTGATGAACCTACGACGCAGCTCGTCACTATCCACCTGAAACTCGAAACTGATGTGAGGCACTAACATCTCATGGGGGCCTGCTCTCCTGGCTCTTCCAAACTGTCGGAGTGCTAGACATGGATTGTAAGAGATCCCTCCTTGAGTACCAATCAGAGGAACATTAGGATACTCCCCGCATCGATCAATAATAGCTATCTCATCCATACCTCTGCAAGTCCAAATGATGTCTTTATCGGTGAGAGACATTAACCTGTGAGCCCAACCTCTTCCTTCTTGGTTTTTCAGTACGAACTTAGGGAGGTGCGAAATAAACCACCTCACCAACAAAGGGATACAACACCATAGGGTTCCTCGTCTTCGGGTAGTACGGGCATGAAGTTGTTGCAAGATGTCACCCAAGAGAGTGGGCACAGGATTCTGAGACATGAAGATCCTAATGGAAGTGACATTGATGAAGTTGTCAGGATTAGGAAACAGGACTAACCCATAGATTAGGAGAGCCAAGATGTCTTCATATGCCCTAAAGTCCAAGTCATTCCAGAAGCTGTTAGCTTTACCAATCAGAAATTTGGCCAAGAAACCCTTAACTCCGCTTCTAGTTACCCAGTTGTCTGTTACCTCTTGATGGGTCAAAGGAAGAGCTGCAGCAATGTCCTCAAGCCTGAGGGTCTTTTCCCAACCAGTAAAGGGAGTCTGATCCAAGATAGGGATACCAAGCAGATTAGAGAACTCTTCCAGGGTAGGGACCAGCTGGAAGTCTTGGAAGGTGAAGCACTGGTACTGAGGGTCATAGAACTGGGTCAGAACACTCATCAACTGTTGATCCCGCTTTGCAGTGACTAAACTGAGAAGAGAACCATGCCTCTGGATGAAGGAAGTGGTGTTTGGAATTCTGCTAACCAACTCATCAAGCATCTCAGGTGAACGAACAAAGTTGAACCGGATAGTATTCCTTCGCACAGGCATCATAATGTCCTACAAAACAGAGCAAAGATGAAACCCTCTTGTCTTTGAAATGGTCAGGATGCATGCAATGTTCATGATGTTATGATGTTATGATAAAGCACACCACATACAGATACAAAGGCAAACATGGTAAGGCATACAAGTCACACAAGGCAAGCCCCTAAAGTTTAGGCCAGCATGAGGTCTAGGTACTACCCTCTTTCAGTTTGTTGGTTCATACCTGTCCTAATCAAAAGTAACCGGATTCTTAGAGGATCCCAATATCATTGACTACCCTCAATCGGTCATAACTCCAGCATCGCAATCTTTTCTTGCGGCCAGAACCATCACGAGAGTTTAGCCTCAATGGGCGTAGCATACTGCTACTGTTCTAAAGGCCAAGTTGTGTCAATTAAGGTTCTAAGGTTGTTGGTGCTTAATGACTCCTTAGAAGACCCATATTCTCCTCGTTGCAACACAAGGGATATCGGTACAGACTAAGGTGTCACACCAACGTAGCCACTGCTTCACCTGTGTCGGTCTACGCCGGACAGGTCCCTCACAGCTTATGCTACCTAAACAGGGTATCCCCAGATCCGGGTTAGGATCTATGTATCTCCGATGCAACCCACAATAGTAAAGCAAGCAAAACAATACAAGTGAAAACACAGTTATGACCTAGCCCTAAGGTACACCTCACTTTAAAATTTGGTCCCCAGCAGAGTCGCCAGTTCTGTGATCGGTGGATCTGGAACTGACTGTTTAACGCTGGTTCGCGAAATGTCGCGGAAGCAAGAGTCGCCACCGTCTTTTATTTTTCTCCAATAGGAAAGGACAAAAGCACAGAAAAATTCCTTAAAGAGATTGCTCTCGGTTCGGGAGGTAGGTTATAGAAAGGGAAGGTGTTAGCACCCTTTCTATCCATGGTTATCCATGGGCTCTTAGATACTTGCTCATTTGTGTTTTCAAAGTTGTTTTGCTTGCTTTTCAATGTGGGTTTAAAAGTTTCTTTGAAAAATTTCAGATCGACTCATACGTCAGAGTGTTTGAAAAGTTTGCTTTGAAAGCTTTTTGAAAAGTGTCAGTGTGAAAAGTCTTTTGAGTTTGTTTTGAGATTAGAGCAAGTATCCTTGAGAACCTACCTACCCTAAGGAATTCGTCTGTGTAAATGTCCTTTAAAGTAGTGCCCTCCCACCATTGAGAGGTAGGTAGCACCACCGTTGGAGGTGTTCGGGTCAATTCGATATTCGGGACGTGGTGATCACCAGAGCAATGGGAAGACACCTTAGAAGCTACCCTCATGCCAGGTTCCCGGATCATGAGGACTTACTAAGACATCCTCTACTCGACGATCACCTTTCGAGGCAAGGCAACAGTGAGGCGTACCCTAGGGGTGGTGTGTGCGATTTGTGTGTCATGTTTCAGTTATTTGTCTTGTCATGTTTGTCGTGTTCTACGCTTGATTTTAATTAGACATTCATTCTTTCATGCTTGATTAACAGTTAAATATTTGCGGGAAAATAAATCTACGACTATTACAAAGGCGCGGGTCCACATCGCCAAAATTAAACCGGACCCGATTTAGCGAAAAGAATAAATAATGCGAAGAAATAAAGTGCGAAAAGTAAATTACATGGCTTTGGGACATTTACAAAATTATGATAAGCACTAAAATAAATGCGCGAACTTTAACAAATTATGAATACGGGCGTTGGACCCTTTTTGCAAATAATTAAAAGTTAATGAGCATTAAAAATAAAATAATAATAAAAAAGGAAATTAAATGCTTTTTGATATTTTGTATTTTTTAAGATTTAAAAGAAAAAGGAGTTAATAAAAATTAAATTAAGAAGCAAACCCTAATTCTAGTAATTTTTTATTTATTGAGAAAGAATTAAATTACGATCTAAATTAAACCTAAAATTTATTATGTACAATTTTTGATTATAAACATAAAATAATAAATAAATAGTATTGTGGGAAATAAAAATTAAAAAGACATTAAAACTATCAATTAACCTAACTCTACATGTTTTTTTGAATTTTTATTGAAAAAAAAGAATTAAAATTTAACTCTAATTAGACTAAATATTGACATATATTAATTTATGAAAAATAATTACAATAAAATAAATATTATATCTTTTGTGTTTTCCTGATTTTTTTTATAATGTTTTTTAGATTTTTTTGTAAAAATAATTAATTAAAACAAATAATTAAAATAAACAATCAATTAAAATAAATGAAATAGCAAAAAGAAATCAAACCAGAGTGGGGGTGCTGTCCCCAATTTAGGAGGTTCAAATTTAATAGGCCTGGCCCAATAAGCTTACAGCGTGTTGACTTTCCTGGATCACATGTCAACGCTTTGACCTGGTACATGGTGCAGCTGGAATATTGACCACTGATTTGGTTGCCTGAGACACGTGGGCGATGGATTATTGAGCGTGTATGGTGAACGTTCACGTCAAGCCTGCATGTGAATTTGTTTTGAAAAATAATAATGAAAGTTGCAAGACCTGGGACTTGAACCCAGGTCTTTGAGGCCATATACACAACGCGTTACCACTGAGCCATCGCGTTTACAATTAACATATAATAATAATTAAATATCAAAAAGTAAAATCAATGCGTAATGGACTAAGCGCGCGTGAATTCAAAAGGGCCTATCACGTGGTGACAACGAGGTTGTCTTCTTCCCCACCCTGTAAAACAAAATGCATAGGCGACGGTTTTTGTAGCATGGCCTTAGGGACGATTCGAGAAAATAGCGAATAACATCCTAGGCATCATAAATTGTTCGCGAGGCATATGTTTTATTCAGAAGAACATGCTGAATGCAATGGTAACAGTCTTGCATCCCAATTGTTCCTTGGGTGAGAAACCCCAAATTTGAAACCTGTAAACCCTAGCTTCTTGACAATGGTGAAAGCATAAATATGGCACGAAAATTCAATTGAGCATATTGGTTAGCACAGAAACATCATGACAAATAACAATCCACAAAAAAAAATGCAAAAAGATGCCTAGATAATGATATGCGATTTGGAAAAATTTGTGGTACAGTTTGAATCCTAACCAACGATTCCTTGTGTTTTTCTTGATGTTAATGATTGAGAAAGGTTCAGGAAGGTCTCAGAATGCTATTGAAACAAAAATCCAAGCTTGAATCGTCCTATATCCTTGAATTCAGTATTGAGTTTTTATGAGAAAATTCAAGAATGCTATGCTTGTTTTTGCGCAGCTTTTTCAGTCTTGTGCATTAGGGTTGTGATGTAGTACTTGTATGGAATGGTTTTAGGTCAAAAGGTTGAACAAAATCTCAAGCATTCATGGATTTCAATATTTGATTTTTGAAAATCTTTTTCAATCTTTTTCATGGTGTTTTTGTGCCAAATCTGATCAATTATCATCAAAGCTTGCCTATTTGAGATATGCACGAATTATAGAGATTAGATCATGCATAAAAAGATTTTTTCATGTTAGGTTTATATTTTTCATGAATTAAAATCATTTAAATGAATATAAATTAATATTAATTCAAATAAATAATTAAAAAATATGAGAATACTTCCCTTTGGGCCTAGTGGTCGTGCATAGGCTTGGCATGAAGAAATTTGGAATATAATTGGGCCCATTTGCATTTTTAGGCCTTTTGCATCAATGTTGACTTTCAAAAATTTCCAAAAATTTCCCAACTTCCACAAGGCATAACTTGGTCAATTTTTAAGCTTTTCACATGTTCTTGGACATTTTGGAAAGGTCTTTGAGTCCTTTAACCAATGCCTTTGGTCCCATGTCATTTTGATTTACCAATCTCAAGTTATGGCCTTTGACTTAAGGTCACTTTTTGTTGACTTTTGAAAATGACCTATAATGTTGAAATTGATAACTTTTTGTGAGAGCATTTCTTGGACTTGGAACATGAAGATGAATTGTAGGAAATGTCTTTCTCTTCAAAATGAGCTTTGGATGGAATTTTTCTGATAATCCATGTGAAAGTTATGCCCTGGTCAATTTCAGTTGACTTTTTCAGCTGTCCAAATATAGTAACTTTTGCATCTTTGATGATTTCTGAGCCAAATTTTGAGAATCATGATCAAGCATTGATCAAATGATGTTTGTGGCTTCAAAATGATATATTGACCAAAAATTTGACCTTTTGACTGTCAAATGACCATTTTGCCCCTACAGTTGACTGTGGTGCAATCTAGGGTTTTGACTGTGCAATCTTGAGCTGAATGCCTTGAAACTTGACATGAAGACATTTGACCATCTTTGTAGGCATATGAGACTTGATTGGGCCTTTGAAAAGTTCATTTGCTTGACCAGAACTCAAACCCTAGTTTTGACTGTCTAGGAGACAGTTGAGCTACACAACCCTTGGGGCATTTTGTGACCTTGACTTGACAAATCTTGATGAATATGGGAGGGCAAATTTTGGGGTACAACAGCGACATTTCACGAACCAGCGTTAAACAGTCAGTTCCAGATCCACCGATCACACCACCAAAGTTTAAAGTGCCCCTATTTGCAAAATATGATGGAGTGTCGTGTCCTAAAATTAACCTCCGATCATATGTGATAAATATTCATCTGCACTCTGCTGACAAAGACTTGTGGGTCCACTTTTTCCAAGACAGTTTATCAGGAACGCAACTTGATTGGTTTTACCAATTAGAAAGGGTCGACGTCCATAATTGGGAAGACCTGGCCGCAACTTTCTATAAACAATACCAGTACAACACCGATTTGGCGCCTACCAATACTCAACTTCAGAGTATGGCTATGGTTTCCAATGAGGGCTTCAAAGATTATGCGCAAAAGTGGAGGGATATAGTCGGAAGAGTGAAACCTCCTATGTCTGAAAGGGAGTTGGTGGACATGTTCTTGGGAACTCTATCGGGCCCTTTCTTCAATCATCTGATTGGGAGTTCCTCTGTAGGGTTTACTAAATTGATATTAACCGGCGAGAGGGTGGAAGCTGGTATAAGAAGTGGGAAGATTCAGAAATATTTGTCTGCCTCTACAGCTGTGAAAAAACCCTTCACTGGGAGGAAGGAAGTATTTGTTGTTTATTCACAAAGGAATCAAGGAAGAATTTAATGCCGACCAGCGGTAGGGGCCGTTATGATCCCAAAGCCTGCATCCGACCAGCCTAGAAATAACCAGCCAAGGGTGGAAAGGCCAGTCGACAATTCACCAGGATTAATATGACTCCAGCCCAGGTTCTACCACATCTTCTGAAATTGAATCTGGCAACTTTAAAAGAGGCCCCAAAGAATCCCAATACTGCATCCCCTCATTATCATCCAAATGCCAGATGCGCATACCATTCTGAAAGTCCAGGGCACGACACTAACAATTGTTGGGCTCTGAAGAACAAAATTCAAGACCTAATAGATGCGAAGGAAGTTGAGTTTGATGCGCCCGAGAAACCGAATGTTATTTCCGCTCCGATGCCTAGGCATGGTCACAATGCCAATGCTGTCGAGGAAGATTTATTTGTTGCTACAGTGGATGAACTTTTGACTCCGCTCTCGATCATTAAGATGAATTTGTTAAAAGCTGCTGTATTCCCAGGATGTAAGGAAGACTACCATCACTGCTTATCCTCACCCGCCGATTGCCCTCTGTTGAAGACAGGTATCCAACGCCTGATTGATAACCAAGAAATTCTGTTTGAGAATGCTCCCATTTTACCCGTTCCTGTTAAAGAAGTTTCAATCATAACCATCTACGCCAATCCTTCCAGGGCCCCTAAAAGACCCGTTAGGATTACACCTGCTCCAAAAACTACTCCACTTAAGATCACAATGCCCGGGCCGGTCCCATACGAGTCAGATAAAACAGTACCATGGAATTATGGTGGAGAAATCTACTACCATGGTATCAAACAAGATGAATTGACCGACGAAGAAGAGAGCTCCGAAGAAGAAAATTTCGACATTAGCAATATTTCCGGAACTAGCAAAATTACCCGCAGTGGTAGAATCTTCTCTCCAGAGATTGCCCCTCCAAAGGCAGTTTTTGGACCCGTGGTCGTTCTAAAGATTACCTCTGTACCAGTGATTATACCTGCAAGCGTACTTACCGACAAAGACAACACAATCCCTATCCCTACCAATACTTCCACTACTGAGAATAAAGGAAAAGCGTTCAAGAAGATCCTGTCCGAACGAAGGCTCAATCATTGGCTATCCCCGAAACATCCAAGAAGGAAATGGAAGAAATCCTGAGGATAATAAAGAAGAGTGATTATGATATGGTTGAACAGTTGGGGCAAACCCATTCCAAGATCTCTATGCTAGCATTGTTGTTGTGCTCTGAGGCACATGCGAAAGCTCTGGTAAAATTTCTGAAGACAACTCATGTGCCGCAAGAGACGTCTGTGGACCAATTCCAAGAATGTGTGGCCAGTTTGACAGCTGATAATGGCCTAGGCTTCTCTGATGCTGACTTGACACCCAAAGGGAGAAAACATAACGAGGCATTACATGTCTCTGTGGAGTGTAGAGGAACAACCCTAGACCATGTCTTGGTAGACATTGGTTTATCTTTGAACGTCTTACCAAAGAAAGCTCTTGACAGATTGGATTGCGAAGGGCTGACGTTGAAACCCAGTAACATAATTGTGAGAGCATTTGATGGCTCGAAGAGGATGGTCCACGGGGAGGTAGATATCCCGATAAAGGTGGGAACTCAGACTTTCAATTCAACCTTCTATGTGATGGACATTCGTCCCTCTTACTCTTGTCTGTTAAGACGGCCTTGGATCCATAATGCCGGTGCTGTCACCTCCACATTGCATCAGATGCTGAAATACCCGGTCCAAGGAAAGATCATAACTGTCCATGGAGAGGAGGAGTACATGATTAGTCATCTGAATTCCTTTCGATATGTGGAGTTGGAGGGCGAGTTCATTGAAACCCCTTTCCAACATTTTGAGGAAGTCTCTCAAGAAGTAGTGGCAACCAAGGCAGTATCCTCGATTCCCAAGATCACAAGACCTCCACTTCGGATGTCATCTCTAAAGGACGCCAAGGCAGTAGTAGAAGAGGGCGGATGCACCATCTGGGGGAAGCTTCCGGACATTCCGTACAAATCAGACAAGTTTGGCTTGGGGTTTACTTCAACTTCTCAGAAGGTTATGCACCGCGCCCGTGCAGGAGGGCCACCTTTGAAGATTAGTAACCAATGGGTCAACACAGTAGAAGACAATGAAGAGGATGTCAGCTTGGAAGATTGGATATTTCCTACTGTCAACGGAGGACTTCGCAACTGGGAAGCCAGAGACTTTGTCCCAATAACTTTCATCTCTCAGTAATTTATCTTTTACATTTCTGTTGGACTTGTAATATTCACGAACAATTCGTACTTTAAAAACCTTGTGTCTTACCCGAGGCACAATGGTCCATTTGTAAGGGTTTTTATTTCATCTTCATATGACATTCAATGAATCATGGGCGCTTTTTCACATATAAACCTTTGTGCTCATTGTCTTTCTTTTGCATTTTATTGTTTAAAGATGGCTATACCCTTACACACACCCACACTCACAAATGCAGGTACCCCTCCATTCTGGATCCCATGGGTAACGATACTGCTATAGCCTTCAGTGACTCTAAAGATCTGATCTACCAAGCCGAATACGAAGGTGAGGAAGATTATGAGGTACCAGGGGAATTGGCCAGACTACTACAACAAGAGGAAAGAGCTATTCAGCCTCATGAAGAGTTGTTGGATACAATCAACTTGGGTACCGAGGAAGATAAAAAGGAAACCAAAGTGGGTGCCAATTTAGAGTCGAGTGTCAAGGAGCGTCTAATTCAGCTATTGCATGATTATGTTGAGATCTTTGCCTGGTCATATGAAGACATACTGGGACTTGATACAGACATCGTGGTACATCGTCTACCCACAAGAGAAGACTGTCCACCAGTGAAACAAAAAGTCTGCCGCATGAGACCTGACATGTCAGAGAAGATCAAAGCGGAAGTCATGAAATAGTTCAATGCTGGATTTCTGGTTGTTACTTCCTATCCTCAATGGGTTGCCAACATTGTTCTCGTGCCTAAAAAGGACGGTAAAGTACGGATGTGCATGGATTATAGAGATTTAAACAGGGCCAGCCCTAAAGATGATTTTCCACTTCCCCACATTGACATCCTGGTTGATAATACGGCCCAGCACAAAGTGTTTTCCTTCATGGACGGATTCTCAGGCTATAACCAAATCAAAATGGCACCTGAGGACATGGAGAAAACTACGTTTGTCACACAGTGGGGCACGTTCTGCTACAAAGTGGTGTCATTCGGACTGAAGAATGTCGGGGCAACCTATCAACGTGCCATGGTAGCTTTGTTTCATGATATGATACATCATGAGATAGAGGTCTACGTAGATGACATGATAGCCCAATCACAAACTGAGGAGGAGCACCTTGATCACTTGCAAAAGTTGTTTGTGAGATTGAAGGAGTACAAACTAAGGTTGAATCCAAACAAGTGCACATTCGGAGTCCGGTCCAGTAAACTCTTAGGTTTCATTGTCAGCAACAAAGGCATCGAGGTTGATCATGCCAAGGTCAAAGCCATACAAGAAATGCATGCTCCTCGTACTGAGAAGGAAGTCAGAGGATTCTTGGGACGCCTGAACTATATTACCAGATTCATTTCTCACCTAACATCTACTTGTGAACCAATCTTCAAACTGTTGAAGAAAGATCAAGTAGTCAGATGGAATGATGAATGTCAGATTGCTTTTAACAAAATCAAAGAGTATTTACAAGAGCCTCCTGTCTTGATGCCACCAGTCGAGGGAAGACCACTAATCATGTATCTGACCGTTTTAGAGAACTCAATGGGGTGTGTATTGGGGCAGCATGACGAGTCTGTCCGAAAAGAGCACGCTATTTACTACCTGAGCAAAAATTTTACCGACTGTGAAACCAGATATTCACTGCTCGAGAAAACTTGTTGCGCTCTGGTATGGGCTGCTCACCGGCTAAGACAATATATGTTGACTCATACCACTTTGCTGATATCTAAGATGGATCTGATAAAATACATCTTTGAGAAGCCTGCTCTGCCTGGGAGGATAGCTAAATGGCAGATGATTCTAACAGAATATGATATACAGTACACGACCCAAAAATCTATAAAAGGTAAGGTGCTAGCTGATCATCTTGCCCATCAAGCTTTAGAAGATTATCAGTCCATGAAGTTTGAATTCTCGGACGAAGACATCATGACATTAGACAATTATGAAGAAATCAGACCATATGACAGACCCGGACAAGGATCCCGATGGACCCTGTTATTTGATAGGGCATCCAATGCACTTGGTAATGGTATCGGCGTTGTACTCATATCTCCAGAAGGATACCATACTCCTTTTACTGCCAGACTTTGCTTCAACTGTACGAATAACATGGCGGAATACGAAGCATGCATCTTTGGTCTCAAGGCTGCCATAGACTTGGGAATCAAATCTTTAGTTGTATTTGGAGATTCAGCTTTGGTCATCAGTCAGATCAAAGGAGAATGGGACACTAAGCATCCAAACCTTATCCCTTACAAAGAACATGTTTTGACATTGTTACCACATTACGAGCAGATTACCTTCGAGCACTTCCCGCGAGAAGAAAATCAGTTAGCAGATGCTTTAGCCACAATGTCATCTATGTTTAAACTTAATTAGGATAACGAGGCTCCCCAGATTACCATCGAACGAATGGATGAACTAGCACACTGTCACGAGATTAATACTGAAGATGTAGTGGACCAGCCTTGGTTTCATGAAGTCAAAAGGTATCTCAAGGCTCAAGAATATCCAGAAGGAGCTTCAATCAATGATAAGAAGTTCTTAAGGTGATTCTCTGCTAAGTTCTTCATGAGTAATGGCATCCTGTACAAACGCATTCATGACTACATTCCGCTTCGGTGTGTGGATAAGGTTGAAGCAGAAAAGATCATGGCTGAATTACATGAAGGTACCTTCGGCACTCACTCTAGTGGGCATACGATGGCGAAGAAAATCCTACGGGCAGGCTATTATTGGTCTACCATGGAAGCAGACTGCTATCAACACTCCCGGACCTGTCATAAGTCAAATCTATGCAGACAAGGTGCACGTGCCTCCGGTTCCTCTAAATGTCTTAACAGCTCCTTGGCCCTTCGCTATGTGGGGAATTGATATGATTGGGGAGATCAAGCCTACAGCCTCCAATGGACACCGCTTCATTCTAGTGGCCATTGACTATTTCACAAAGTGGGTCGAGCAGCTTCCTTCGCATCCGTTACTAAGAATGTTGTTGCCCGCTTCATCAAGCAGAATCTTATTTGCCGGTACGGTATCCCAGAAAGGATCATCACTGGTAGCGGTACAAACCTTAACAATTCTATGATCACTGCCTTGTGTGAGCAGTTCAAGATTCAACATCACAATTCATCCCCCTATCGGCCAAAGATGAATGGTGCAGTCGAAGCTGCTAATAAAAACATTAAAAAGATCATATAGAAAATGACAGTCACCTACAAGGACTGGCATGAAATGCTACCGTTTGCTCTCCACGGGTACCGTACCACGGCTCGCACATCAACTGGGGAAACACCCTATTCTTTGGTTTATGGCATGGAGGTTGTTTTTCCTATTGAGGTTCAAATCCCCTCCTTGAGAATTATGAAAGACGCGCGTTTGAGTGAAGACGATTGGATCCAGACCTGGCTTGATCAACTGAACTTAATTGATGAAAATAGACTTACTGCTGTTTTCCATGGTCAGATGTATAAAAAATGGATGATCAAGGCTTTCAACAAGAAAATCAGACGCCAAGTATATCAAGTTGGAGATCTAGTGATCAAGCGCATCATCTTGCCACAAAGTGATCCCAGGGGCAAATGGACTCCTACCTATGAAGGACCATTTGTAATCAAGAACATCTTTTCCGGTGGGGCAATGATCTTAACCACCATGGACGGTGACAACCTGCCACACCCTGCGAACGCAGACATAGTCAAAAGATACTACGCATAAGAGACCCGCTAGGTTGACACACCTGGGCAAAACAAGGGCATCCTGGCGAACCAAAAGGTTCGGGCAAAAATTAGGGACAAAATAAAAAAAAATTGTACACCCGGCAAGTTGAAAACCCGAAAGGGCGACTTGGGCAAAAAAGGGTTTCCCAGTGGATTGAAAACCCGAAAGGGCGGTCCAGGAAAAAGTTAGGGAATTAAAGTGTATGACTATGTCTCGTCAGATCACTTTGAGGACAATCTTTTCACTGACAAACTCGAAGTTTATGATCAATTCAATCATCTTCAGACGAAGCAGCGAATAGACAAGATATTCAGAGATACAGAGGCTATAGCAGAATGGGAACCCCATGGGATTATCACACATAGTTGTCTTTCTTTGTATAAATTCTTCTTACTCTTATGACACTAGCCTCTTACTAGGATGTTTGTCCCCTTTGTACAAAATACTTATTCAAAATGAATACAAAGATATATCTTTAAAGTACATAAAACTATTTGTCCTTTTCTTTTTATTTGCAAAAACGTCCAATGATTCATTAATGAACATATGCATTTGAACATAATCACTGTTTACAAATAAACAAAATGAAAAATAACAATTACTGACAGGTTGAAAGAATAGGAAAATGTCTTTTGGCTATTCCATGAGCAATCCCTACTGGACGTCATTAAGATCCCCAGTGGAGCTGAAGCTTCAAACCATTAATCCCCAGTGGAAACCATCCAGTTTCTCCAAATTCCCCAGCAAGTTGCCTTGAAGCCCGAAAATCAACCAGATAACGGCTAACTTTTGTTTCTCCCTAACCTAGGATAACTTCCCGGCAGAGTGGCAGATGACCGAAACTCCTGAACTTTTTCCCAAACAGGGATAAGCTTTCTCCCCACAGAGTTTCATTGCTCCCCAATGGAACAAAGACTCCCATCCCCAGTAGAAGTCATCAAAATTCTCTGGATTTCCCAAGCAAATTACTCAAGCAGTATAGGGCATTGCTCATAACAGAATCTTTGTCAATACTCCAACTTTAAAACATGAAGAATCCACATATCCTCAACAGCAGTCAAAGATTTATTTTCCTCAGCAATACAGCGAATCAGCTTACATGCGCATACATTACATCCACATATCATAAACAATAATAAAACACACATATCGCATCATACATTTCATGCAACATAATTTTGTGTTCAAGCTAACATTTTACCCTTTTCAGGATAAGATTAACAGCTACCATTAAACAATATGAAATCATGATACAGTACATAGACGCTCCAGACACGGTTGCAATTATGTTATTCATTCAGATTCAGCTTTCAGATACAGTTTAGATATGCTCCAAACATGGTTGTTATTCTGTTACTCATTCAGATTCAGCTTTCAGATACAGTACATATACGCTCCAGATACGAATGTCATTCTGATACTCATTCAGATTCAGTCTTCAGATACAGTATAGATACGCTCCAGACACGGAATCCATTCTGATACTCATTCAGATACAGTTCATAGACGCTACGGACACGGACGCCATTCTGATACTCATTCAGAATCACATTCAAAATTCAACTTTCAGATACAGTACAGATACGCTCCAGACACGGACGCCATTCTGATACTCATTTAGATACAGTTCAGATACGCTCTGGACATGGACGCCATTCTGATACTCATTCAGACTCACATTCAAAATTTGACTTTCAGATACAGTTCAGATACGCCCCAGACACGGACGCCATTCTGATGCTCATTCTTTCAGCTTACAAATTACCATGCAAGCTATCGCTTTTGGATGGCATCTTTAAGCCCATCTCCAACAACTTTCTATCATCTCTCCAAATGGCATCTCTAAGCCCATTCTCCCAACCATCACATCATCGAGTGCAAATTTCTGGGCACTTTAGTGTCCATTCATCTTCCACCTTCGAGTCACGATTGGCAAAACATGTCAGTCTAACTATTCAGGTTTAAGAAGATTGAACAGGGGTAGCTGTTGTACCCCAAAATTTTCCCTCTCCTGTCTCAGGGATTCTTAGAATTACTTCAGTCAAGTTTCAAGCCTCAGACCATATTTTCTAAGAAAAATCATTCAAATTATTAAAAGGGGGTAAAATGAGCAAAATTGGAGTTTCTGCTGGAAAAGTCAACCAGATGCTAAAAAGTCAAACTTTGACTTTTTGATCAAATTTGAGTCCCAAAAATCACATTATGTCAAAGCATCCAAAAAATGAAGTTTGATCATCAAAAATCAAAAGAATCAAAAATCTAACTTGGCAAGGCTTTGAAATTTTTCTAAGTATTTTTTATACTTGGTTAGTTTCATTTACTTCATGACATTTTTTTACTACAGTTCCAAAAAATTCAAAATGATGCAACTAATTCAAGTTATTACAAAGTGACATTTTTGCAAAATTACAAATTCTAAAACTATGTCTTGATTAAAACCTTGTCACAATATTTTTTCCTTTTGACATAATATGCACAAGACCAAATTTGTGACATGCTACAAACTATGCTGTCCAAAGTTGAAGAAAATATGATATATCACATTGCCACAACACCCCATGCTGCCCTGCAAGAAAGCTTGTGCCATGCTACATCCTAGGTATGCATGTTGTCCAATACAGTCAAAAAACTGCTCTATGCAGTCAGCTCAAGCCTACACCATGACAGCCCCAAAATTACACCAAAATGGCAAAAGAAAATTGTGTGCAGAAAGTATCAAAGCAGTATGCCAAAACAATTCAAAATGACTTATTTGTGTTCCCCCCTAAACCACAGTCAAGGGGTCTACAAAAGAGGATTGTCTCATAAGACAAAGAGGTTGGATTTTGAAGAGAGAAAAGATTTTCTAGAGAAAAAGATAGAGAGTTTTGTTGAGCAGAAAAAAAAACAATATTTTGTGCAACCTTGACTCATTTTCAAAACCAAAAACTGCTCTTGTTCAAAACAGAAACCTAACTCATTACTCTACCATACAAACTCTCCTTTAAACCAAACAACTCATCACATACAAAGGTGGTCCAAAACATCACAAAAACAGTTCATGTGTTGCTATTCATCTCCATCTTCAAAACACCAAAAACATTACAGTGCAGTACAGAGGTAAGTCTTCTTGATTTGATATCTCTCCATACATCATTAATGATTTGTTTGTTTTGAAGACAAGATGTAGTACTTTAATATCTTTTTGAACTAGTCATCTGCACTTTGTTTAGGCTTATTCAATCATTTATTGTTCATGTTTATCCATCATATGCCATAAGCTAACCTGTACATTCAGTAAAATAATGTTTAAGGCAGGAAAATGCAGTATGTATCGACACGTATCCTCATGTGTCAACTCATCCTAGTGAAAAAACAGGGTATGAGTCGACACATAACCCCTATGCATCGACTCATATTGATTTCAGGTTACAAAATAGAAGTGGGAAAAGACTATGATTCGACACATACGCGTTTCACGTCGATGCAAGAAGGTGCATAAGTCGACACCTCCCCTTATGTGTCGACTCATACTGAGAAGATTTTGTTTTACAGGAACGAGGAAAAGCTATGTGTCGATGCATAGCAGCATGGTTCGACACATAGCAGCTCAAAATGCAGTTTTCCTTTTATTTTACACTGTTTTTACATTGTTTTCATTATCATTCGATGTGGTTGTAATATTTCAGTCTCCACTTCATCCCCATTGTAAATTTGTACCCCCAGTCCCCTAAAATGTTGGAATACAAAATATGCATGCTTCGATACACACACTTGCTTTGACACACACACTTGCTTCGACATACACACTTGCTTCGACACACACACTTGCTTCGAATACACTCCTGCAGTCGAAGGAAACAAAAAAAGGGCAGATTCGAAAGGGGCCATGAAGATTTGAGTCGAAGAGTGCTACTGTTTGGGTCGAAGAGCTCATTTTCCTTTCTTTTATTTTGTTTTTGCCTTTACATTTTCTTGCCTTTCAATATGGTTGTAATAGTGTAGGATATTTATTTCTTGCATTTTTATTGCTTTATACAAATGTTAGTAACTAGGATGTATGGTAAGATAAAACCAACAAATAGGCCACCCTAATCAAAGACTAAATGCATGTAAATAAAATACATTTGCACACTTACACCCTTAGGGTAAATTCCACTTGTTGCCTATCGGAAAATAGTCATGTCCCTCGAACATGGGCGTTTTAGCAAAAGACCCTCGATAAAAGATCGTAGTCCCTCGATGACCATCGATGTTGCCTTCGGTAAAACGATCTAGTACCTAAACGACATTGCTAAAACATCTCATAAGTTGCTTTCTATGACTATACAAACGTCCCATACTCGTCCCTTCACATCCGACGATGGGACTTCTTACCAAAACAATGGTAAGATAGCCACATCTAAAGGAGAAGGAAAATCACATTTAAGACCTTTTGAGTAGGTAGTTTCGCTCTTAGTTACTCGCTTACTCGCAACTACAAAAAACACTTTTATACATCAACACTCTTATTTCAAAACATTTCCAAAAGATAAAACATTTTGTATACGTTCTTATAGAGACGAGAACCATTGCAAAGTATCTTTCCGAAAACCACTTTCCAAATCACAATCCACAAACACACTTTTGAACTATTTTCGAAACAAACACTTTGTACGCGTTCTTATAGAAACGAGAATCGTTACGAAGTTCCATTTTCAAAATACTTTCAAAAATCAGATCACAAAGCATATTCAAACAAAAGCAAGTTGATCTAGCAAGTAACTAAGAGCCCGTGGAAAACCATGGATGAAAAGGGTGCTAATACCGTCCCTTTTCATAATCTACCCCCCGAACCCGAGAAATAATCTTGAAAGGTCTTTCCTGTGCTTTTTCACCTTTCCTTTTGGATAAAAGAAAAGTCGGTGGCGACTCTTGCTATTCGCATAAATGCGAACACAAACGCAAAACCTCAAGTCAGTTCTCCCACCGTATCACACCATGTAATAGCTTAGGTTTACATTCCGCACTTTACCTTCTGCTCTTATATTTTATTCAACTACTAGTAACTAGGGTTTGAATGGCAAGATTAAAATCAATCGATAGATAACCTTAATACAAGATAAATAATTGAACTGAACACACCATTCACACTTTTCACCTCTAGGGTAACCTCTCTTTGTTGTCTTTGGAAATATTGGTCATGTCCCTTGAAATAGGGATACTTTAGAAAACGACCCTCGAATAAAGATCATAGTCCCTCGATGACCCTTCGATATTGCCTACGAAAAATGATTTAGTCCCTCCGATAAATTGCTAATGTATCTCTTACATGTTGCCTTCTATGATCATTCGATTACCATACCCATGTCCCTTTACATCCAATAGATAAGGATACCTACCAACTAATGGTATGGATGGAACTATCTCTAAAGGAGAAGGAAAATAATAAGAATGACCTTTAGTGGGTAAGAAACTCTTAATCGCTTGCTCACAACTTTTCTAAAAAACACATTTTTTACACATCACACTTTTAAACAAATATTTTCAAACACTTTGTACACGTTCTTGAGGACTGGTACAAGAACCATTACAAAGTTAGCCATACTTTGGCTTTTCAAAATATTTCCAAACAAATCACACACGCAAAGCAAGTTTTCAAAAGTGAGCTAAGAGATTAAGAGCCCGTAGAGAACTACGGATGAAAAGGGTGCTAACACATTCCCTTTTCATAACTTACCCCCTAAACTCAAAATATATCAAGGTATTTCCTGTTCTTTCACCTTTCCTATTTGTCGGATAAAATAAAATTCGATGGAGACTCTAGCTATCCCCACATTTGGATAAAACCAAAAAAGTCAGTTCTTCCACCGTATTACAATGCCCAACAAAGAAGATGGTCAAAAAGACACCTCGTGAGGCTTGGACAGGTCCGAAGCCAAATGTGAGTCATCTTAGAGTTTTTGGATCAATGTGCTTCAGACATGTACCTGAAAAATTGAGAAAGAAGTTGGATGATTGAGTGAAGTCATGGTGTTCATAGGTTATCATTCGATTGGTGTATACAAGTTGTATTCTCCAAATGAAGATAAACTAGTGATTAGTCTAGATGTTCTTGTATACGAAAGCAAAGGGTGAGACTGGAGTCAAAGTTCAGTTCGACAAGAATCAGATACAGTCACAACTATCTTCTAAGAAGATCAAGAAGATGAAGCTTCAACGAGTCTAAATGAACAAGGTGATGCTTAAACCAGTGAAAATGAAGAACCACGTGTGCAGAATGAAAGAAGGTCAATAAGAACAAGAACTGAATCGACAAGGCTAGTTGGATATGAAATATTTCCAGATCAATCAGTTGATGCAGATGGTGATTTGATCGAATAAGCCATGATGATGGTTGAGGCAGCACCAATTGACTTGGGTGAAGCCATGAGCAATTTGAATTGGTGCGAAGCCATGAAAGAAGAACAAGATCTGGGAGCTTGTCGAGAAAAAAAATAAGAAACCAAATGATGTAAAGTGGATTTACAAGGTGAAACGAAGGCCAAATGGTGATATTGCAAAGTATAAATCAAGATTGGTGGAAAGAGGTTTTCTATAAAGACCTGGTATTGAATTCGACAAAGTATATGTGCCAGTTTCAAGGTTAGAAACAATCAGAATTGTTGTTTCAACAACAGCATATAGAGGATGGAAGATGCATCAGTTGGATGTAAAGTCAGCATTCCTGAATGGTCCATTGGAAGAAAAAGTATGTGTTACTCAACCACCAGGATTCAATGTCAAAGGGCATGAGTTGAAGGTATATAGATTAAGGAAGGATCTCTATGGTTTGGAACAAGTTCCTAGAGCTTGGAGTAAGAGGATAGATAGCTTCCTAATCGAAGCAGGTTTCACAAAGTGTGCTCTGAACATGGAGTGTATGTAAATTATATCAACAGTGTCATTCGAATCATTTTATGCCTCTATGTTGATGACTTACTCATTACAAAAGCAGACAAAGCAAAGATAATGAAGGTAAAGTCGAAATTAATGTAGGAATTCGAAACGTCTGACTTAGGGAATCTTTCATATTTCCTAGGGATGGAGTTCAAAGATACTGAAGAAGGAGTATTCTTGCATCAAACAAAGTATGCTCAAGATATTTTTAATAGGTTCAAAATGAGCACTTGTAATGAAGTTGTCACTCCATTATAAACTGGAGCAAAATTGAAAAAGGAAATGAATGATGAGTTTGTAAGTTCGACCCTTTACAAACAAATCATTGGATCCTTGAGATATCTTTGCAATACCATACCAGATATCTGCTAAAGTGTAGGATTGTTGAGTAAATTTATGGAGAAACCATAAGAGTGTCATATCATTGCAGTAAAGAGGGTGTTGAGATGCATAAAGGGAACCAATGATCGTTGTGTGTTATTGCCAAAGAAGTCGAAGATCAATACAGATGTCGAAGTTCATGGATACACTGACTCAGATTTCAGTGGAGATCAAGTTAAAAAGAAAAGTATTACAGGCTACATTTTCATGATCGAAGATGCTCTAATGTCCTGGAGTTTAAGTAAAAAAGGAATTGTGGCTTTGTCATCATGTAATGCAAAATATGTGGTTTCATCATATGTTGCATTCCAATTAGCATGGATCGAAATGTTACTTAAAGAACTCAGGATAATGGAACCTAAGAAGATGAAGTTATTTGTCGATAACAAGTCAGCTATTAACCTGGAGAATCACCCGGTTTGTCATGGTCTAAGTAAGCACATAGAAAAGAGGTATCATTTTCTGAGGGATCAAGTCAACAAAGGGAAGTTGGAGATAAAGCACTGCAAGACAGAAGTGCAACTAGCTGGAAAATTTACCAAACCTTTGAAGAATGTTATATTCGATGAGTTAAAGAGAAGAATCGGGATGAGAAGTCTCGAGAACATGAATTAAGGGGTGTGTTAGAAGCTATAATTCTTGTTCTGTCGAAATGTCGAAATAGCTAGTGTTTGTGTATGTCGAATAGCTTGTTGTATAGGTTGTAAGTTGTATTCGATAGAGTCGAAGAGATATTGTAGTAGTTCGAATTATGTTTTGGGTTTTAGTGTGTTTTGTCTAATTGGGCTTGAGCTTTTGCAAGCCTATATAAAGGATTGTTGAGTTTGTAACTATAAGTGTAATCAATAACAGATTTTTACAATTCAGTTAGAATCACAACAAACTTTCAATCTCTCTCTCTTCTTCTTCTTCTTTTTCCTCTTTCATAAATTATCTTTCTTGAAAATCCTTTGTTCCAACAGTTTTACTGTTTGTGATTTGTCTTAAATTTTCATATTCATTGCTAAAAGCATTTTCGTTAGACCATTGTATTAAACTATTTTTGAGAGAAACTAAGGATGAGACTTTCTTGTTAAAAATTCTCCGCTGCTTTTGCAAATAGTTATATTTATTATCTTATATATACTTTCCATCCGTATATGTTTTAAAACAAAATTATTTGATTAAATATTTATTTAAAAGAATTTAAATAACAAAATTCTTCCTAATTTTTGTAAATAATTATATTAATCCACTATCTAGCCACTAAAATTAAAGGCCAACACACTACCAATTTTATCCTTCCCTTTTTAAAAAATTACAAAGTATAAAGATCAACTTTATCTCTTCATAATCAAGCCATTTATTCAACTTATACATAAATTCGATTGCGACACATGTCTCTACCAAATTTCTCTCCTCTAAACACTACATCTCTTTTCTTCTCTTCTCTTTCTTTCATCCAAACACGTTCTTTCTCTCTTCTCCTATCTCTCTTTCCACTCAAACCCTAGCCTCCGCCTTTGCCCCTTTTTCTCCACCATATCTACGGCTTCCATCACCTCCAAAAACACATTCATACTCCTCACCTCACGACATTTTTAATAAGCCGATTAGATTTTTTTCAATAAACTTCGTCGACGACCACCGCTTCTCACGATCTTTGTCATTTTTTATATTTTTTATTTTTTACAATCTTAATTTTTTACAATTCTTGAATGCTTTATTTTCAGGTTTTATGGATCAACAAAAATATTAGAAGAAACAATCACTATTTGGGTGAAGCAGTTCATTTGTTTTTATTTAAGAATCCAAATATGGATGTAAGTTTATTTTTAGTGATACTTTTTGTTTTGTTAAAGTTCTTGAGTAAAGATTGATGGTTCGTGTTGTTTTTTATTGATAATAATATTGGAAGAGAAATGATCAATTACTAGATTTTGCAAATGAGTTGCCAATAACTCAGTATTTTGAAACTACATCACAAGTTGGTCATGGTGAGTGTGTTTCGTACGGGTGTGGAACTCGGTCTTTACGTTGTTGATTTTAAGAAACCACTTGAAAGTTACTATATAACTTTTTGTTGGTACTTTTATATTATGCTACTAAATGTTGTGTTTTATATGATTTGTGATGGGAAAATAGCAAGTGTGCTATTTTTGCCTCTTGTAATAATAGGGAGATTCTCCAAATGTCGATCTCAAGGATTGCGTGCAATTATCGAGTTAAATTCATAGTTCAATTAAACAAAACTTGATTTGGGGTTTTGGTTGTAAAATTTTCACTTAACAAATAGCAGGAATATAAAGTGTCTTTTCACTAATATGAGGAGCATGCTAGAGGTAGGTGTGTGATTTGACCATGTAATAACCTTTACTCTTGATCTCTCCAACAAGTTCATTACCTTCAACTACTGAATCTTTAGTTTGTTTTCCCCTAAGTCCTTAGTGGGAAAACCTTTGGTCCTTCATCCTAATACCTAAGTCCTTAGTGAGTTATGGTGAAATCAAGCAGTTATGTTATCAAGATTTTATTGGTGACTTATAGGGTATCCCTAGTCCTAGATGATATCTATTATAGTCTAATTGTTAAAAAACCTTAATAATGGTGGTCCAACCCTAATTGTTTAATGTGGATCAATCCATATTTGTCCGATAGGTAAGGCATAAGAACATTGAACAATTAAATCGAAAAGAAACTATTGTATCAAAATCAAGAATTCAAAATCAATACATTTCTAAATCAGGGACACCCCCTAGCATTGGGGGTTTAGCTACTCATATTGTTCAAAGTAATTTCATAATAAAAATTAAACATTACAAATAGATGGTGAACTTTGATCTTCAATCGCTTCGGCTCATGAAAGGTCTTCGTTCTCCAACACTTGTGTAGGCTTCAATCTTCAATCCTCAATTCTTCGTGTGGTAAAAAGTCCTCTAATTCCTCTTTCAAACTCGGTTAAATAGTGAACAATTCATTTGTCTCGGTCGAAAATACCCAAAACGCCTATTTGTGTCCCAAATAGTGAAAATAATAAAAACACTTAAAATCAGCGTCACTGGCCAACACGGCCACCCGTGTTGGGAGTCAGGAATTTATTTTCTTTTTTCTGCTCCAAGCATGCAAACATCGCCCGTGTCAGCCCCCTGGTTTTCCTTGCTTTCCAAATCTTCCCCCTGACACGGCCTGTGTCAGGTGACACGCCACCCGTGTCAGAGCTCCTGTAGCACTTCTTTCGAAATTCTGAATTCTATACTTTTTCTGCCCCGATTTTTCCTATTTTATTCTTTTGAACCTAAAAACACTAAAACACAAACCAAGAGAATAATATGTGATAAAACTGAATAAAACCTCCACAAGTAAAAGAAACCATAACTAAAATAAATGTTAAATATTTGTGTAAAAACCACTTATCAATTTGATTGTATGAATCAATAGCAATTTCTATTTCTCTCACCAAAATAACTTGTGCAACTATTTCTCTCACCGAAACAACTTCTGAAAATGAGAGGTTTTCATCACTGTGCAAAGCAAAAAATTTCACACAACAAACTAAGGTATGCTCATCACTTTCATTTGTTTGTTTTGTTTTGTTTCCTTCATTTCTAAACAGCTTCGACATCATATTTGTTTTTTTTCTTCAGAAAACAACAAAACATTGTGTGTGTGTTTGCTTTGTTTTAAAATGTCAATGTTGTTTTGTTATGTGGCCAAGTTGTTTTTGCTTGAAAGATTTCTATGTAATATTATTTCATTGTTCTATGTCCAAGTTGTTTTTGTTTAAAAGAGTTGATAAAGTGATGACAAATCATTCAAGATTTATATGTGACAATGTCGATATGTCTGTAAAATGTCGAAGTTATTTCATTGGCGGTTCGTGTTAAAGTGAGTAAACTATGGTTTATTGTTCTGTGTAGGACCTATTATGTTTGAAAGTTGCATGTACTTTTCATGTTGAACTTGTCGAAGCTATTTCTTTTACATTATCGCTCTATATTTTTCAAAGATGCTTTTATCGTGGATATGCAATGTTTTCACTTTTTTTACACGACGATGTTTATAATTGTTTTTACATGTCATTATGAGTACCACATAAAATGTGTGTTTCACTAAGCTTTTTGTTGTTTTTCATTTAGATGTCAAGGGATCCCATTTTTGTGAAACACTTGGAGTTGGGAAACCAAGTTTGCAAGACACGTGTTCGAGTTATTGACATGTGGACTGTCAGGGAGAGGAATGGGCAGTTACAGATTAAGGCTAGGACTGCTTCCAAGGACTTGGAGCTTGGACTGCTTCCCAGTGATACTATAAAGGCTAAATCATTTGATGTAGTACCACATTGTTTTGATCAAACTATTTCCCAAACCTTGTGTTTTTTAATGACTCTTGGGTGTAAATATTTACTATTATACAAATACACAGAACTATTCAATACCCTTGATTTCAAATAAAGTAATGACATTGCAAGTCTGCTAAGTCCTAAAAAAACAAAAATCAATCAAAACGGTCTAGATAGAAATTAAGACAAACAATAAATAACTCCAGAGAGAACCATTATCATTTATGCAACTAATCATAGATATATTTTTTCATATATGTAAAACAAGATCAAAAATTAAATCTCTAATTAAATGAAAAAAATTATAAACCAACATGCGTTCTATTTCCAAATTCATTCTATTTTATACTACTTCCCTAAATCCAAATTCATTTTAATTTTGACTTCTCTAATTATTTAAGATGGAAACAATTTCTTTTGCTCCACAAATATTAGGCATAATTAATAAGTTATCAAACTAATCTAATATATTACTCACATATACAGCTATAGAGGAAATTAAGATTTTTAAAAATTTGGATTTTTTTTACTCCACAAATATTAGGCGTAATCAATAAGTTATCAAACTAATCTAATATATTGCTGACATATACAGCTAAAGAGGAAATTAAGATTTTTATAAAATTAGAATTTTTCAGTTTAAATTTTTATTCATAAACTATGGAAGAAAAAAAAGAATTGAAGACATGAGAAAAAGACCAATAAAATAGATGAGGTTTGGAATAAATCTTTATATGAAATAATATAAGTACTTATGTAAAGGTTCACTTTTACACAAACACTATTTGAAGTTACATTACCCCTTTTGAAACATAAGTTCAACCTTTGAAATATAGTAGTTATAAAGGACAAGCCACAATTATGTAACTATTGGTATGTTGTAATTATAACCTTTATACTTACTCATTCATGGCGATCTATATATATTTTAGCACTTTTATATGTATGGATAGGATTTGATAAAGAATATATGAGTTTCAACTTCATTGACAAATATGAGGCGACTGCCTTTGATGCTTTAACAATTAAATTCTTGAGTTGTTTGAAAATTTCTGGATTGCCAACTCATTCAATCTAGCTGAAAATAGGCTTGTGTTAATGTGAAATTTAAAACAATATGAAGGTTATGTAACGATACAAGGCTAACTATTACAAGACTAGCAAAATTATTTTAAGTAAAAATATTTGAAACATCATGTATATCCTATAAGAATGTCATTGTCACCTACCCAGTCATTATGGCCTTTCAAGATCGTGAGAAGACAATTTCTTATTATTTGTCTCTTTTGCAATGACTATTAATAAGTCTCAAAGACAATCTTTGAATTACGTTGGTTTGTACTTGTCGAAGGAGAATGTCCATCATGGCCAATTATATGATTATGTTCCATTTTCTAAAGTCAAAACAAAACCAAGATTGAAAGTCTCAATTCATAACAACCGGGAAATAAAGTTTGGAGACAATCACAAAATTTTTTTCAAAAGTTTTTCATAACATCTAAAAGGTGTGTTATCCACTTTTTTTGTTGCAATTTCGTTGTACATTTCATAAAAGGTTAAATTTGTTTTTGGTCCCTCTAAATATCTCAGTTTTCAAGTTTAGTCCCTCGTCTCTCTAAAATTTTTTATCCACATCATTAGTCAAAGTCAAGTGGAACTAATATATTTTTGTTTTTCATTATTTTTTATGGACTCTTGGATGTTATTTCATTTCAGACGTTGCATTAGTGTTGTTAAATAATATTGTTTACCAAATTACTTTGACCTAATTTTTTCATAGAGTTTATCACCTCCGTATGTTTTGTGTTCTTCGCCGATTACCTCAACCTCTTTTCCTTCATCTATTTTCTAGTATTTCATGGGGATTTTGAAGTCAAACTCAACATTAGGCGGTTCATGTAATTTTGCTCAACTTGTGATTTGCTTATCTGGACTAATGACATGGGAGAATCTGGAGTTTAAGATGGTGCCAAGTTGAACATAGAGTATGAAGATATGAAAGCAAGGGTGTACTTGAAATAAGGATATGAAGAACAACAAAATTCTGAAGAACAAACTAAAAGAATAGGAGTTTTTTGGAAAATGAAAAAAGTGTCTCAGTTTCCATGTTGTTAAATGTTATTTGGTGGTGACGTATGAGTTAAATAGTTGTTTAAGTATGAAATGAATCTTTTGCTAACAGTAATGTGGTTCAATTGTAATATATAACAAAATTCTGAAGAACAAACTAAAAAGAATAAAAATTTTCTGAAAAATGAAAAAGATGTCTCGTAGTTTCCATATTTGTTAAATGTTTATTGGGTGTTGAAATGTATGTGCTGAATAGTAGTTTAAGTATGAATTAAATCTTTTACTAACATTAATGTTGCATCTACTATATTGAGTTAAATTTCAAACATAGTTTGATTCTATGTAAATGAAAACAATGTTGTATAAGCTTCTTTTGTTGAAATATTGTTTGATTCTATATAAAATGGAAACATTGTTTGTAAATCATGTCTCAACATGTTAATATAAAAGAGTGCTTAGGATAAAATTTGTACCAAAGCACACAGAAATCAAAAGAGTACACAAAGCACACATTTATAATAAGAGTACAAGCACATTTTCCTTTGTACCAAAGCACACAGAAATCAAAAGAGTACACAAAGCACACATTTATAATAAGAGTACAAGCACATTTTCCAGAGTCAAGTTCTTCTCGATGCTCTTCCAAGAGTTCTTTTCATTAGAAGTGTCAACTTCCGTGTCCTCCTCTAATATCAATAGTGGATCATCTAAATACTTCCCTGACAAACAATTTCGTGCATAATAATTTTGTCTTTCTAAATATATACATTTGTCATCAAATTATAAGTTTTCATTATAATCAAGAATACGCTGGAGATAATTTTCATTAATTTCTAGTTTCTAACATTTATCAGACGTTCGCTAGAAGGCTGAATACATGAATTTGAAAATCTTTAGAGTTCAAAGTCTTAAAATATAATTTGAAAGTTTGTTTGATTCTATTTATGTAGAGGAAGGATTGAATTAGTTGGTTTTAAAGCATACAATAAAAGTAATGTTAGTAAAGCAATATTAATTAACATATGTAGCTATTACTTTGACACAGAATCAAACATAATTTCTGAGAATGACCTGCAACACGAATAGCATCAATATAGCACGAGCAATGGGGCTTTCACGTCATCAATATTTCAGAGAAGCCCGGGGTTGCATCGTGCCAATTTGCCAATTATAAACGTACGATATCATAAAGTAACAATTTAGTGTCGTTATTTAACTCCCAGATCGTGGATAAGCAAGAGATGAAGCTGATGACAACACATCGATATTTGAGTTTTTCAGACCCTGAATAAACTAAACGAAATACAGAGTATAGTGAAACTCATGGAAACAAAATATACAAATGCATACATTTGCCTCAGTTAAATCCACTAATGTCATATGAATGTAGCTTAACCAAGTAGGTTCATCCTGTAAACAGGATCTTAGCTCCACAACATCTCAAACAAATGGATTATATCATCATCGACAAAATAATAATAACAAAAAAACTAGAGTAATTCAACATTGAAGATAATATCATTATAGAGTAACTCAACATTGAAGATTACTAAAGAGGCTCAGAAAATTTAACAGCTCTAACAATCACGATTTTTCAGAAGCAGAACTGGCATAAAGCTGAATATTCATCTTCATTGCTAATAATCAAAACAAAAATATTTAATATGTAAAGGTTGTTTCCAGAGGGTGGATAACAGATGCAAAAACCTCAAAAGCGAAAACGACCGCGTTTCAGTTTGTGCCTCTAGGACTAGCTCAAAATCCACCGAACAGATTTAAGTTCGAAAACAAGCTGAAGAGTTAACGAGGCAAATCCAGAATTAACAACTAAGAAAACCAATTCAAAATCGTGAATCAACAAATGTTGCCATTACTTTGACACAGATCTATCGTGGAATTACGAGATGAACTGCAACACGAATGGCATCGATTTTGCATGTGCAATGGGGCATTCACGTCATCGATAAATCGGAGAAGCCCGGGGTTGCGACATGCGCATAATTTAATAAAAACGAAGCAAAAATGAAAAAAAATCAAGCTGATTTTAGGGATTTGAATCGGAACCACGAAACCCAATTTCTTTTTTTATGATGGAATGATACAGAACGTAGAGGGCTATATAGGCGCAATAAAAGTACAAACCCTAAAGATTTCACTAGCGGCGATGCGTTTAGGTTTCGGTTGATGGATTACCCGACCCGACTCGATTGGGCTAAACTTGTATAGTTAGGTTTTGGAACCTTTAGGTCAATCAACTTTTTAGGGGCTGACTTGGTGTGAATATTTATTTTATTTTAATTAATAATTATGATGAAGTTTAATTT
This sequence comes from Vicia faba, assembly GCA_948472305.1. Lineage (NCBI taxonomy): Eukaryota > Viridiplantae > Streptophyta > Magnoliopsida > Fabales > Fabaceae > Vicia > Vicia faba. The sequence goes on along the minus strand of OX451741.1, from coordinate 68,811,765 downwards.
TATCTTTTGTTTATATAAAAATTCGTTTCTAAAATTAAAATCAATTGGGTGGACTTGTTCAATTAATTTCTTTTACGTTTTTTTTATTTCAAAGAATTTTTTCATCATAAAATAAAAATAATAAGTGTTATGGATAAGCTAAAAATCTAAATAGATAATGGCAATTCGTCTAAGTTTATTTTGTTTGACTCAAGATATAAAAATTTATTCACATGAAAAGCAAGCACATTCTCTGATCTCCACTTTTCACCATATTCTTCGTGAATATTAAACTGATTTGGACATGAGAGTGCGAATCATACAGGTTCATCCATGCGTCGTGTAATAGATATTAGCATCATTGATTCAAAAGGTTTAGTTCACCAGTTGCATCCATTTTTGGTTTCGCCGTATGTGGAAAACAATATTCAATTCATATGATTTCCACTATTACAAATCCAATCTTCGAGTTACCAGTTCGTAATCTCCTCGGGTCACCGAATCAAGAGCATTCAAAATCAAACACGGTGATCCATCGCATTAGATCAGTCAATAATCATTTCAACTATGATTCATCGGATTTCCAAATCCATTATTCCATCGGAAACTCTGCAAAGTAGGCAAAGAAATGATCTTATATCCAAATCCATATCTATAATGAAACTACCAGAGAGTGAAGGCAATTTCGTGGATATCATACACAAGATTCTTTATCCATCTTTTAATCTCACATTGTCCTCTCCCGTCGTCAACGTGATACTTGTTGTGGTGACGTCAAAGATACAACAAGTTCATAGTTAATGACTAGCGTATATCTCGTACCAAAGCGCCTCCTCTAGGTACCACAGGATCTCCGACCACTGAACGGGATCTCCTCAGACCAGATTCAGTAGGTCGGGTGGAGCAGGCCTACTCCAATACATCATTTCCTTATCGCTTATGTCAATTATTACCGGGAGAGCAGTGGATTCCAATGAAGACCTTCTGGTAAACTACCTCTTTCACACAGCCTGGAACGTGGAATCAAGAAATATAGATCAAAGTTCATACGAGATAGCTCGTAAGCAACATTTCCTAAGCGTCATCGCCCTGCCTAAAGTAGTCGACTACCAAATCCCCATGGTCGGATCAATAGAGTAAATGGGACACACCGACCATACGCGGGGAAACAACCCCCAGACTATGGTAGCAAAGAAACCAAGTCTCCTCCAAAGGCACTTCTAGTCGGCAAGTATCTCTGGTTCAATAATTTGATCCACGTGTATCGACTCATAGCATGTATGTGTCAACATATAAACATATTTTTCACATAAACGTAGCTTAACCAAGTAGGTTCATCCTGTAAACAGGATCTTAGCTCCACAACATCTCAAACAATTGGATTATATCATCATCGAAAAAATAATAATTAACAAAAAAAAACTATAGAGTAATTCAACATTGAAGATAATATCATTATAGAGTAATTCAACATTGAAGATTACTAAAGAGGCTCAGAAAATTTAACAGCTCTAACAATCACGATTTTTCAGAAGCAGAACTGGCATAAAGCTGAATATTCATCTTCATAGCTTATAATCAAAAGAAAAATATTTAATATGCAAAGGTTGTTTCCAGAGGGTGGATAACAGATGCAAAAACCTCAAAAGCAAAAACTATTGCGTTTCAGTTTGTGCCTCTAGGACTAGCTCAAAATCCACCGAACAGATTTAAGTTCGAAAACAAGTTGAAGAGTTAACGAGGCAAATTCAGAATTAACAACTAAGAAAACCAATTCAAAATCGTGAATCAACAAATGTTAACATTACTTTGACACAGATCTATCATGGAATTACGAGATGAACTGCAACACGAATGGCATCGATTTTGCATGTGCAATGGGGCATTCACGTCATCGATAAATCGGAGAAGCCCGGGGTTGCGACATGCACATAATTTTTAATAAAAAACGAAGCAAAAATGAAAAAAACTCAAGTTGATTTTAGGGATTTGAATCGGAACTACGATACCCTAATTTTTTTTATGATGAATGATACAGAACGTAGAGGGCTATATAGGCGCAATAAAAGTACACACCCTAAAAAGATTTCACTAGCGGCGATGCGTTTAGGTTTCGGTTGATGGATTACCCGACCCGACTCGATCGGGCTAAACTCGTATAATTAGGTTTTGGAACCTTTAGGTCAATCAACTTTTTAGGGGCTGACTTGATGTGAATGTTTATTTTATTTTAATTAATAATTATGATGAAGTTTAATTTTATCTTAATTTTTGTTTATATAAAAAATTTGTTTCTAAAATTAAAATCAATTGGGTGGACTTGTTCAATTAATTTCTTTTGCATTTTTTTTTATTTCAAAAAATTTTTTTATCATAAAATTAAAATAATAAGTGTTATGGACAAGTTAAAAATCTAAATAGATAATGGTAATTCGCCTAAGTTTACTTTGTTTGACTCAAGATATAAAAATTTATTCACATGAAAAGCAAGCATATTTTCTAATCTCCACTTTTCACCATATTCTTTGTGAATATTAAACTGATTTGGGCATGAGAGTGCTAATCATGCAGGTTCATCCACGTGTCGCGTAATAGAGATTAGCACTATTGAGGAACATTTTTGGTTTAGTTCACCAGTTGCATCCATTTTTGGTTTTGCCGTTTGTGGAAAACAATATTTAATTCATATGATTTCCATTATTACAAATCCAATCTTCGAGTTACCAGTTCGTAATCTCCTCGGGTCACCGAATCAAGAGCATTCAAAATCAAACACGGTGATCCATCGCATTAGATCCAATCAATAATCATTTCAACTATGATTCATCGGATTTCCAAATCCATTATTCCATCGGAAACTCTGCGAAGTAGGCAAAGAAATGATCTTATATCCAAATCCAGATCTATAATGAAACTACCAGAGAGTGAAGGTAATTTCGTGGATATCATACACAAGATTCTTTATCCATCTTTTAATCTCACATTGTCCTCTCCCGTCGTCAACGTGATACTTGTTGTGGTGACGTCAAAGATACAACAAGTTCATAGTTAATGACCAGCGTATATCTCGTACCAAAGCGCCTCCTCTAGGTACCACAGGATCTCCGACCACTGAACGGGATCTCCTCAGGCCAGATTCAGTAGGTCGGGTGGAGCAGGCCTACTCCAATACATCATTTCCTTATCGCTTATGTCAATTATTACCGGGAGAGCAGTGGATTCCAATGAAGACCTTCTGGTAAACTACCTCTTTCACACAGCCTGGAACGTGGAATCAAGAAATATAGATCGAAGTTCATACGAGATAGCTCGTAAGCAACATTTCCTAAGCGTCATCGCCCTGCCTAAAGTAGTCGACTACCAAATCCCCATGGTCGGATCAATAGAGTAAATGGGACACACCGACCATACGCGGGGAAACAACCCCCAGACTATGGTAGCAAAGAAACCAAGTCTCCTCCAAAGGCACTTCTAGTCGGCAAGTATCTCTGGTCCTCCACCTGACATCACTGATCTTTAGAAAGATTATCAGATGAAAAGAGTGGGTCGAGCTACTTTCGTAAGGGTCAGGGACGAGCCTTTTAAGGTACTTCACCTTCGTCCGACCATACTCTTGACCCTAACAGATATGGCTATAACCCTGGAGGCAAGTTAAAGTGGTGTTATAGTTGAAGGTTTACTTATCTAGTTAATATATATTGTCTGTGTAACAAATTTACTTCATTATGAATGAAAATATTTGTCTGGTATTTTTCTCCTGTTGCACTTTTTTTGTCTACCTTTCTTCAGGGCCTTAAAGGCAAATGAGATAAAAATTACACACATATCCGCATAGATAAAGAATACACACACTTTTATGTACCCGATACAGATTAATCGCATTTATGTGTATCTGATACGACTTAAACGCATGACTGCGTACACCACACATATTGTTAGATGATGGGAATTTATATAGAGAGTGGTAAAATCACAAGTTAAAAAACTTTTTGAAAAATTTGTTTTAAAAACTTTGGCAAGCGGAAACCACCTGGATCAATCATTGACTAATTCAAATTGTTATTGAAAAGCTCAGATATACGTTAAACCAAGGTTACATGAAATGATAATGATACTCAATTGAGACAATATATTTTCACAATCAACACATTTAAATATAAACATAATAACAACTAGTTTCCAATGAATTATAAAGCAACAAACACAAAGAAACAGATTATCAAACACTTGTTGTGCTATTGATGTTGGTCAGGTTTTTCTTATTATTTTTTATTTTAAAGGCCAATTACAATCTTGTGTATTGTAATCACTCGACAAAATAGTTGTGAATTTAACAAAATGTTTATCTAGACTTATCAATTGCATAATCAATTAATTTAATAATTTGTGATTAAACTTAAGAGAGAGAGAGAGAGAGAGAGAGAGAGAGAGAGAGAGAGAGAGGAGGGAGAAGAGAGAGGACACAAGGATTTGCTTAGGAAATTCATCAATCTTCCTAGATATGGCTACGTCTGCCCGCAATTCCTTTCGGAATTGAGATAATCAATTTTACTTTGCAAAAACTGTTTACAAGAGAAATGTAGCAATCTAACTCTAGAAGCCTTATGTTTGATGTTGGTCCTTACACTTTCTCTTCCCTGAATATGATCTTGATCAAGTAGCCCAAGAAATCTAATTTGATTCACCGTCTCACGCTACTCTTTTGCAGGAATCCTCGTTGTTCAAAGTTTTCACTCGATCAAATCCAAATTGAGAATTATTGTATCTTAAGATTTTTAATCAATCCTACGTATCTCGCTACTCCTTTGCAAGAACCCTCATTCTTCAAAGCTTTCACTCAGCTGAATCTGGATTGTAAAATCTTATACAAACTCCCAAATCAACATTATGATCTTGGTGGACAAACCCTGAGGTTTTCATGATGAACACCCCCAAAGATTCTCAACCCAATTTATAATTCAACAACATAAATTAAACGTTATCAACTTTGAATATAGATGGCACCTAGACAAAGAATGATTATGTGTATTTTATTTGTGTGTATGCATAGACTATGAAAGGTTGAAGATGAAGATAAATACTTTGTATGTTTATGGTCTCATCAACTTTCAAATGATGCATATATATATATATATATATATATATATATATATATATATATATATATATATATATATATATATATATATATATATATATATATATATATATATATATATATATATATATATATATATATATATATATATATATATATATATATATATATATATATATATATATATATATATATATATATATATATATATATATATATATATATATATATATATATATATATATATATATATATATATATATATATATATATATATATATATATATATATATATATATATATATATATATATATATATATATATATATATATATATATATATATATATATATATATATATATATATATATATATATATATATATATATATATATGTGTGTGTGTGTGTGTGTGTGTGTGTGTGTGTGTGTGTGTATGTATGTATGTATGTATGTATGTATGTATGTATGTATGTATGTATGTATGTATGTATGTATGTATGTATGTGTGTATGTATGTATGTATGTATGTATGTGTGTGTGTGTGCAAGTTGGAGGCAAAAAGAAAACAAGAGGATTAGAAAAAGAACGCAAATTTTCAAGATTTTCGATGCATGTGTCGACTTGTATAACTCATGTGTCAACACCTTTGAAGCCTGAGTTATCCTGTATAGGTCAGTGTTTCGACACATGCATTACTGAGGCTACATGCTTCAAAAATGAATTACATGTGTCTATACAAAACTCATATGCATCGACTCATAGAAGAAGTTTTCTTCTATGTGTCGACCTGAAAGACATTATGTGTCGATACAGCCAAACATAAGCCACATGCTTTAAAATTGATCCACGTGTATCGACTCATAGCATGTATGTGTCGACACATAAACATGTTTTTAGGGAATGAAACCTTTTCTAAATCATTCATAAGTTTATTAATACTAAGATGCACATTTAGACCCATATGATATCGTGTGATATACAAAAATGCTAAAATATCCTAGTTTTGACATCATACAGAACATCTCTAATATGAAGGTACACTCACATACTCCCTTTTTTTATGATGGCGAGACTTTTGACAATGCATTTGATATCTTCTTGAAGGCTCCCCGTGAATATGTGCATCCTAACTTCATATTGGATATGGTTATCCCCCTTTGACGATATCAAAAAGAGACAGGATAAGCCATGAGAAGTATCATACATCACACATATACCAAAATATCACACAGGCATTTTCAAAGAAAGAGCGTTCACTCACATATACCACATACGTGAAATTACACAATAAATGAAATACTTAAACATATATAAAGGTAATGCAACCAACATTATCATATTATTTCCACAAATTACCATAAATAACTAATACAATAGCATGAAATATGATGGATATAATACAATAAAAAACTCTTGAGTCGCTTCAAAAACGTCATGTTTACACAACTCTTCATACTGGGGCTCCCGAAGCTGCACACACATCTGCCTAGCTTGGGGAAAATTGAAAATATATCACCACTAAAACCAAAACATGAGGCTTCCATAAAATGTGATATGACTTGTTGAAGAATATCACTTTCATATTAACATGCTCAAATTTATTCATGTGAGAATTGATAAATAACAAGCTTGCATGTGTAATGTAAGGAATAATGGTACAAAACATGCTTATATGACAAGAACATATACTTCAAATGTGAAAGAATCAATAGGATGAAGTCACCTACGAGCTTATAATTTGAAACACATAATGGTTATCAATTAAAAAATTTGGAAGTGAAAATTCATAAAATATATCATATATGAAGCATATCTAGCATTTAAAATATAAACAACATTGCAATAGCAAGAAGGCTTACTTACAAAGAGAAAATAAAATGATATTACCTCATAGATGAATGGAATGGAAGAAGTACTCGCATAGGATGGAAATTTCAAATGAAAGCTTTAGAAAATGTATATACAGTAAATGAAACAAGTATATTTAGGCAACATTTGAGATATCAAGCATCCATAATTCCCTTCGAATGTTGAAAATTGGTTTGGTTGCAAGAGGTTTTGTAAAGATATCTGTAAGTTGATTTTTACTATCAACAAGCTCGAATACAACATCCCCTTTTTCAGCATGGTCGCATAAGAAATTATGGTGTATCTCAACGTGCTTGGTGCGATAATGTAACATTGGATTTTTGGTTAGGTTGATTACACTTGTGCTTTTGCACATGATAGGTATAGGTTGAAGTTTAATGTCGAAATCAAGTTGTTGTTGTTTGAGCCACAAAATTTGAGCATAATAACTACCGACTTCAATGTATTTCACCTCGTTCATTGACAAAGTCACATAAACTTGTTTCTTGCTATGCCAACTAACTAAGGAATTTGAAAACATATGGTAATTTCCACTAGAGCTTTTCCTATCCGATTTGTAATAGGAAAGTCAAAATCGAAATAACCAACTAAATTGTAATCACTTCCTTTGGAATACCAAAGCCCATATTTAGATGTACCATGAAGGTATCTAAGGATGCGCTCGAAAACTTTTAAATGTGATTCCTTAGGAGTTGATTGATATGGAGCGCACATACACACGATAAACATAATGTTGTCCTAGATGCAGTAAGATATAAAAGAGATCCAATCATATTTTTATACCTTTTGGAATCTATTACCTTACCATTCCCATCTTTATCCAAGTTTCCATTTGTGGGTGTGATACTGTAGGAGAACTGACTTGAGGGTTTTGCATTTTATCGCAAATGTTGCGGTTAGCAAGAGTTGCCACCGACTTTTCTTTTATCCAAAAGGAAAGGTGAAAAAGCACAGAAAAGACCTTTGAGATGTTTTCTTGAGTTCGGGGAGTAGATTATGAAAAAGGAAGGTTTTAGCACCCTTTTCATCCATGGTTTTCCATGGTGTTGTACCCCAAAATTTGCCCTCTCAAGTCTCAAGGTTTTTCTTACAAGGATTTTCAAGGTTCAAGCTTGAACAAGTGCATGGGAATTTTCCAGTACCAAAATTAAAAGGAAACTGTCAAAAATGGAGAAAACAGATAAAAATATGATTTTGACAAAATTTGGAGAAATACAAGTGTTCTTCATTTCAGCTCTTTCGATTGGCCTTTAGGCCTCTTTCGATCAGCATCCTTCGATTGGCATTTTGGCCTCTTTCGACCCAAGGTTGGCTTGCATCTTTCGATTGGCCTTTTGGCCTCTTTCGACACAAGCTTGGCATGCATCCTTTGACTGGGCATGGGCCTCTGACACAGTTTGGTTTGGATTCACAAGGAAAAGAGCCTCTTGTCATCTATTTCATTTCTAAGGCAGAAGGCTCTCTTTTAACATCCTTCGATCTGCACCTTTTGCTCCCTATTTGTCTCTTTCGAATATGAACACTTTGTCTTTCGTTTGACCACATGTACCCCCTGGTGTGCAAGCTTTCGATTAGACATGAGCCACCTTCACAAAGGTTTCGACTGGACTGCTGGTTCCATTCGAATCAACATCTCTCAAACCCAACTCTGAACCCTTCGACGCAGTCTTCTTTGATATGTTTCTGGAACTCTTCGACACAAGTGGGAAATAGGATTTGGAAAGGACAACTAAATCTGTGGACCCTGCTACGTGATCTTGCTTTAAAAAACTTAATGCTTGTATCTCACTCCATAATTAATTACTTACCTGCTGGATTAAGCTTTTGTCCAGGTGATTAAGCCTTTGTCTAAAAGTTTCTGCATGAGAGTGTACTTGTTAAGTATAAATCCTGTGCCAAAGCCCATGCTTTGCTAAAAGCATGCTTGTACTTCACCAGAAATCAGGGAAGTCAGCCCCCCTTTTGCCAACAACTTCTGTACTTCACCTTGGAACCTTGGAAAAATCTGCAATGACTTAATTTTCACGCTTCAGCCAAGCAACATCATTTGTTTTAACTCCTAAACCTTTTCTCTATAAATAGAGGAACCATTGACAAAGAAAGGGTCCAGATTTTTGCTAAGAGAAAAAATCATAAAAAATCCTTAAGTGCTCAAACTCTCCAACGTTCTGAAAAAGAAAACTTTCAAAAACTCTAAGATTTTTTTTTATAAGAAGTCTCAGTAGTGTACCTTTCAATTTACTTCCCCTAAACTGAAGCAACCTTCGATTCACCTCCCACCATCATATACTCTCTTTCGGTTCAGGGACTGTCCAAACCAAGCAGTAACAGAACTAGTTTCAGAAAAATCCCAGCGAAGCTCCCTCCACCATCAAAGAAGTCACTTACAGCTCTTTCGATTCAACACGTCAAGAGGTAAGTTCTCTTTAAACTTGGAACTCTTTCATTTCAACATCATGTGTACATGCCAATAAAGGAAAATGTAGATATTTCTGGACCATGTTTTAACATTCGATCCTAACTGCCCATATGCTGAAAAACTCAACCTTAATTAGTTACTTAGGACTTTGAGACCCGTTGTTTTGTTACTTAGGACTCAACCTTAATTAGTTACTTAGGATTATAGTTATGTTTGGATGTTGTATTTTAAGAACTTGAGACAGGTTTGTTATGCCCTTCGATTGGCTAGCTGCATAAGCCTTTTGAATCACAATTTATGGACCTGAGATGCTTACAGTGAGTCAGCAAGGAGCCTGTGGAAAAGCCAGAACCTTACTGACTTTAACCCCCAGTCGAAGGAGACAAAGGAAAATCGAAGGGCATGACTGATTCCAGACTCCCAATCGAAAGACTTTCCCTCACTGCTTTCAACCCCCAGTTGAAGGAGGCAGAAAGGTAGATTGCATCCTATACAAGTTCCAGGCCCAGTCGAAAGGCACAACATGCTGACCGTGAGACCTCAATCGAAATTTATGCCTCCACCCTTTTCAGGCCAAATCGAAGAGAGTCAGAAAGTGCAGAATCGAAGGGTGCTCCTGCCTGAATCGAAAGACCCTCATTTTTTGCTTTTATTTTATTTTTGCCTTTATATTTTTATGCAATTCAATATGGTTGTAATAGTGTAGGATTTTATCTTTCTGCACTTTATTACTTTTATATGCTTGCTAGTAAATAGGATGTGTATGGCAAGATAAAACCAACAAGTAGACAATCACTAATATCAAAAACAAAAATGCATGTAAAACACACACTTTGCACACATGCACCCCTAGGGTTTCATCCACTTGTTGCCTTCAAAATGGGCCATGGTTGCATGTTGAGTACTTTGGCAAAACAAAAACAAACAAAAAGATCATAGTCCCTCGATGACGCTATCAGAGTTGCCTAAACAAAATGATCAAGTCCCTCAAGAAAATTGCCAAAAATACTTGACACTATTGCTTTCATGGTCTATACGATGACCCGCGCCTGTCCCATTTAAACATCCTAACGCAAGGTTGTTCACCAAATACAATGGTGAAATAACACTGTTAAAAGGGTTAAAAACATGAGAAAGATCTTTGAGAAATTTAGGGTAGATGGCTCTTAGTTACTTGATCAAATTTGCAAAACATCCTTGCCATTTTTCAAACACACATCTCAACACAATTTCAAAACAAACTTTCAAAAAACACTAAAACATATTTTCAAAAAGACAAACACCTTTATAAAACATTCAAACAAGAATTGTTACAAAGGTTGCCTAGACAAGGCATCTTTTTCAAAACATTTTCAAAACATTTTCAAAACCACACACAAAGCACCATTTCAAACAATTGAAAAGCAAAGGCAAGTGATATAAGCAAGTAACTAAGATCCCATGGATAACCATGGATATAGAGGGTGCTAATACCTTCCCTTTCTATAATCTACTCCCCGAACCCAAGAAAACATCTCAAAGGTCTTTCCTGTGCTTTTTGACTTTTCCTTAGGATAAAATAAAAAGTCGGTGGCGACTCTTGCTAAACCGAAACATTTGCGAACACAAACGCAAAACCTCAAGTCAGTTCTCCCACCGTATCACAGAACTGGCGACTCTGCTGGGGATTCCTTTAAAAGTGGAGTAACCTTAGGGCTTAGATCACCTTTTGCATGATTAATTGTTTACTTTGATTGCTTTACATTTTTTGTTCTCTTGTTTGGGCTTGAAATCCTCCACCCGGATTTGGGAAACATTCATAGATAGCAATACGTTGTGGAAACTGTGCGGGGTATACCGACACAGTTGAAGCAATAGCTATATTAGTGCGACATATTTGTGAGTACCGGTAGCCTTTGAGTCAATCAAAGAGAATACGAGGCCGCTGAGTGATGTCATTAAGCACTAATGAACTAGAACCTTACTTGACCATATTGGCCTTTTATTAGGGGTAGTGAGATGACCGGCTTTGGTGCAGTCCGAAGTTGGTAGATACTCGATACTACACTCATTGAGGGTTGTTTTCTTGGAATATTTTGGTCACTAGTTAAGTGGCTAAACCAAAATGATGAACATAGAAAACCATCCAATGATATTGAGCTCCTTAGAACCCGGTTACTATTTATAGGACAGGTTTTTTAAGCCAACTAAACTCAAGAGGGTACTTACCTATGAAACCTCATGCAAGCCTAAAACTAGGGTTTTGTGTGACTTGCTTGTACATGTGCTTGTGCATACATCATGAACATCATAAAGCATCATATGCATCCACTAACCATTTCAAGGGTTTGGATCTTCATCTTTGTTCTTGTTTTGTAGGTCATGGAATCTCTTCGCAGGAAAACAATTCATGTCAACCTTGTGAGAGTCCCTCCTCAACTCAAGGAGCTTACATCCAGAATTCCAGAAAATTCTCTCTTCAGTGAAAGACATGGTAGACTTCTCAACCTAGTCAACACCAACATTAAAGATGATATGGTGAAAGTGTTGTTCCAGTTCTTTGACCCCCTACACCACTGTTTCACATTCCCTGATTACCAATTGGTGCCTACTTTGGAGGAATTTTCTCAACTCCTGAGAATTCCTATTCTTAATCAACTACCCTATAACGGTACGGAAAAAGAACCAAAACCTGAAGATGTTGCTCAAGCATTACACTTGCAACCATCTAACATCAAGGGGCATTGGGAAACCAGAAGTGGTGTCAAGGGATTCTTGGCAATGTTTCTGTTTGAGAAGGCCCAAGAATGCTGGAATTCTCTTGATCTACAAGCCTTTGAAGAGATTGTGGCACTCCTTATCTATGGGTTGGTTTTGTTCCCAAATCCTGATCAACTTATAGATGTGAATGCTGTCAAGATTTTCATATCCAGGAATCCCATACCTACATTGCTTGGGGACATCCTACACTCATCTTACACACGAACAAAGAGGAAAAGAGGTGTTCTCATGTGATGTACTCCTCTCCTAGCAAGTTGGTTTATATCTCACCTTCCACAATCAGTTTTGAAGAATGAACAGGGTTTAAGGTGGTCACAACGATTGATGACCCTCACACATTCTGATGTACATTGGTGTTCTCGGTCCAGAGAAAATGTCATCATCGTTGATCGTTGTGGTGAATTTCCTAATGTCATATTACTTGGCATTATGGGAGGCATTACCTACAACCCCGGTCTAGCTTTGAGAAAATTTGGATATGCTCGGAGGGATGTCCCTCATGACATGCTGATCCCTGACCTAGTTTTTGACTTTAATAACGATGCGCAAGGACTTCGACAAAGGTTCATCAGATCTTGGAGGATGCCTAACAAGGTGGATAGTAAGACACTGGGGCACAAGAACTCCATCCCTCTTGAGCCTTACCTCAAGTGGGTACGAACTCGCTCCCAGAATCTTATGATGCCATACCCTCACATTCTCCCCTTGATCAAAGAGCCTGTTAAGGAAGGAGAGGTTCCATACACCATCCTACATCCTAACATGCCAACATCATGGGAGGAAATGCAGAAGAGTTGGATCCAACTCAAAGAAGAACATAATACTTTTGAAGCCAGCTTCTATGCCAGTGAGAAGAAGATTTTGGAGCTTACCCGCCGAACTCACGAGGAAGAGACTCTCAACACTTACATCGCACCAAAAAGGATGCGCAACGTCTTTTTACCTTAAGAAGCTTTGTAATATTTGGCCCATGGGGCATTTATGTACTGATAAAATTTCTTCTTATTAATATGACGTGTGTTCTTTTGTCTGCAACAACTTTGAATGTCTAAATCCTTGAATGCATTACATGAATAAACATATCATTCATCATATGCATAAACAGGTCTTCACACCAGGTTTCCTTATCTTTCGGCTGTTTATTTCAGCAAGATGGATATTGAGCAGACGGTCAAAGATCTGCAAGCACAAAATTCGCAATTTCAGCAACTCCTCGTGACCTTGGCAAAGGGTCAAGAGGATCTCAAAACACTGTTAGAGAAGAAAGAGCAAGAAAAAGGAAAAAAGAAGAAGAAGAGAATTGGGGTAGCTACACTGGGAAGAAGATTTGAGAATGAAGCTAGGAGAGTTCTGGAATTCCCCTCAACGTCTGACGAAGGGACCGGCAAGGGAAAAGGAGCTGCAGTACCCTCTGAGGAAGAGGTTGAAGAGGATGAAGACTATTCAGAACAACAATACCCATCAGCGGATGAAAAGTATAAGAACCTTGAAGACAGATTGGCAGCTATGGAGTTGCAAAGGATTCTCGGGCTAGACTTTGAAGAGTTGGGATTGATTGTTGGGATTGTTATCCCTCCCAAGTTCAAGGTGCCGACTTTCGCCAAATACGACGGTCTATCTTGCCCTAAGATGCACTTGAGGTCGTATGTTAGGAAGATCCAACCTCATTCATCCGATAAAGACCTCTGGGTGCACTTTTTCCAAGACAACTTGTCTGGCACTCAGTTAGATTGGTTTTACCAGCTCGAGAGATCAGAAGTTCATAATTGGGAAGACTTGGCAGCTGCTTTCTATCGTCAGTATCAGTACAATGCTGACTTGGCGCCTACCCGTACTCAGCTACAAAGTATGGGGATGGCTTCAAATGAGGGGTTTAAGGAGTACGCCCAGAAGTGGCGCGACCTGGCTGGAAGGGTGCAGCCACCACTATCAGATAGGGAATTAGTTGACATGTTTTTGGGGACCCTGTCTGGCCCTTTCTTCAACCATCTAATCGGGAGCTCTTCTGCGGGATTTACTGAACTGATTCTGACTGGCGAAAGGGTGGAAGCCGGTATTAAAAGTGGAAAAATTCAAAAGGATGCTTCCGCATCCACATCCGCTAGAAAACCTTTCCCAGCCAAGAAAGAAACATTTGCTGTATACACTCAGAAAAATCGGGAAAGAGAGGAACGTCGACCAACAATGGGGGCCGTATTAATACAGAAGTCCGCATCAGACCAGCCTAGAAACAGTCAACCAAGGAATGATCAGCCCAGAACTTATCAGCAAAGGCCACCACGGCAGTTTACTCCAGTAAACATGACACCTGCTCAGATCCTTCCACATCTCCTGAAATTGAACCTTGCTAATTTAAAAGAAGCACCAAAGAATGTAAATACCACTTCCCCACATTATCATCCCAACGCAAAGTGTGCTTACCATTCCGACAGTGTTGGGCACGATACCAATAATTGTTGGGCACTCAAGCACAAAATTCAGGACTTAATTGACACCAAAGAGGTTGAATTTGACGCTCCTGAGAAGCCTAATGTTATATCTTCCCCAATGCCTAAGCACGGCCACAATGTGCATGCTGTTTTAGAAGACCTCCATGTTACTAATGTTGCCGATCTGTTGACTCCATTGCTTGTGATTAAAGAAAATTTGTTGAGAGCCGGGATTTTCCCTGGTTGTGGTAAAGACTGTTATTTTTGTTTGAACATTCAAGACGATTGTCCAATGTTGAAGTCGGGTGTCCAACGCCTGATGGATACTCAAGAGATACTTTCCAGAAAACCCCTGTTAACACTTTCAATCCGATTACTCCTAATACTTGTGATATTTCAACCAACGATATTGCTATCATAACCATTTCCGACAATCCTCCCAAGGCTTGCAAAAGGCCTGTCAGGATTACACCCAGCTCCGAATGTGTACCTCTCAAGATCACCATACCGGGACTTGTCCCTTACCAATCAAGCAAAATGATATCGTGGAACTATGGGGGAGAAATCTTCTACCACGACATCAAACAAGTCAAAACAGTCCAAGAAATTTCTGAAGAAGACCTTGATGTAGGGAACATCACGGGTACGAGCAAGATAACCCGCAGTGGCCGGATCTTTTCTCCGGAGATTGCTCCCCCTCGAGCAGTTTTCAGACCCTTAAAAGCTTCTGCACCTGTTGGACCCTTTGCGTAAGGCCCAATGATTGAAGAAGTAGTTACTCCCGAAGAAAGACCATCTGCTGATAATACCAACAAGGGTAAGGGGATGCTGGAAATGCCTGTCAGGACGAAGGCTCATGTTGTAGCTATACCCGAAACCACTCAGAAGGAGATGGGTGAGATCCTAAAAATAATCCGAAAAAGTGACTACGACGTGGTAGAACAACTGGGGCAGACCCCCTCTAAAATTTCAATGTTGGCCCTCCTGCTCTGTTCAGAGGCCCATGCTAAGGCCCTGATTAAGTTCTTGAAGACGGCACATGTGCCCCAAGAGACCTCGGCTGACCAATTTCAGGATTGTGTAGCCAGTCTTACTGCTGAGAACGGCCTGGGTTTTTTCGATGATGACCTAACTCCTAAGGGAAGGAAGCACAATGATGCATTACATGTTTCGGTTGAATGCCGAGGAACCACTCTCACCCATGTCTTGGTCGATATTGGTTCTTCCCTAAATGTGCTGCCTAAGAAAGCTCTGGATCGGTTGGATTGTGAAGGCTTGGAGCTGAAACCAAGTAATATTATTGTCAGGGCCTTTGACGGGTCTAAAAGGATGGTGCACGGGGAGGTCGATATTCCCATCCAGGTAGGCACCGAAGTGTTCAACTCCACTTTCTACATAATGGACATCCGCCCATCATACTCTTGCTTGTTAGGAAGACCGTGGATCCATTATGCTGGGGCAGTCACCTCCTCTTTACATCAGATGCTGAAATATCCTGTTAAGGGTAAAATCATAACTGTACATAGTGAGGAGGAGTACATGATCAGTCATCTCAATTCCTTTCGGTATGTGGAAGTGGATGGCGAGTTCATCGAAACACCTTTTCAACATTTCGAGGAAGTGTCTCCCGAGGTAGCAGTAGCGAAGGCAGTGGTTGAGGTACCTATCATTCCCAAGCATGTGGCTAGGATGGCATCTCTCAAGGACGTAGAGGCTGCGATTAAGGAGGGGAAGAGCACAGTATGGGGACAGTTGCCCGACTTTCCCTATAAGACATACAAGTTTGGGTTGGGGTTTACTGCTGCGGGACAAAAGGCTATGCGTCGCTCTAAGATTGAAAAAACACCCGTCAAGATTTCTCACCATGGAATCAACGCTGTAGAAGATGAAGATGAGGAGAGCCACTTTGAAGATTGGATCTTTCCGACGGTCGAAGGGGGTTTGAGCAATTGGGAAGCAAAGGATTTTGTCCCTATCACCTTTATCAATCAGTAATTTTATCTTTGAACAATTTCCCATTTTTATGGCCTGTAATAACTAAAACAATTCGCACACTATTTTTCACCTCATGCCTTGCCCGGGGCATGTAGGTCCATTTGTAAGGGCTTGATTCTCTTCATAATCATATGCCATGTTTTAATGAATCATTGGACGTTTTTCAATTATAAACTGCTGTGTTCATTTTCTTTCCTTTTGCATTTTTGTTTGTTTAAAGATGGCTATCCCTTACACACACCCACACTCACAAATGCAGGTACCCATCCACTCCGGATTCCATGGGTGACTATTCTGATTTATCCTTCAATAACTCTGAAGATTTGGTCAATCAGGCTGAGTACGAAGTTGACGAAGTTTGTGAAGTACCGGGAGAGTTAGCCAGACTTTTACAACAAGAAGAGCGGGCCATCTTGCCTCATGAAGAGTTGCTAGAAACCATCAACTTAGGGACAAAGGAAGATAGGAAGGAAGTAAAAGTGGGTGCCAATCTGGAACCAAGTGTCAAGGATTGCTTAGTATAGTTATTGAATGAAAACGTTGAAATCTTCGCCTGGTCTTATGAAGACATGCCAGGGTTAGACACAGATATCGTGGTTCACCGTCTCCCCACAAGAGAAGATTGTCCATCGATCAAGCAAAAGGTTTGCCGAATGAGGCCTGACATGTCTGAGAAAATTAAGGCTGAAGTAATGAAGCAATTCAACGCTGGCTTTCTGGCTGTTACATCCTATCCACAATGGGTTGCTAACATTGTGCCCGTACCCAAAAAAGACGGCAAAGTCAGAATGTGTATAGACTATCGGGATTTGAACAGGGTTAGCCCTAAAGATGATTTTCCGCTGCCACATATCGACATCTTGGTTGACAACACAACTCAGCACAAGGTTTTTTCCTTCATGGATGGATTCTCGGGTTACAACCAGATTAAAATGGCCCCCGAGGACATGGAGAAAACTACCTTTGTTACACAATGGGGTACCTTCTTCTACAAAGTGATGCCGTTCGGACTGAAGAACACATGGGCAACTTATCAACGCGCCATGGTAGCTTTGTTTCATGATATGATACATCATGAGATCAAAGTTTACGTAGACGATATGATAGCTCGATCACAAACAGAAGAAGAACACCTTGAACATTTGCAGAAGCTGTTTGCCAGGTTGAAGGAGTATAAGCTCAGGTTGAACCCAAGCAAGTGCACTTTTGGAGTTAGATCTGGTAAACTTCTGGGATTTATTGTCAGCAACAAGGGTATTGAGGTTGATCCTGCTAAAGTGAAGGCTATACAAGAAATGCCTTCTCCCCGTACTGAAAAGGAGGTTAGAGGATTCTTGGGATGTTTGAACTATATTGCAAGGTTCATCTCTCACCTGACGTCTACCTGTGAGCCAATTTTCAAACTGTTAAAGAAAGATCAGGTAGTTGAATGGAACGACGATTGTCAAGTTACTTTTGATAAGATCAAGGAGTATTTGTTGGAACCTCCTATTCTGATGCCACCCGTCGAAGGAAGGCCGTTAATCATGTATCTGACTGTTTTGGATAACTCAATGGGGTGCGTACTGGGTCAACATGACGAGTCTGGTCGAAAAGAGCATGCCATTTATTACCTTAGCAAAAAGTTTACCGACTGTGAAACTCGCTACTCACTGCTCGAGAAAACTTGTTGCGCTTTGGTATGGGCTGCTCGCCGGCTAAGGCAGTATATGTTGACTCATACCACTTTGCTGATTTCCAAAATGGATCCAATCAAGTATATCTTCGAGAAGCCTGCTTTATCTGGAAGAATTGCTAGATGGAAAATGATCCTGACTGAGTATGATATTCAATATACTACCCAAAAAGCTATAAAGGGGAGTGTACTAGCTGACCATCTAGCTCATCAAGCCGTCGAAGATTATCAACCTATGAGATTCGACTTCTTGGACGAGGACATCATGACATTAGACAATATCGAATGTAACAGACTGTATGACGGACCTGAACAAGGGTCCCGATGGACCCTATATTTTGATGGTGCTTCAAATGCACTCGGCAACGGTATCAGTGCGGTACTAATTTCTCCGGAAGGTTGCCATATACCTTTCACGGCCCGACTTTGTTTCAGCTGTACCAACAACATGGCCGAATATGAAGCTTGCATCTTTGGTCTCAAGGCTGCTATAGACTAAGGGATCAAATCTTTAATTGTATTTGGGGACTCGGCTTTGGTTATCAGTCAAATCAAAGGAGAGTGGGA
This sequence comes from Vicia faba, assembly GCA_948472305.1. Classification (NCBI taxonomy): domain Eukaryota; kingdom Viridiplantae; phylum Streptophyta; class Magnoliopsida; order Fabales; family Fabaceae; genus Vicia; species Vicia faba. Next base: position 68,792,972 of record OX451741.1, on the reverse strand, counting down.
CACCAAACATCCTAATCTTATCCCATACAAAGAACATGTCCTAACGTTGTTGCCTCATTTCGAGCAGATCACCTTCGAGCATTTCCCGTGAGAAGAAAATCAACTAGCAGATGCTCTGGCTACAATGTCTTCCATGTTTAAACTCAGTTGGGATAACGAGGCTCCCCAAATTACCATCGAGCGAATGGACGGACCTGCGCATTATCATGAGATTAATACCGAAGAAGTAGTGGAAGAACCCCGGTTTCATGAAATCAAAAGGTATCTCCAGACTAGAGAATATCCCGAAGGAGCTTCCGTCAATGACGAAAAGTTCTTAAGGAGATTTGCGGCCAAGTTCTTCCTAAGAAACGACATCCTTTATAAGCGCAACCATGATTGTGTTTTACTTTGATGTGTAGACAAAACTGAAGCAGAGTTGATCATGACTGAGATACACAGTGGCACATTTGGCACCCACTTGAGCGGACATACGATGGCTAAGAAGATTCTAAGGGCAGGCTACTACTGGTCTACCATGGAAACTGATTGTCATCAACATTCCCGTACTTGCCACAAATGCCAAGTCTATGCCGATAAAGTACATATTCCTCCTGTCCCTCTCAACATTCTGACAGCTCCTTGGCCGTTCGCGATGTGGGGCATTGACATGATTGGGGAGATCAAACCCACGGTGCCCAATAGACATCGCTTCATCTTGGTCGCTATTGATTACTTTACCAAATGGGTCGAAGCAGCTTCCTTTGCCTCTGTTACAAAGAATGTGGTTGCCCGCTTCATCAAGCAGAACCTCATATGCCGGTACGGTGTCCCCGATAGGATCATCACAGACAACGGTACAAATCTGAACAATACCATGATCACCGCCCTATGCGAACAGTTCAAGATTTACCATCACAATTCATCTCCCTATCAACCGAAGATGAACGATGTTGTTGAAGCTGCGAACAAGAATATCAAGAAAATCATTCAAAAGATGACAGTCACCTATAAAGACTGGCATGAGATGTTATCGTTTGCTCTGCATGGATATCATACCATGACACACACTTCAACATGGGCAACCCCATTTTCTTTGGTGTACGACATGGAAGTTGTTCTACCCATGGAGGTTCAGATTCCTTCCTTAAGGATTATGAAAGACACTGGTTTGAGTGAAGACGATTGGATTCAGACCCGACTTAATCAACTTAATTTGATCAACGAGAAGCGGCTTACTGCTGTTTGCCATGGTCAGACGTATCAAAAATGCATGATCAAGGCTTTCAACAAGAAAGTAAGGCGTCAGATATATCAAGTCGGAGATCTTGTAATCAAGCGAATCATATTACCGCAAAGTGATCCCAGGGGCAAGTGGACTCCTACTTACGAAGGACCATTTGTGATCAAGAGCATCTTTTCTGGTGGGGCAATGATTTTGACCACCATGGACGACAACGATTTGCCACACCCTGCAAACACAGACATAGTCAAAAGATACTACGCATAAAATAACCCGACAAGTTGAAAACCTGAAAGGGCGACTTGGGCAAAAATGGGCATCCCGGTGAACCGAAAACCCGAAAGGGCGGTTCAGGCAAAAATTAGGGATAAAACAAAAAATTTATACACCCGGCAAGTTGAAAACTCGAAAGGGCGACTTGGACAAAAAAGGGTTTCCCGGTGGATCGAAAACCCGAAAGGGCGGTCCAGGCAAAAGTTAGGGAATTAAAGCATATGATTATGTCTCGTCGGATCACTTTAAGAACAAATCTCTTCACCAGGAAAGCTCCAAGCTTCTGATCAATCCAGTCATCGGCGGACGAAGCAGCAAATGAACAAGATATTCAGAGTTGTGAAGGCTATGGCAGAATGGGAATCCCATGGAATTATTACACATAGCCATCTTTCTTTTATATAAAATTTTTCATTTTTTTACGACAACATCCTCTTACTAGGATGCCTGTCTCCTTTGCACAAAGATACTCACAAAAATTAATACAAATACACTTCTAAGTGCAGAAATTTGTTTGCCTTTTTCTCTTTTACACTTATGTTTTATTTGAAAAAGCGTCCAATGTTTTGTTAAATATGCATATGCATTTTGAACATAATCACTGCTTACAAATAAAACGAAATTGAAAAAGGATGATTACTGATAGGTTGAAGATGTAGGAAGATTATGTTTGTGCCATTCCAAAAGAAATCCCCTACGACACATCATTCAGATTCTCGACTAAGCTGAAGTTTGGAATATATTTCCCCAGCGAAGTTAAGCTCCAAGATCCTCGGCAAAGCAAAATCTTTCTAAAGCTTGATTCCTCAGCTGAGCTGAATTTCAAATTTCCCATCAGAGTTAAGCTTCGAGATCCACAGTGGAGCCCGAAAACCCTGAAAGTCCTATCCCCAGCGGAGCCAGAACAGTCTAGACATTCTCCCCACAGAGTTATTTCTCAGCAGATTGAAGATTCTCAATCTCATTTCTCCAGCAGAAGTCTCCCAGGTTTTAACTCCCCAGTAGAGATTTTTCAGAGTTTCCCTTATTCCCCAAGCGGTCAACAAGGATTTCTAATCTTCAATAATCAAAGGTTTTTGGAATCCCCAACGTCGGTCAAGGATGTACTTTCCCCGACAGTAGTCAGAGATCTCATTGTCTCCAGTTATCAAGGATTTATTTTCCTCAGCAAGACAACTACTCAGCTTACATGCACATCCATTACATTCATATATCATAAATATTGATATAACATATATATTGCATCATACATTTCATGCAACATAACTTTGTGTTTCAGCTAATATTTTACCCTTTTTAGGATAAGATTAATAAGCTTCGAATCCAGAATCATGAAAACAGTTTACGGATGCTTCCAAATACGGATGTTAATCTATCGTTTGTTCAGATTCGACTCCTGAAAACAGTTTACGTGTTCTCCAGATATGGATGTTAATCTATCGCTTGTTCAGACTCAAGACCTCTGAAAACAGTTTACGGGTTCTCCAGATATGGATGTTAATCTATCGCTTGTTCAGATTCAAGACTCCTGAAAACAATTTACGGGTTCTCCAGATATGGATGTTAATCTATCGCTTGTTCAGATTTAAGACTCCTGAAAACAAATTACGGGTTCTCCAGATATTGATGTTAATCTATCGCTTGTTCAGACTCAAGACCTCTGAAAACAGTTTATGGGTTCTCCAGATATGGATGTTAATCTATCGCTTGTTCAGACTCAAGACCTCTGAAAATAGTTTACGGGTTCTCCAGATATGGATGTTAATCTATCGCTTGTTCAGATTCAAGACTCTTGAAAACAGTTTACGGGTTCTCCAGATATGAATGTTAATCTATCGCTTGTTCAGATTCAAGACTTCTGAAAATAGTTTACGGGTTCTCCAGATATGGATGTTAATCTATCGCTTGTTCAGATTCAAGACTTCTGAAAACAGTTTACGGGTTCTCCAGATATGGATGTTAATCTATCGCTTGTTCAGATTCAAGACCTCTGAAAACAATTTACGGGTTCTCCAGATATGGATGTTAATCTATCGCTTGTTCAGATTCAACTCCTGAAAACAGTTTACGGGTTCTCCAGATATGGATGTTAATCTATCGCTTGTTCAGATTCAAGACCTCTGAAAACAGTTTACAGATTCTCCAAACATGGATGTCAATCTATTGCTTGTTCAGACCCCCAGTTCAGAGATGTTCCAAAACATGGACACCTTTCTGATACTCATTCTTTCACCTACAACATACGTTCAACAAACATTCCAGATGGCATCTTTAAGCCCATCCCCGACAAGTTTCTGTCACATCTCCAAATGGCATCTTTAAGCCCATTCCCTCAAACTACGCTTTTGACGAGTGCAAATTTTTTGGGCACTCTAGTGTCCAATCATTCTTTTACCTTCGAGTCGCGAAAGGCAAAACTGCCAATCTAACTCTTCAGGTTCAAGAAGATTGAACAGGGGTAGTTGTTGTACCCCAAAATTTGCCCTCTCAAGTCTCAAGGTTTTTCTTACAAGGATTTTCAAGGTTCAAGCTTGAACAAGTGCATGGGAATTTTCCAGTACCAAAATTAAAAGGAAACTGTCAAAAATGGAGAAAACAGATAAAAATATGATTTTGACAAAATTTGGAGAAATACAAGTGTTCTTCGTTTCAGCTCTTTCGATTGGCCTTTAGGCCTCTTTCGATCAGCATCCTTCGATTGGCATTTTGGCCTCTTTCGACCCAAGGTTGGCTTGCATCTTTCGATTGGCCTTTTGGCCTCTTTCGACACAAGCTTGGCATGCATCCTTCGACTGGGCATGGGCCTCTGACACAGTTTGGTTTGGATTCACAAGGAAAAGAGCCTTTTGTCATCTATTTCATTTCCAAGGCAGAAGGCTCTCTTTTAACATCCTTCGATCTGCACCTTTTGCTCCCTATTTGTATCTTTCAAATATGAACACTTTGTCTTTCGTTTGACCACATGTACCCCCTGGTGTGCAAGCTTTCGATTAGACATGAGCCACCTTCGCAAAGGTTTCGACTGGACTGCTGGTTCCATTCGAATCAACATCTCTCAAACCCAACTCTGAACCCTTCGACGCAGTCTTCTTTGATACGTTTCTGGAACTCTTCGACACAAGTGGGAAATAGGATCTGGAAAGGACAACTGAATCTGTGGACCCTGCTACGTGATATTGCTTTAAAAAACTTAATGCTTGTATCTCACTCCATAATTAATTACTTACCTGCTGGATTAAGCTTTTGTCCAGGTGATTAAGCCTTTGTCCAGAATTTTTTGCGTGAGAGTGTACTTGTTAAGTACAAATCATGTGCCAAAGCCCATGCTTTGCTAAAAGTATGCTTGTACTTCACCAGAAATCAGGGAAGTCAGCCCCCCTTTTGCCAACAACTTATGTACTTCACCTTGGAACCTTGGAAAAATCTGCAATGACTTAATTTTCACGCTTCAGCCAAGCAACATCATTTGTTTTAACTCCTAAACCTTTTCTCTATAAATAGAGGAACCATTGACAAAGAAAGGGTCCAGATTTTTGCTAAGAGAAAAAATCATAAAAAATCCTTAAGTGCTCAAACTCTCCAACGTTCTGAAAAAGAAAACTTTCAAAAACTCTAAGATTTTTTTTTATAAGAAGTCTCAGTAGTGTACCTTTCAATTTACTTCCCCTAAACTCAAGCAACCTTCGATTCACCTTCCACCATCATATACTCTCTTTCGGTTCAGGGACTGTCCAAACCAAGCAGTAACAGAACTAGTTTCAGGAAAATCCCAGCGAAGCTCCCTCCACCATCAAATAAGTCACTTACAGCTCTTTCGATTCAACACGTCAAGAGGTAAGTTCTCTCTAAACTTGGAACTCTTTCATTTCAACATCATGTGTACATGCCAATAAAGGAAAATGTAGATATTTCTGGACCATGTTTTAACATTCGATCCTAACTGCCCATATGCTGAAAAACTCAACCTTAATTAGTTACTTTGGACTTTGAGACCCATTGTTTTGTTTTTTGTGCTAACCCCTGGACTGTAGTTATGTTTGGATGTTGTATTTTAAGAACTTGAGACAGGTTTGTTATGCCCTTCAATTGGCTAGCTGCATAAGCCTTTTGAATCACAATTTAAGGGCCTGAGATGCTTACAGTGAGTCAGCAAGGAGCCTGTGGAAAAGCCATAACCTTACTGACTCTAACCCCCAGTCAAAGTAGACAAAGGCAAATCGAAGGGCATGACTGATTCCAGACTCCCAATCGAAAGACTTTCCCTCACTGCTTTCAACCCCCAGTCGAAGGAGGCAGAAAGGCAGATTGCATCCTATACAAGTTCCAGGCCCAGTTGAAAGGCACAACATGCTGACCGTGAGACCTCAATCGAAATTTATGCCTCCACCCTTTTCAAGCCAAATCGAAGAGAGTCAGAAAGTGCAGAATCGAAGGGTGCTCCTGCCTGAATCGAAAGACCCTCATTTTTTGCTTTTATTTTATTTTTGCCTTTATATTTTTATACAATTCAATATGGTTGTAATAATGTAGGATTTTATCTTTCTGCACTTTATTACTTTTATATGCTTGCTAGTAAATAGGATATGTATGGCAAGATAAAACCAACAAGTAGACAATCACTAATATCAAAAACAAAAATGCATGTAAAACACACACTTTGCACACATGCACCCCTAGGGTTTCATCCACATGTTGCCTTCAAAATGGGCCATGGTTGCATGTTGAGTACTTTAGCAAAACAAAAACAAACAAAAAGATCATAGTCCCTCGATGACGCTATCGGAGTTGCCTAAACAAAATGATCAAGTCCCTCAAGAAAATTGCCAAAAATACTTGACACTATTGCTTTCATGGTCTATACGATGACTCGCGCCTGTCCCGTTTAAACATCCTAACGCAAGGTTGTTCACCAAATACAATGGTGAAACAACACTGTTAAAAGGGTTAAAAATATGAGAAAGATCTTTGAGAAATTTAGGGTAGATAGCTCTTAGTTACTTGATCAAATTTGCAAAACATCCTTGCCATTTTTCAAACACACATCTCAACACAATTTCAAAACAAACTTTCAAAAAACATTGAAACATCTTTTCAAAAAGACAAACACCTTTATAAAACATTCAAACAAGAATTGTTACAAAGGTTGCCTAGACAAGGCATCTTTTTCAAAACATTTTCAAAACCTCACACAAAGCACCATTTCAAACAATTGAAAAGCAAAGGCAAGTGATCTAAGCAAGTAACTAAGAGCCCATGGATAACCATGGATATAGAGGGTGCTAATACCTTCCCTTTCTATAATATACTCCCCGAACCCAAGAAAACATCTTAAAGGTCTTTCCTGTGCTTTTTGACTTTTCCTTAGGATAAAATAAAAATCCGGTGGCGACTCTTGCTAAACCGAAACATTTGCAAACACAAACGCAAAACCTCAAGTCAGTTCTCCCACCGTATCACACATGGGCTCTTAGTTACTTGCTTAGATCACTTGCTTTTGTTGTTTAGAATTTTGTTTGATGTGATTTTGAAAGTATTTTGTAAAAGAGGTCATTCGTTTAGGCAATCTTTGTAATGATTCTCGTTCGTAAGAATATATACAAAGATGTTTGTATTTTTGAAAATATATTAAATATTTATAAGATGTTTTTGAAATGTGTGTGTTTGTTTTGAAAAATAGCAAGGATAGTTTATTTGAAATGGGAGCAAGTAACTAGAAGTAATCTACCTACTCAAATGTCTTTTTTGTGCATTTTCTATTCCTTTGACATTGTTGTCTTACCATTGATTTGGTAAGCAACCCTATCTTTGGATGTAAATGAGACAGGCGTGGGTCATCGTATAACCATAATTAGCAATGTTTGCAAAGTATCTTAGCATTTTGAGGGACCAAGATCATTTTGTAAGGCAACTTTTGAATAGCGTCATCGAGGGACTATGATCTTTATGTTTGTTTTGTTTTGCCAAGATACTTCGTATGCGTAGCATGGCCATTTTTGTTTTAGGCAACCAAGTGGAGAAACCCTAAGGATGCTTGTGTGCAAGTGTATCCTTTTTCATGCTTTGATTTTGTCTTGTATTTAGGGTTTTCTATTTTGCTTTGTTTTGTTCTTGTCATACAAACCCTAATTACTAATCATGGCATATAAAGCGATAAATTGCGTAATGTAAATATTTCTAAGCTATTACAACAATTTATGGGAGGGGGAATACAAATTTGAATGGGGATTTGCAAAAATATAAACCTAAATAAATTATTACAACCAAATCGAATTTATACGAATTAGAATAAATATAATACAATATTTAAAGAAATGTAATGCAATGTTTATGTAAGAAAAGATTTTTGTTTGTGTCTTTTTTATGTAAAAGAAATTTTCACCTAAACCTAAAAATATAAGAAAAATGAATTAATTTTTAAAAGGGGTTTAACCCTAATTTCTATTTTAAAATAAAATAAAGTGCTTATATGTATTATTTTATGTATTTTCTTGTATAAAAATAATAAATAATATTGTATGAAAATATATATATATATATATATATATATATATATATATATATATATATATATATATATATATATATATATATATATATATATATATATATATATATATATATATATATATATATATATATATATATATATATATATATATATATATATATATATATATATATATATATATATATATATATATATATATATATATATATATATATATATATATATATATATATATATATATATATATATATATATATATATATATATATATATATATATATATATATATATATATATATATATATATATATATATATATATATATATATATATATATATATATATGCAAAAATAAATATTTACAAGTATGAAATGAAAAATAAATAAAACTAAATATATTTTTAATTATATTTACAAGTTATTAATAAAATGTATGATATATATTAAAAATAAAATATATTTTTTATGTTAAAAATAAATTAAAACAAAATAAATAAATAAAAAATATGATTAATTTACATTTTTTTGGATTTTTATTCATTAAAGAAAACATTAATGAAAACAAAAATGAAATTAAATAAAAATAATGGGTCAGGGGGTATAGCAAGCATATTAGAGGCAGCCTGCAAGCAAAAAAACGTGGCCCAAACAAAGGAGGCCCAAACCTGCCAAAAATGTCAAAACTGAAAAATGGCAAAATGTAAAAAACAAAAGTAGTGCGCCCAGGTTCGAACCCAGGACATGAGTCTCACCAGCGCGCTACTTTGCTACTAGGGTGGCCATACATCCAATGTCTTAAGGGAAACGAAAATAAGATAACATAAAACGAATCCTTGCCCTGTACTTCATCTTCTTCCTCAAGCTTGGCCAGACATCCTGTAACTCTCTCATACTTCCATGAAAATAAAAACTCATAACATGAAAGTTGTAGTACTTGAACTCACGATTCCAACCATATAAGTTATGTGAATTATTAATCAAAGATCAAAGAGAATTTTAACAGTCCTAAATTTTAACCTAATATTTTTAGAAATTTCAAGTTCCAAATTCTCTTAGCTCAAGTAAAATCAATGCAAGATAAAGATATGTACAGTTTCGTTATGATGAGGACTACACTTTTTATTCATAAATTGTGGCCTAAGGTTGCATGTACAAGGAGATAGAGTTTGAGATTTTACCTCCTTCAGTTGGAATCATGGATGAAACTGGAGTGAGCTTGATGGAGGCCTGATGCTTGCTTGAGCTTCCTTGAACTTCCCTGAATGTATTCTCACCCTTGCCTTGCTCTGAAAGTGTCTTAAACTCCTTGGCCAAGTCAAACTGCAAGCTCTGAAATCAAAAATGACAGATGATGGAAAGGTGATTACAGAACAGGGATGAAGGTCTGGATTGGTTTGATATCAAATATGTAAGATGTTTGAATGATCAAAACTCAAAACGCACGAGCCAAATGGAAGATGGATATGCTTATGCAAAAACTGCAGGTTTGGGAAGATTTTTGGTGTTTTTCTGGTTGGGAGTGTTTTAGGCCTTTTCTCAACGTGTTTTGTGTTGCATAATGTTTGTATATTAGTATGGAAATGGTTTGATGTCAACCCTCTAACAGTTGTGCCTGTTCTAGCCTTTTTGCCACTTTTCTTGTATTTGAAGTAAAGTGATAAGACAAAGCTTTACATGCTTGTACTGACTTGCTTAGGGTTGGTATCTCTTCCCTACAAGTTGCCTTAGGTCTGTGGTACTTGTATGTGCCAAGGGGACAGGTCCAATACTCAAGATTGTAAAGTTTGCAAAAGTTGATCTTTTTCAAAATGGCAATGGTCACTTTTTGCCATAAATGGAATTGCAAGTTGGATAATGGTTCTAAGTCATGGATCCAAGATTTGTCAACTGAGTAAGCATTTAATTAATGAGTGAGGAACAAGTTTGGGACCTGTAAAGCATGGATTAGGCAGCATAGGTACTTATTGAAACTTTGTTCTTCATGAAATGGCTTGGACAAAAAGTGAGAAATTGCCAACTTCATCTCTTCGATTCTCCCTACTCAAAAATGATCTTGAGGAGTTCTTGGACATTTTGGAAATCTTGAAATGTTCTCTATAATTCATCTTTGAAATGCATTTTGAGATACCTCTTGGAAATAGGTGAAAATGGCCATGAAGTTGGGTCCAAAACCTGCCTAAATTAGGGCAAAATTTCACTAAGTTATTTAGTTCATGACCATGTATTCACAAATTTATATCTTGAGATCCAAGCATCTTTAGGGAAAAGTGTGTGAAGAAAAGTTGTAAATTTCATGGAGGTCAACAACTTTCATGTTTGGAACTTTCTTTGAATCATTATGCATCATGGTGAAAAAGTGGCCTAAAGTTGAGAAAAAATAAGAAATTTTCTATACTTAGAAAATTTTCTAAGTTAAGAAAATTTTCAAATTCAAACCCTAATCTTCAAACTTGGATTTCTTGATGAACAAGTTTCACATTTTGACATCTTTTGATGAATTATGACCCTTGGTACTTGATTTTGACCAAAAAATCAAAGTTTGACTTTTCAGTGTACAGTTGACTTTTGACCAATTGACTACAAATTTCATCTGCCAATCCAATGAATTTGAGATGTTTTGAGCCATGTAATTAAGTCAATATGATGCCATTGAATCCTTGAAATCATGATTTAACTCAATTGGTCATTTGCTAGGTTAAAAATCAGACATTGCCTTTCCTCAGTCAAAACCCTAATTTTAACCATTTTGCCCTTTTGGTGATTTGATCAAATTTCTTGAGGAATAGTTGTCCAAACTTGATCAAAGGATACATATAAGTTTAAAATGTTGATGTTGATAAAAAATTATGAAGTTTTACTGTAAATTGGCCATGGTTGACTTTTCCCCCAATACAACTGATTTTTAGGTCAACTGTCCAATTGACTGATCAAAAATATGGTTCAAGGCTTGAAACTTGTCATGTGTGGTCTTAGGGGTCCAACATGATGTATGAAAGTCACATGAAGCATTGGTGGTCCATAAATCCTTGTGCAAACTCAAACCCTAATTTTTGGTTATTAGTGCAAGATGAGATATCCTGAGCTAACCAAACCCTAATCTTGCCTTGAGTCCAAGAAGTCTTGTGAGCAAAAATCTTGATACATGAGAGGGAAAATTTTGGGGTACAACAACTGACCTTGTTCAATCATCTTGAACCTGAAGAGTTAGATTGGCGAGTTTTTTCGTTCGTGACTCGAAGGTAAAAGATGATTAGACACTAGAGTGCCCATAAATTTGCACTCGACGAAGTGTAGTTGAGGGAATGGGCTTAAAGATGCCATTTGGAGAGATGATAGAATCTTGTTGGAGATGGGCTTGTAGATGCCATCCAAGAATGTTTGCTGGATTGTAAATTGTAAGCTGAAAGAATGAGTATCAGAATGGTGTCTGCATTTGGAACGTATCTGAGCTGTATCTGAACTTGAAATCTGAATGAGTGTTAGAATGGAATCCATATCTGGAGCGTATCTGAACTGTATCTGAACTTTGAAATTGAATGAGTAACAGAATGGCATATGTGTCTGGAGCATATCTGAACTGTATCTGATAGTTGAAATCTGAATGAGTATCAGAATGGCCTCCGTGTCTGGAGTGCATCTGAACTGTATCTGAAAGTTGAATCTGAATGAGTATCAGAATGGCCTCTGTGTCTGGAGTGCATCTGAACTGTATCTGAAAGTTAAATCTGAATGAGTATCAGAATGGCATCCGTATCTAGAGCATATCCGCACTATATCTGAGCTTGAAATCTGAATGAGTATCAGAATGGCATCCGAGTCTGGAGCGTATCTGTACTATATCATGATTGCATATTGTTAATGGTAGCTGTTAATCTTATCCTGAAAAGGGTAAAATGTTAGCTGGAACATAAAATTATGTTGCATAAAATGTATGATGCAATATATGTGTTTTATCAATGTTTATGATATGTGGATGTAATGTATGTGCATGTAAGCTGATTTGCTGTATTGCTGCATGATTGAGGAAAATAAATCCTTGATTGCTGCTGAGGATATGTGGACTCTTCATATCTTGAAATTGGAGTATTGACAAAAATTATGTTGTGAGAGCAATGTCGTATACTGCTTGAGGAATCTGCTTGGGGAATCCTGAGAATTTTGATGACTTTTACTGGGGATAGATGGGAGTCTTTATTCTGTTCGGGAGTATTAGAAGTCAGTTGCTATCCGATTGGATTTCAAGCTTCAAAACAACTTGCTGGGGAATTTGGAGAAACTGGACAGTTTCCACCGGGGATTAATAGTTTGAAGTTTTAGTTCCGTTGGGGACCTAAATGACGTACTGTGGGGATTTCTCATGGAATAGCCTAAAGACATTTTCCTATTCTTTCAATCTGTCAGTAATTGTCTTTTTTCATTTTGTTTATTTGTAAACAATAATTATGTTCAAATGCATATGTTCATTAATGAATCATTGGACGTTTTTGCAAATAAAACACAAGTGTAAAGAAAAAAGCAAATAATTTTCTGTACTTGAAAGAGATATCTTTGTATTTACTTTGAATAAGTATTTTGTACAAAGGAGACAGACATCCTAGTAAGAGGATGGGGCCATAAAAGTAAGAAATTTTTTTACAAAGAAAGATAGCTATGTGTGATAATCCCATGGGGTTCCCATTCTGCTATAGCCTCCATATCTCTGAGTATCTTGTCTATTTGTTGCTTCGTCCGAAGATGATTGAATTGATCAGAAACTCCGAGTTTGTCAGTGAAGAGATTGGGGTTGTCCACAAAGGTGATCCGACGGGACATAGTCATACGCTTTAATTCCCTAACTTTTGTCTGGACCGCCCTTTCGGGTTTTCAGTCCACCGGGAAACCCTTTTTTGCCCAAGTCGCCCTTTCGGGTTTTCAACTTGTCGGGTGTACAGATTTTTTCTATATTTTATCCCTAATTTTTGCCCGAACCTTTTGGTTCGCCGGGATGCCATTTTTTTTTGCCTAGGTGTGTCAACCTAGCGGGTCTCTTATGCGTAGTATCTTTTGACTATGTTCGCGTTCGCATGGTGTGGCAGGTCGTCGCCATCCATGGTGGTTAAGATCATTTCCCCACCGGAGAAGATGTTCTTGATTACAAATGGTCCTTCATAGGTAGGAGTCCATTTGCCCCTGAGATCACTTTGTGGTAAGATAATGCGTTTGATCACTAGATCTCCAACTTGATATACTTGGCGTCTGACTTTCTTGTTAAAAGCCTTGATCATCTGTTTTTTATACATCTGACCATGGCAAACAACAACGAGTCTCTTTTCATCAATTAAGTTTAGTTGATCAAGCCGAGTCTGGATCCAATCGTCGTCATTCAAACCTGCATCTTTCATAATTCTCAAAGAAGGGATATGAACCTCAATAGGTAAGACAACCTCCATGCCATAAACCAAAGAATAAGGTGTTACCCCAGTTGACGTGCGAGCCGTGGTACGATATCCGTGGAGAGCAAATGATAGCATCTCATGCCAGTCCTTGTAGGTGACTGCCATTTTCTATATGATCTTTTTAAATTTTTTATTAGCAGCTTCGACGACACCATTCATCTTTGGCCGATAGGGGGATGAATTGTGATGTTGAATCTTGAACTGCTCGCACAAGGCGGTGATCATAGTATTGTTAAGGTTTGTACCATTATCAGTGATGATCCTTTCTGGGATACCGTACTAGAAAATGAGATTCTGTTTGATGAAACGGGAAACAACATTCTTAGTAACGGATGCGAAGGAAGCTGCTTCAACCCATTTTGTAAAATAGTCAATGGCCATTAGAATGAAGCAGTGTCCATTGGAGGCTGTAGGCTTGATCTCCCCAATCATATTGACTCCTCACATAGAAAAGGGCCAAGGAGTTGTCAAGACATTCAAAGGAACCGGAGGTACATGCACCTTGTTAGCATAAATTTGACACTTATGACAGGTCCGAGAGTGTTGATAGCAATCTGCTTCTATGGTAGACCAATAATAGCCTGCCCGTAGGATTTTCTTTGCCATTGTATGCCCACTGGAGTGAGTGCCAAAGGTACCTTCGTGCAATTCAGCCATGATCTTTTCAGCCTCCATCTTATCCACACAACGGAGCAGAATAGAGTCATGATTGTGTTTGTACAGGATGCCATTACTTAGGAAGAACTTAGCAGAGAATCTCCTCAAGAACTTTTTATCATTGATTGAAGCTCCTTCTGGATATTCTTGAGCCTCGAGATACCTCTTGACTTCATGAAACCAGGGTTGGTCCACTACTTTTTCAGTATTAATCTCGTGACAGTGTGTTGGTTCATCCATTCGTTCAATGGTGACCTGGGGAGCCTCGTTATCCCAATTAAGTTTAAACATAGATGACATTATGGCTAGAGCATCTGCTAGCTGATTTTCTTCTCGCGGGAAATGCTCAAAATGTGGTAGCAATGTCAAAACATGTTCTTTGTAAGGGATAAGGTTTGGGTGCTTAGTGTCCCATTCTCCTTTGATCTGACTGATGACCAAAACTGAATCTCCAAACACATCTAAAGATTTGATTCCCAAGTCTATGGCAGCCTTGAGACCAAAGATGCATGCTTCGTATTCCGCCATGTTGTTCGTACAGTTGAAGCAAAGTCTGGCAGTAAAGGGAGTATGACACCCTTCCGGAGATATGAGTACAGCGTCGATACCATTACCAAGTGCATTGGATGCCCCATCAAAGAACATGGTCCATCGGGATCCTTGTTCAGGTCCGTCATATGGTCTGATTTGTTCACAATTGTCTACTGTCATGATGTCTTCATCCGGGAATTCAAACTTCATGGACTGATAATCTTCTACAGCTTGATGAGCAAGATGATCAGCTAGCACACTGCCCTTTATAGCTTTATGGGTAGTGTATTGTATGTCATATTCTGTTAGGATCATCTGCCATCTAGCTATCCTCTCAGACAAGGCGGGCTTTTCGAAGATGTACTTTATCGGATCCATCTTAGATATCAACAAAGTGGTATGAGTCAACATATACTGTCTTAGCCGGCGAGCAGCCCATGGTAGAGCGCAGCAAGTTTTCTCGAGTAGTGAATATCTAGTTTCATAGTCGGTAAACTTTTTGCTCAAGTAGTAAATAGCGTGCTCTTTTCGGCCAGACTCGTCATGCTGCCCCAATACACACCCTATTGAGTTCTCTAAAACAGTCAGATACATGATCAATGGTCTCCCCTCGACTGGTGGCATCAAAACAGGAGGCTCATGTAAGTACTCTTTGATTTTGTCGAAGGCGATCTGGCACTCATCATTCCATCTGACTACTTGGTCTTTCTTCAATAGTTTGAAGATTGGCTCACAAGTAGCTGTTAGGTGAGAAATGAATATGGAAATATAGTTCAGGCGTCCCAATAATCCTCTGACTTCCTTCTCAGTATGAGGAGCAAGCATTTCTTGTATCGCTTTAACCTTGGCGGGATCAACCTTGATGCCTTTGTTGCTGACAACGAAACCTAAGAGTTTATCGGACCGGACTCCGAATGTACACTTGTTTGGATTCAATCTTAACTTGTACTCCTTCAATCTCACAAACAACTTTTGCAAGTGATCAAGGTGCTCCTCCTCAGTTTATGACCGGGTTATCATGTCATCCACGTAGACCTCTATCTCATGATGTATCATATCATGAAATAAGGCTACCATGACACGTTTGTAGGTTTCCCCAACATTCTTCAGTCCGAATGGCATTACTTTGTAGCAGAATGTGCCCCACTGTGTGACAAATGTAGTTTTCTCCATGTCCTCAGGTGCCATTTTAATTTGGTTATAACCTGAGAATCTGTCCATGAAGGAAAACACTTTGTGCTAGGCTGTATTGTCGACTAGGATATCGATGCGGGGAAGTGGAAAATCATCTTTAGGGATGGCCTTGTTTAAATCTCTATAATCCACACACATTCGTACTTTGCTGTCCTTTTTAGGCACGGGAACAATGTAGGCAACCCATTGAGGATAGGAAGTGACAACTAAGAATCCAACATTAAACTGCTTCATGACTTTCACTTTGATCTTCTCTGACATGTCAGGTCTCATGCGGCAGACTTTTTGTTTCACTGGTGGACAGTCTTCTCTTGTGGGCAGACGATGTACCACGATGTCTGTATCAAGTCCTGGCATGTCTTCATATGACCAGGCAAAGATCTCAACATAATCATGCAATAGCTAAATTAGACGCTCCTTGACACTCGGCTCTAGATTGGCACCCACCTTTATTTCCTTTCTATCTTCCTCAGCACCCAAATTGATTGTATACAACAGTTTCTCATGAGGTTGAATAACTCTTTCCTCTTGTTGTAGTAGTCTAGCCAATTCCCCTAGTACTTCACAATCTTCCTCACCTTCGTATTCGGCTTGATAGATTGGATCTTCAGAGTCACTAAAGGCCATACCAGTATCGTTACCCATGGGATCCAGAATGGAGGGGCACCTGCATGTGTGAGTGTGGGTGTGTGTAAGGGTATAGCCATCTTTAAACAATAAAATGTAAAAGAAAGACAATGAGAACAAAAGGTTTGTATGTGAAAAAGCGTCCATGATTCATTGAATGTCATATGAGGATGAAATAAAAACCCTTACAAATGGACCATTGTGCCTCGGGTAAGACACAAGGTTTTTAAAGTGCGAATTGTTTGTGAATATTACAAGTCCAACAAAAATGTAAAAGATAAATTACTGAGAGATGAAAGTTATTGGGACAAAGTCTCTGGCTTCCCAATTGTGAAGTCCTCCGTTGACAGTAGGAAATATCCAATCTTCCAAGCTGCCATCTTCTTCACAATCTTCCACTGCGTTGACCCCTTGGTTAATAATCTTCAAAGGTGGCCCTCCAGCACGGGCACGACGCATAGCCTTCTGAGCATTTGAAGTAAACCCTAAGCCAAACTTGTCTGACTTATACGGGATGTGTGGAAGTTGCCCCCATATGGTGCATCCACCCTTCTCTACTACTGCCTTGGCGTCCTTTAGAGATGACATCCGAAGTGGAGGTCTTGTGATCTTGGGAATTGGGGATACCGCCTTGGTTACCGCTACTTCTTGAGAGACCTCCTTGAAATGTTGAAAAGAAGTTTCAATGAATTCACCATCCAACTCCATATATCGGAAAGAATTTAGATGGCTAATCATGTACTCCTCTTCCCCGTGGACAGTGATGATCTTTCCATGGACCGGGTACTTCAGTATCTGGTGTAGCGTGGAGGTGATAACACCGGCATTATGGATCCAAGGCCGTCCTAACAGACAGGAGTAAGAGGGGCGGATGTCCATTACGTAGAAGGTTGAGTTGAAAGTCTGAGTTCCCACCTTTATGGGGATGTCCACTTCCCCGTGGACCATCCTCTTTGAGCCATCAAAAGCTCTCACAACTATGTTACTGGGTTTCAATGTCAGCCCTTCGCAATCCAATATGTCAAGAGCTTTCTTTGGTAAAACATTCAAAGATGAACCCGTGTCCACCAAGACATGGGCCAGAGTCGTTCCTCTACACTCCACAGAGACATGTAATGCCTCGTTGTGCTTTCTCCCTCTGGGTGTCAAATCAACATCAGATAAGCCTAGGCCGTTATCAGTTGTCAAACTGGCCACACAATCATGGAATTGGTCAGCAGACGTCTCTTGTGGCACATGGGTTGTCTTCAAAAATTTTACCAGAGCTTTCGCATGTGCCTCTGAATACAGCAGCAATGCTAACATGGAGATCTTGGAGGGAGTTTGCCCCAACTGTTCAACCACGTCATGATCACTCTTCTTTATTATCCTCAGGATCTCTTCCATTTCCTTCTTGGATGTTTCGGGGATAGCTAGTGATTGAGCCTTCATCCGGACAGGCTCCTCTTGAATACTTTTTCCTCGATTTTCAGCAGTAGAAGTATTGGTAGGGATAACAGCAGGGGTCGTGTCGTCTTTGTTGGTAGGAGCAATTGCAGGTATGATTATTGGTACAAAGATAATCTTCAGAACAACCACGGGTCCAAAAACTGCCTTTGGATGGGCAATCTCTGGAGAGAAGATTCTACCACTACGGGTAATCTTACTAGTTCCGGCAATATTGCTAATGTGAGAATCTTCTTCTTCGGAGGTCACTTCTTCGGAGGTCAGTCCATCTTGTTTAATACCATGGTAGTAGATTTCTCCACCGTAATTCCATGGTACTGTTTTATCTGATTCATATGGGACCGGCCCGGGCATTGTAATTATGAGGGGAGTAGTCTTTAGAACTGATGTAATCCTAACGGGTCTTTTGGGGACCCTGGAAGGATTGGCGGAGATGGTTATGATTGAAACGTCTTTAAAAGGAATGGATGAAATAGGAGCACTTTCAAACAAAATTTCTTGGTTGTCTATCAGGCGTTGAATGCATGTCTTCAACAGAGGGCAATCAGTTGGCGAAGATAAGCAAAGATGGCAGTCTTTATTACAACCTGGGAATATACCAGCTTTCAACAAGTTTAACTTAATGATCGGGAGCGGAGTCAAGAGTTTATCCACTGTAGCAACAAACAAATCTTCCTCGATAGCATTGGTGTTGTGACCATGTCTAGGCATAGGAGCAGAAATGACATTTGGTTTTTCGGGCGCCTCAAACTCAATCTCTTTTGCATCTATGAGGTCTTGAATTTTTTTTTTCAAAGCCCAACAGTTGTTGGTGTCGTGGCCCGGACTTTCGGAATGGTATGCACATCTGGAATTCGGGTGATAATGAGGGGACGCCGTGTTGGGATTCTTTGGAGCTTCCTTTAAAGTTGCCAAATTAGATTTCAGAAGATGTGGTAAAACCTGGGCTAGAGTCATATTAATTCTGGTGAATTACCGAACTGGCCTTTCCATCCTTGGTTGGTTACTTCTTGGTTGATCAGATGTAGATTTTTGGATCATAACGGCCCCTACCATTGGTTGGCGTTCAGCTCTCCCTTGGTTCCTTCGTGGATAAACAACAGATACCTCCTTCTTTCCAGTGAAAGGCTTTCTCACAGCTGTAGAGGCAGATGAATCCTTCTGAATCTTTCCACTTTTTATGCCGGCTTCCACCCTCTCTCCGGTTAATATTAACTCAGTAAACCCATCAGATGAGCTCCCAATAAAATGGTTGAAGAAAGGGCCCGATAGAGTGCCTAAGAACATATCCACTAACTCCCTTTCAGATAGAGGGGGTTGCACTCTCCCAGCTAGATCTCTCCGTTTTTGTGCGTAATCTTTGAAACCCTCATTTGAAGCCATAGCCATACTCTGAAGTTGAGTACGGGTAGGCACCAAATTTGTATTATACGGGTATTGTTTATAGAAAGCTGCGGCAAGGTCTTCCCAGTTATGGACGTCGGCCCTTTCTAATTGGTAAAACCAATCGAGTTATGTTCCGGATAAGCTATCTTGGAAAAAATGCACCCATAGGTCTTTATCGGTAGAGTGCAGCTGAATCTTTCTCACGTATGATCGGAGGTGCATTTTAGGACATGACACCCCATCATATTTTGCAAACAACGACACTTTGAACTTTGGCGGGATTACAATTCCTGACACTAGCCCCAATTCTTCAAAGTCTAGACCTGGTACCCTTTGTATTTCCATAGCGCTTAAACGCTCTTCAAGATGTCTGTACTTATCATCAGGCGGAGGGTATTGTTCTTCAGAGTAGTCTTCCTCTTTTTCCTCTTCTTTAGATTCTAATGGTACCACTGTTTCTTTTCCTTTCCCTTCTCCTTCCCCGGAAGTGGTTGCAAAATTCAAGGTTCTTCTAGTTTGTACCTGAAATCTTCTCCCCATATTCAAAACCCCAGTGGCTTTCTTTGTTTTCTTCTTTCTTTCTTCAGCTAACAGAGTCTTCAACTCATCTTGCCCCTTGGATAGGGTCATGAGTAACTGTTGAAACTGCGTGTTTTGAGCTTGAATATCTTTGACCGTCTGTTCGAGATCCATCTTACTGAAATAAATAGTTAGAGAGATGAGGAAACTTGTTGCAAAAGACCTGTTTATGTTATGATGAATGATATGTGCATATGTAATGTTTCCAATGATTTTAAAAGATTCAAGTTTGTTTTAAACAAAAAGAAACACACGTTATATTAATAAGATAGAGTTTGAGTACATCAATGCCCATTGGGCAAAATAATACAATACTCTAAGATAAAATAGTAGTGCGCATCCTCTTTGGTGCTATGTAGGTATTTAGAGTCTGCTCCTCATGAAGTAGCCTAGTGAGTTCCAAAACCTTCTTCTCGCTTGCGTAGAATTGGGCTTCGAAAGTATATCGCTCTCCTTTGAGTTGTATCCAATCCCTTTATAGATCTTCGAGTGATGTGGGCATGTCAGGATGTAGGATAGTGTATGGAACTTCTCCTTCCTTAATAGGCTCAATAATCACTGGGAGAATGGAAGGATAAGGCATCATAATACTTTGAGCGCGGGTTCGTACCCACTTGAGGTAAGGCTCAAGAGGGATGGAATTCTTGTGTCCCAAAGTCCTACTGTCCACCTTGTTCAGCATCCTCCAAGCTCGCATGATTCTCTGGCGAAGACCTTGATCGTCATTGTCGTAGTCGAATACCAAGCCTTGAATCAGCATATCATGTGGGCCATCCCTTCGGGCATAACCAAACTGTCTTAGAGATAAACATGGGTTATAGGTGATGCCTCCCCTAATGTCAAGTAGAGGAACATTAGGGAATTCCCCACAACAGTCAACAATGATAATAGTCTCTTTGGATCGAGAGCACCAATGAATATCTGAATGTTTGAGCGTCATTAACCTTTGTGACCACCTTAATCCTTGCTCATTCTTTAAGACTGATTGGGGAAGATGAGAAATAAACCATCTTTCCAGGAGGGGAGTGCGGAACATAAGGACACCTCTTTTCCTCATTGTACGAGTGTGAAAAGAGTGCAGGATATCCCCTAGTAATGTAGGCACCGGATTGCATGACATGAAGATTTTGACGACACTTACATCTATGAGTTGGTTAGGATTGGGGAACAAGACCATCCCATAGATAATAAGAGCCACAATCTCCTCAAAAGCTTGCAAGTCTAAGGAATTCCAACAGCTTTGGGCTTTCTCAAACAGAAACTTTGCCAAGAAACCTTTGACACCACTTCTAGTTTCCCAATGAGTTGTGACATCAGATGAGTGCAAGTGCAGGGATTGAGCAATCTCTTCTGGATTTGGATCTCTTTCCGTACCGTTGAAAGGTAGTTGATTGAGAATAGGAATCCTCAAGAGTTGGGAGAATTCTTCCAAAGTAGGCACAAGCTAATAGTCAGCAAATGTGAAGCAATAATGCAAAGGGTCAAAGAACTGGAAGAGAACCTTCATCATATCTTCCTTTGTGTTGGAGGTGACCAAGTTGAGTAGACGACCATGCCTCTCGGTGAATGGAGAGTTCTCAGGGATCCTTGAAGCTAGCTCCTTGAGTTGTAGAGGAATTCTTACAAGGTTGATTTGGATAGTTTTCCTGCGAAGTGAATCCATATCCTACAAAACAGGAACAAAGATGAATCTCCAAAATCCTTGAAATGGTTAGTGGATGCATATGATGTTCATGATGTCCATGATGTTATGTATAAATATGCATATACAAGCAAATCAAACAAGTTCTTAGTTTAGGCTTGCATGGGGTCTTATAGGTACGTACCCTCTTGAAGTTTAGTTGGCTCAACCTGTCCTAATAATAGTAACCGGGTTCTAAGGAGCTCAATATCACTGAATTGTTTCCTTGGTCATTGTTTCAGCTCAAGCCTCTTTAATGGCGACCGTAATATCCCAAGAAACCAAACCTCAATGAGTGTAGTATCAAGTATCTACCAACTTCGGACTGCACCAAAGCCGGTCATCTCACTACATCCTAAAGGCCAAGTTGGTCAAGTAAAGGGTTCTAGAAATTCATTAGTGCTTCATGACATCACTCAGCGGCCTCGTATTCTCTTTGATTAAATCAAAGGCTACCGGTACCCACAAATATGTCACACTAACATAGTTATTTCTTAGACCATGTCGGTATACCCCGCACAGTTTCCACAACGTATTGATATTTACCTATAATGTTTCCCAAATCCGGGTAGAGGATTCAAACCCAAACAAAGAACCATAATGTAAATCAAACAAGTCAAACAATGTAAGCAAATAAATGTGATCTAAACCCTAAGGTAACCCCACTTTTATAAGATTCCCCAGCAGAGTCGCCAGTTCTGTGATACAAAAGGAAAGGTGAAAAAGCACAAGAAAGACCTTTGAGATGTTTTCTTGAGTTCGGGGGGTAGATTATGAAAAGGGAAGGTTTTAGCACCCTTTTCATCCATGGTTTTCCATGGGCTCTTAGTTACTTGCTTAGATAACTTGTTTTTGTTGTTTGAAATTGTGTTTGATGTGGTTTTGAAAGTATTTTGTAAAAGAGGCCATTCGTTTAGTCAATCTTTGTAATGATTCTCGTTCGTAATAATGTATACAAAGATGTTTGTCTTTTTTAAAATATTTTCAATATTTATAAGATGTTTTTGAAATGTATGTGTTTGTTTTGAAAAATAGCAAGGATACTCAAATGTCTTTTTTGTGCATTTTCTATTCCTTTGACATTGTTGTCTTACCATTGATTTGGTAAGCAACCCTATCTTTGGATGTAAACGGGACAGGCGTGGGTCATCGTATAACCATAATTAGCAATGTTTGCAAAGTATCTTAGCATTTTGAGGGACCAAGATCATTTTGTAAGGCAACTTTTGAATAGCGTCATCGAGGGACTATGATCTTTATATTTGTTTTGTTTTGCTAAGATACTTCGCATGTGTAGCGTGGCTATTTTTGTTTTAGGCAACCAAGTGGAGAAACCCTAAGGATGCTTGTGTGCAAGTGTATCCTTTTTCATGCTTTGATTTTGTCTTGTATTTAGAGTTTTCTATTTTGCTTTGTTTTGTTCTTGTCATACAAACCCTAATTACTAATCATGGCATATAAACCGATAAATTGCATAATGTAAATATTTCTAAGCTATTACAATAATTTATGGGAGGGGGAATACAAATTTGAATGGGGATTTGCAAAAATATAAACCTAAATAAATTATTACAACCAAATCGAATTTATACGAATTAGAATAAATATAATACAATATTTAAATAAATGCAATGCAATGTTCATGTAAGAAAAGATTTTTGTCCGTGTCTTTTTTATGTAAAAGAAATTTTCACCTAAACCTAAAAATATAAGGAAAAGGAATTAATTTTTAAAAGGGGTTTAACCCTAATTTCTATTTTAAAATAAAATAAAGTTCTTATGTGTATTATTTTATGTATTTTCTTGTATAAAAATAATAAATAATATTGTATGAAAAAATAAAAATCTATATATATGAAAAAATAAATATTTACAAGTATGAAATGAAAAATAAATAAAACTAAACATATTTTTGATTATATTTACAAGTTATTAATAAAATGTATGATATATATTAAAAATAAAATATATTTTTTATGTGAAAAATAAATTAAAACAAAATAAAAAAAACAATATGATTAATTTACATTTTTTTGGATTTTTATTCATTAAAGAAAATATTAATGAAAACAAAAATGAAATTAAATAAAAATATTATGGAAAATAATGGGTCAGGGGGTATAGCAAGTATATTAGAGGCAACCTGCAAGCAAAAAAACGTGGTCCAAACAAAGGAGGCCCAAACCTGCCAAAAATGTCAAAACTGAAAAATGGCAAAATGTAAAAAACAAAAGTAGCGTGCCCAGGTTCGAACCCAGGACATTGGTCTCACCAGCGCGCTACTTTGCCACTGGGGTGGCCATACATCCAATGTCTTAAGGAAAACGAAAATAAGATAACATAAAACGAATCCTTGCCCTGTACTTCATCTTCTTCCTCAAGCTTGGCCAGACATCCTGTAACTCTCTCATACTTCCATGAAAATAAAAACTCATAACATGAAAGTTGTAGTACTTGAACTCATGATTCCAACCATATAAGTTATGTGAACTATTAATCAAAGATCAAAGAGAATTTTAACAACCCTAAATTTTAACCTAATATTTTCAGAAATTTCAAGTTCCAAATTCTCTTAGCTCAAGTAAAATCAATGCAAGATAAAGATATGTACAGTTTCATTATGATGAGGACTACACTTTTTATTCACAAATCGTGGCCTAAGGTTGCCTGTACAAGGAGATAGAGTTTGAGATTTTACCTCCTTCAGTTGGAATCATGGATGGAACTGGAGTGAGCTTGATGGAGGCCTGATGCTTGCTTGAGCTTCCTTGAACTTCCTTGAATGTATTCCCACCCTTGCCTTGCTCTGAAAGTATCTGAAACTCATTGGCCAAGTCAAAATGCAAGCTCTGAAATCAACAATGGCATATGATGGAAATGTGATTACAGGACAGGGATAAAGGTCTGAATTGGTTTGATATCAAATATGTAAGATGTTTGAATGATCAAAACTCAAAACGCACGAGCCAAATGGAAGATGGATATGCTTATGCAAAAACTGCAGGTTTGGGCAGATTTTTGGTGTTTTTCTGGTTGGGAGTGTTTCAGACCTTTTCTCAACGTGTTTTGTGTTGCATAATGTTTGTATATTAGTATGGAAATGGTTTGATGTCAACCCTCTAACAGTTGTGCATGTTCTAGCCTTTTTGCCACTTTTCTTGTATTTGAAGTAAAGTGATAAGACAAAGCTTTACATGCTTGTACTGGCTTGCTTAGGGTTGGTATCTCTTATATACAAGTTGCCTTAGGTCTGTGGTACTTGTATGTGCCAAGGGGACATGTCCAATGCTCAAGATTGTAAAGTTTGCAAAAGTTGATCTTTTTCAAAATGGCAATGGTCACTTTTTGCCATAAATGGAATTGCAAGTTGGATAATGGTTCTAATGCATGGATCCAAGCTTTGTCAACTGATTAAGTATTTAATTAATGAGTGAGGAACAAGTTTGGGACCTGTAAAGCATGGATTAGGCAGCATAGGTACTGATTGCAACTTTGTTCTTCATGAAATGGCTTGGACAAAAAGTGAGAAATTGCCAACTTCATCTCTTCGATTCTCCCTACTCAAAAATGATCTTGAGAAGTTCTTGGACATTTTGGAAATCTTGCAATGTTCTCTATAATTCATATTTGAAATGCATTTTGAGATACCTCTTGTAACTAGGTGAAAAATGGCCATGAAGTTGGGTCCAAAACCTGCCTAAATTAGGGCAAAATTTCACTAAGTTATTTAGTTCATGACCATATATTCACAAATTTATATCTTGAGATACAAGCATCTTTATGGAAAATTGTGTGAAGAAAAGTTGTATATTTCATGGAGGTCTACAACTTTCATGTTGGGAACTTTATTTGAATCATTATGCATCATGGTGAAAAAGTGGCCTAAAGTTGAGAAAAAATAAGAAATTTTCTATACTTAGAAAATTTTCTAAGTTAAGAAAAATTTCAAATTCAAACCCTAATCTTCAAACTTGGATTTCTTGATGAACAAGTTTCACATTTTGACATGTTTTGATGAACTATGACCATTGGTACTTGATTTTGACCAAAAAGTCAAAGTTTGACTTTTTAGTGTACAGTTGACTTTTAACCAGTTGACTGCAAATTTCATCTGTCAATCCAATGAAATTGAGATGTTTTAAGCCATGTAATTAAGTCAAGATGATTCCATTTAATCCTTGAAATCATGATTTAACTCAATTGGTCATTTTCTAGGTTAAAAATCAGACATTGCCATTCCTTAGTCAAAACCCTAATTTTGACCATTTTGCCCTTTTGGTGATTTGATCAAATTTCTTGAGGAATAGTGGTCCAAACTTGATCAAAGGATACATATAAGTTTAAAATGTTGATGTTGATAAAAAATTATGAAGTTTGACTGTAAATTGGCCATGGTTGACTTTTCCCCCAATACAGCTGATTTTTAGGTCAACTGTCCAATTGACTGATAAAAAATGTGGTTCAAGGCTTGAAACTTGTCATGAGTGGTCTTAGGGATTCATAATGATGTTTGAAAGTCATATGAAGCATTGATAGTCCAAAAATCCTTGTGCAAACTCAAACCCTAATTTTGGGTTACTAGTGCAAGATGAGATGTCTTGAGTTGACCAAACCCTAATCCATTCTTGAGTCAAAGAGATCTAGTGAGAAAAGTCTTGATAAATGAGAGGGCAAATTTTGGGGTACAACAGCGGGCATTGGAGTGTCAATTATTTTGCACCATTCATGACAAATCTTTTTTGCAATTCATGATAGTATTTTGTTTCACACACAAATGTCCCTTCATTGAGTTGCTTAATTTGAAGCCCAAGAAAGTAATTTAACTCCCCCATTAAACTCATTTCAAATCCACCCTGCATAAGCTTATAAAACTCTTTGACAAAGTGTATATTAGCAGAACCAAATATGACATCGTCAACATAGATTTAAACTAGAAATATGTGTTTTCCTTGACGTTTAATGAAAAGTGTTGTATCTACCTTTCCTCTAGAGTATCCTTGATCAATTAAGAACTTGTTAATACGCTCATACCAAGCCTGGATGGCTTGTTTGAGACCATACATAACTTATTTTAGTTTGTAAAGATGATTAGGATACTCATGATTTTAAAAACTGGGAGGTTGTGAAACATACACATCCTCATTAATGTATATGTTAAGGAAAGCCTTCTTCACTTCCATTTGAAATAACTTGAAATTCTCGGAGCATGCAAAGACTAGTAAAAGACATATAGCCTCGAGGTGGAAAACTGGAGCATAAGTTTCTTCATAATCAATGCCTTCCTATTAGTTATAACCTTGAGCAACTAGTTGGGCTTTATTTCTAGTTATCACGTTGTTTTCATCTAGTTTGTTTCTAAAAATCCACTTGGTGCCTATTAAGTGATGATCTCGTGGATGAGGGACAAGGTCTTAAACATAATTTCTTTTAAACTGATTTAAATCATCTTGCATGGCTATAAGCCAATGCTCATCAAGTAACGCGTCTTTTGCATTTTTAGGTTCAACTTGAGACAGAAATCCAAAGTGATAACATAAATTACTTATCTTAGAGAGAGTAGTCACGCCTTTGGTGATGTCACCGAGAATGTTGTCGATTGGATGTTCTCCATTCTAAGGGAAGACCATCCTCTTTAGTTTTACTCTAATTCTTTTTATTTTCGGGATTTTCATCTTCCTCATCCTCAGGTTTCACCTATTCGGGTTAATCAATTCCTTTTTCAATGTCATTGAGTATGTCTTTTGAAGATACACCTACATCATGAAAAGAAATACCTTTTTCGACATTTCTCGGATAAGATTCATCAAAAGTGATATTTACCGACTCTTCAACAATAAGTAATCTCTTATTATACATTCTATAAGATTTACTTGATTGAGAGTATCCAAGGAAGATACCTTCATCAGCTTTCACATCAAATTTTCCAAGGTAATCCTTACTATTGTTAAAAAAATAACACTTGCATATGAAAACATGAAGATGTGATAAATTTAGTTTTCTACCTTTTAAAAGTTCATAGAGTGTTTTGTTTAAGATATGACGAATATTTAGGTAGACAACTATCATTGAGCATGGTTCTTGCCAACTCCTCTAAAATATTGTTTTTGTGCTCCACAACACCGTTTTGTTAGGAGTCCTTGAGATGAAAAGTTATGTTCAATTCCATATTTATCACAATCAATTAATTCAATAATTTGTGATTAAATGTAAAAGATATATATATATATATATATATATATATATATATATATATATATATATATATATATATATATATATATATATATATATATATATATATATATATATATATATATATATATATATATATATATATATATATATATATATATATATATATATATAGAGAGAGAGAGAGAGAGAGAGAGAGAGAGAGAGAGAGAGAGAGAGAGAGAGAGAGAAAGAGAGAAGAGAGAGGACACGAGGATTTGTTTAGGCAGTTCACCAATCTTCCCCGTTGTGGCTATGTCTACCTCCAATTCCATTCAGAATTAAGATAATCAATCTTACTTTGCAAAACTTGTTTACAAGAGAAATGTAACAATCCAACTTTACAAACCATATGTTTGATGTCGATCCTAACACTTTCTCTTCCCTTGATCCGAGCTTGATCAAGTCAGCCAACAAGGCTAATTTTATTCATCGTCTTACGCTACTCCTTTGCAAGAACCCATGTTGCTCAAAGCTTTCACTCGATCGAATCCAAATTACGAATTATTGTATCCCAAGATTTTCAATCAATCTTACGTATTGCGTTACTCCTTTGCAAGAAACTTCATTCTTCAAAGCTTTCAACTGGATGAATTTGAATTTCAAAATCTTGTACAAACCCCCAAATCAACACTATGATCTTGGTGGACAAACCCTAAGGTTTTTCACGACGAACACCCCAAAGATTCTCAACCCAATTTACAATTCAACAACCTAAATGGACATTATTAACTCTGAATCTAGATGGCACCCAGACAAAGAATGATTATGTGTATTTTATTTGTGTGTATGCATAGACTGTGAGAGGTTAACGAAGAAGAGCAATACTTTGTATGTTTATGGTTTCATCAACTTTCAAATGATGCATGTGTGTGTGTGTGTGTGTGTGTGTGTGTGTGTGTGTCTGTGTGTGTGCAAGTTAGAGGTAAAAAGAAAACACAAGATTAGAAAAAGAACGCAAAATTTCAAGATTTTCGATGCATGTGTCGACTCGTATAAGTCATGTGTTGACACCTTAGAAGCATGACCCGACCTGTATAGGCCAATGTGTCAACACATGCACCATAAAGGCTACATGCTTTAAAAATGAATTACATGTGCCGACACAAAAATCATATGCATCGACTCAAAGAAGAATTTATCTTCTATTAGTCGACCTGAAAGCAGCATTTTAAAACCCAGCCCGACCCGGCCGGTTGGACCGGTCTGATCGAGAACTGGTGGGCCAGGCGGTCCAATTAAGGGATAAGACCAGAATTACATTTAGATCGGATGAAACCAGTGTGAATCGATCGGATCTCCGGTTAAACCAGTGAACCGGCGGTTTTTACTAAACCGACGGGTTTGACTATTTATTTTATTTTTTAGGGCTTTTGAAAAAAAATTAACATAAACGCTTTGCCTCCTCGTTTCCCAAACCTAGGTGTGATACGGTGGGAAGAACTGACTGTTTTTGGAATGCTGGTTTGCATTTTGCGTTTTGTGTTTGCAAAATGTCGCGGTAAGCAAGAGTCACCACCGACTTTTATTTTATCCAACAAGGAAAGGAAAAAAGCACAGGAAAATTCCTTTTTTGAGATATTTCTCGGGTTCGGGGGGTAGATTATAGAAAGGGAAGGTATTAGCACCCCTTCTATCCGTAGTTATCTATGGGCTCTTAGGTACTTGCTCATTGTTTTCAAAATTGTTTTCTTTGTGCTTGTGGCTTTGAAAAAGTTTTTGTTTTAACTTCAATTTAACTCTTGCTTCTGTCCTCAAGAGTGTAATGAAGTGTTTCTGAAAACTTTGTTTGAAAAGGAGTGTAAGTGTGAAAAATTTGTTTTGTTTTGGATGAGCAAGTATCTAAGAACTATCTACCTACTCGGAAAAGGAATTGTTCTATGTTAATTTCCTTTAGACAATGCTATCCTACTATTAGTGAGTAGGTAGCACCATCGTTGGAGTTTAAGGGTCAATTCAAATGAGAGACTTACGGTCACCAAAGCAATGTTAGGACGCCTTAACGGTAACCCTAATGTCTTAGATCATTTGTTTGAGGCAACAATATCTGAGGCAACCGTTTTGAGGCGACTATGATCTTTTAGACAAGAGGGCGACCTCTAAAACAACCTATACTCAATGACCGCGTACAAAGGCAACCAAGTGGGGTGTACCCTAAGAGTACGCATGTGCGAGTGTGTCGTTTTTAGTTTTTTTTATTTATCTTTGTACATGTTAATGGTGATCTAATTTGATTTTAGGTTAAAACATCCAGTCTTGTCATGCAACCCTATTATCAAACATCTAACATTTATAATTTGCGGAAATAAAATGCGGAATTTAAATTACAAGGCGTCGGGTATTTACATCGCCAAAGACAAACCCTTTGAAAATAAATAAAGCGATAAAAATAAATGAAAATCCTATTTAACTATTACAATCCGGGAGAAAGTACATTATTAGATAAAAATAAGTAAATCGCGTGCGAGAAATTAAATCGAGCGCATGATAAGGGTTTTGACCCTTTTGGTTAAAGAAAATATCTTTTTTTTGGTTTTTGTTGTTTTTAAATTAAGAAAGAAAGAAATCCTAAATTAATTAAATGAAAAATAAATTATTTTTTGGAGTTTTTTATTATTTAGGAAAGAAATAATAATAATTAAATTAATGGTTAAAAACTAATTAAGTCTAATTAATTTTAATTATTTATGAAGGGAATTAAAGTTTCCTAATTAAAACCTAATTAATTAATAATTTTATTAAGAAAAATAAAAGATTAAAATTTGATTTGAACTAAAAAAATATTTTTGTGATTTTTATTTTATGAAAAAGAATTTTGTGATTGGTTAGTAATTAAACAAAAATAATAAAAACAATTAATAAAACAAAATAAATAAATAGAAGAGAGGAGGGGTTTGGGCCTGTTTTGGGAGTATGAGTAGCAATTCTGAAGCCCAAAAATGCTGGCCTTCTTTGACTTTTTGGAATCCAGTATGCACGCTTGGACTTGGCCTATGGTGGACCTTCAGCTTTGGACTCTCAGATTTGGCCTTTGGCCATCTGGCAATTAGATAGGTGATGGCACACGGTAGGCTGCACGCTTGAGCAAACACATGATCATCTGAAAAACAAAATTATTAAGGAAGTGGGGGACCTGGGATTCGAACCCAGGTCCTGAAGGAGATTTGCACGCTTGCCTTGCCAACACACCATGTTATTTTGTTTGTCATAGTAATAAGCATTAATAATAATATATCAAAACAACACGAATGCCAGCAAAATAAAAAATGCGCGAGATAATTTGAACTGGCCAACAGGCGGATGGCACGAGTTCATCCCTATCCTCCAAAACCTGTAAAAATACCTGTGGATTTGAATCCGCAGCTAAATGCGCAGGCCTGTTCTAAAATTCATTCCAGGCCATGAAAACATATTCCACGAGCATGGTTGAACTCGTCTTGGCTTCCTGATCAACACCATGCCCTTCTTGAGTCACAACTTTTCCTGAAACAGAAAACCCTAAAAACCAAACGAAGAACCTTAGCTATGGTGGTTCTTCATTCAGGCCAGATAAACGCAATTGAATAATACGAATCGCTTGCAAATGTTATGTAGATTCAAAATATGGTATTGATTCATGAAAGGGATGCTTAAATTCATAGTTGTGAAATCAAGAACAGGGATGGTTATCGTGACACTTACAGCACGTTTGGACGTATGAACAAGCTTGCTTTGGATCCAGGTGGCTTGAGTGAATGCCCAGGAAGCGATTGAGATATGTCTCAGCTCTTGAAAATACCTCTAAATATGATTTCGATCTCAAGCTTTTTTGTGTATTTTTAAAATCTTGTTCTACCTCTCCCTGCACTTTCCAACCCTGATCTCATCTCCCTTGGCTTGCTTATGTATTGTATAGTGTATTAGGGTGACAAATATTGTATAGTGTATTGTATAGTGTATTAGGGTGACAAATATGGTCCAAATCTTGCCT
Organism: Vicia faba; assembly: GCA_948472305.1. Taxonomy (NCBI): domain Eukaryota; kingdom Viridiplantae; phylum Streptophyta; class Magnoliopsida; order Fabales; family Fabaceae; genus Vicia; species Vicia faba. The sequence continues at coordinate 68,761,232 of OX451741.1, read as the reverse complement.
TATCAATGCTTGCATATTTGATTTTATCTCCCTTTACAAACTTGATAATTTTGCCTAATTTCAATATTTTTGCACATGATTTGGTGTGATTCGAATTTGATGATGTTAATGATGGTAATCAGATCCTGAAATAGCCAAAAGATCTTGTGTTATCAAAGTATTGGATTTTGTATGATTTTATTTGATTTAAAATGAATAAATTCAATTAAAAATCAAATTAAATAATAAAAATAAAATATGGGCTCATGTCTGAAGCTAGGACACGTGGGCAATGATGCAAACTCAAATCAAGTGGAAAAGAATGGGCCCATTTGACAAAATTTGAAGTTTTGGGGATAGTTGACTTTTGGCAAGTTTGCAAAAAAAGTCCAACTTCAACAATGCATAACTTCTTCAATTTTGAAGTTTTGGAAGTGTTATTGGACTTTTTAGAAATATTGAGATGTCCTCTAACCAACCCTTTTGGTATCATCTCATTTTGATATTCCATGCTCAAGTTATAAGCTTTGGCAAAAAAGGTGTTTTTGTTGACTTTCAAAAATGACCTATAATGTCCAAATTTATAACTTCTTGTGAGTGCATTTTTTGATCTTGGGGTATGAAGATGGATTGTAGCAAATTTAATCCTCTTCAAAATGAGATTTGGATGGGTCATTTCTCATAAAGTACGAGAAAGTTATGCTTGGCCAAAGTTGGGTTGACTTTTTCCTGTAAAACCCTAATTTAGCAACTTTTGAGTCTTGATGAATTTTGAGCAATCCTTGATCAAATGATGAAATATCCTTCAAAATGAGAATGTTGACAAAAAAATCTTGAAGTTTGACTATATTTGGGACATAGTTGACTTTTGCCCTAGCATAGTCGATTTTTGGACTTTTGAGCAATTGACTGAGCAAACTTCCTCTGCAAGGCTTGAAATTTGACATGGATGATCTTGAGAACATATTAGGACATTGGGGGAGAACTTGAGGTAATTTGGACTCAAGGATCTTGATGCAACACAAAACCCTAATTTGGGGTAGACTGCCTTAGGAGGTAGCTTGTCTGACCAATTCTTGAGCAACCTTGGGCCACTTGGAGATTTTTCTTGCAATGTTTTGAGAAATATGAGAGGGAAAATTTTGGGGTACAACAACTGCCCCTGTTCAATCTTCTTAAACCTGAGGATGTAGATTGGCTTTCATGCCTTTCGTGATCCGAAGGTGGAAGATGATTGAACACTAGAGTGCCCAGAAATTTGCACTCGCATGAAGTGGTATCAGCCTTGTGATGTCGGAAATGGGCTTACAGATGCCATTTGGAGATCGCTGGCAGGAGGATGGGGTTAAAGATGCCACCTGTAGGAGTGTCGATCGCATAAGAGATTCCTTAGCGAGAACTTGCATACCTGTTGTTGTGGAAGATTCCGTTGGGGAAGCCTGATCTTTGTTGAGATTTAAGAACTTGCCTGTACTTCAGTTGAGAGAACATCTCTGCTGAGTTTTAAGAACTTGTTCGTAATTCAACCGGGGGAAAATTGTCGAGATTTAGAACCTTATCTATAATTCAACCGAGACTAATTCAGTTGAGATTTAAGAACTGGTCAGTACTTCGACTGAGGAGAATTACCGAGATTTAGAACCTTATCTGTAATTCAACCGAGACTAATTCAGTTGAGATTTAAGAACCCGTCAGTACTTTGACTGAGGAAAATTGTCGAGATTTAGAATCTTATCTGTAATTCAACCGAGACTAATTCAGTTGAGATTTAAGAACCAGTCAGTACTTCGACTGAGGAAAATTGCCAAGATTTAGAACCTTATCTGTAATTCAACCGAGACTAATTCAATTGAGATTTAAGAACCGGTCAGTACTTCGACTGAGGGAAACATCTTCATCGAGATCTAGGACTGTCTATACTTCAACGGAGGATAATTCTGTTAAGATTTAAGAACTTGTCCACACTTCGACGGAGGAAAATTGTCGAGATTTAGAACCTTATCTGTAATTCAACCGAGACTAATTCAGTTGCGATTTAAGAACTGGTCAGTACTTCGACTGAGGGAAACATCTTCATCGAGATCTAGGACTGTCTGTACTTCAACATAGGATAATTCTGTTGAGATTTAAGAACTTGTCCACACTTCAAAGGAGGAAAATTGTCGAGATTTAGAACCTTATCTGTAATTCAACCGAGACTAATTTAGTTAAGATTTAAGAACCGGTCAATACTTCGACTGGGGTAAAAACTTCATAGATGAGAACTTAACTGCATCCTTCTTGAAAGGTAAAGGTCAGTCATATGCAATGCATGATATATATCAAGCAATGATGTTCTCAAAATAAATGAAATTGTGTTGTATGATGTGTATATGCATGTGTCATAATGTATGGCAATGTAATGTCTTTAGCTGGGGAAAATAAATCCCGGATGGCTGCTGGAGAATGGAGTTGAATTCTTCATTTCCGCTGGAGATAGGGGATGAAGATGATTGTGATAATAAACCTGCAGAAGAGAATAACTCTGTTGGGGAATAAACTGATGAGGAAATTACTCTGTGGGGAAGAGATGTTCAGCTGAGGATTCCACCGATAAATTCCGCTGGGGATGAATTACCGTTGCTGGTGATACTGAATCCTGTTGGGGATTGACCTCTTGTTTGTGAAAGGAAAGAACTCCGTTGGGGATAATCTTTTGGTTGCGACCTCACTGGGGATAACCTTTTAGACTCTCATGGGGATAATTCTTTGAACTTGCTGTGGACAATCTTCCAAAGTTTACTGGGGATGATTCTCCAAATTCTAATGGGGAAGCTTTTTCAGACTGCGCTGGAAAATTTTCAGATTCCACTGGGGATATTTTGTATTCTGCCGGGGAATATTCTTATACTCCGCTGGGGAATATTAAGACCTTTCGGTGCTGATGGTAAATAAACTTTGCTTGGGGAGAATATTACCGATTCATTCACAGTTGCGAGTCTCAGCTGGGGAGAGTTAACATTACTGCCTTACTCTGCGGGGAGTGAATGCATCTCAACCATATTCTTCGGCTAAATCTACCTTGTACCTGGTGGACAGAGCAACTGTACAGTTTGGACAATTCTTATTTGCCCCTGTTTTTGATATTACAAGTAATGGTCTTTTATTTCGCGTGTAAGTATTTATGAGCAGCAATTAATGTCAAATGCATATATCAAAAATGATCATTGGACGTTCCTTGCAAAACAAAACAGAAAAAGGACAAAAAATAGTTTGAAATTCCTCTGAAAATGAATCGTATTGATTTTTGAAGTTTGGCCTGTAAATAGACGCTTTTGTACAAGAGGCTGACGTCCTAGTAAGAGAACGCCGCCGAATAATAGAATTTACACAATTTGTGAAAAAAACTAAACAAAACAGCTATGTGAATAATCCCATTGGGTTCCAACTCTGCTATTGCCTTTATGTCCTCGAGCATCTCATCATTTTGCTACTTGGTTGAAGGTAGATCAGATTGATTAGTGTCGTCCGAGCTTGATAGTCGATACTAAAGTCTGGTAATAAGGTGATCCAATGAGACATAGTATTACGCTTTGATCCCTAATGTTTTCCTGGACCGCCCTTTCGGGTTTTCAGTCCACCAGGATACCCTTTTTTGCCCAAGCCGCCTTTTCAGGTTTTCGACTTGCCGGGTGTACAGGTTTTTTCATTTTCATCCCTTATTTTTGCCCAAACCCTTTTGGTTTACCGGGAAGCCCTTATTTTTGCCTAGGCCAGTCAACCTAGCGGGTCTTTGATCATGCGTAGTATTTTTTCACTATGTCTGCATTAACGGGGTGAGGAAGGTTGTCACCATCCATGGTGGTTAGAATCATAGCTCCTCCTGAGAAAATGTTCTTAACCACAAATGGCCCCTCGTAGGTAGGGGTCCATTTTCCCCTGGGATCACCTTGAGGTAGAATAATGTGCTTGATAACCAGGTCCCCAACTTGATACTCTTGTCGTCTAACTTTCTTGTTAAATGCCTTGATCATCCGTTTTTGGTACGTCTGACCATGACAAATAGCGGTAAGTCTCTTTTTGTTGATTAGGATCAGTTGATCAAGTCGGGTCTGAATCCAGTCATCTTCGCTCAAACCTGCATCCTTCATAATCCGAAGAGAGGGTATCTGAACTTCAATGGGCAAGACTGCCTCCATACCATATACCAAGGAATAGGGGGTTTCCCCTGTTGACGTCTGCGCTGAGGTACGGTACCCATGAAGAGCAAACAGTAACATCTCGTGCCAGTCTTTGTATGTCACTGTCATCTTCTGCACAATCTTCTTAATGTTCTTATTAGCCGCTTCTACAACCCCATTCATCTTCGGCCGATAAGGAGAAGAGTTGTGATGCTGTATCTTAAACTGCTTGTAGAGCTCGGTGATCATTTTATTGTTGAGATTTGTACCATTGTTTGTAATGATTCTCTCTGGGACACCATATCGACAGATCAAATTGTGCCGAATGAACCGTGCCACAACGTTCTTGGTTACAGTAGAAAAGGAAGCCGCTTCAACTCACTTTGTGAAGTAATCAATCGCCACCAGGATGAAACGATGCCCGTTGGATGCCGTAGGTCTGATTTCGCCGATCATATCAATGCCCCACATTGAAAAAGGCCAAGGAGCCGTCAAGATGTTCAGAGGTACTGGAGGTATGTGCACCTTATCAGCATAGACTTGGCACTTGTGACAGGTCCGAGAATGCTGATAACAGTCGACTTCCATTGTGGACCAATAGTATCCTTCCCGAAGGATTTTCTTTGCCATGGTGTGTCCACTGGAATGAGTTCCGAAAGTACATTCATGTAACTCTGCCATGATCCTTTCTGCTTCATTCTTATCCACACATCGTAGTAAGGTTGAATCATGGTTACGCTTGTAGAGGATGTCATTACTGATGAAGAACTTTGCCGCGAACCTCCTCAGAAACTTCTTATCATTAACAGATGCACCCTCGGGGTACTCCTGAGCTTCAAGATACCTTTTCACCTCATGAAACCAGGGTTTATCTGCTACCTCTTAAGTCTCAATGTCGCAATAATGTGCAGGTTCATCCAACCTCTCAATGATAATCCATGGAGCTTCTTTGTCCTAATTGACTTTGAACATAGAAGACATCGTAGCTAGCGCGTCCGCCAACTGATTCTCCTCTCTAGGGAAGTGTTCAAAGGTTATCTCCTCGAAGTGCGAAAGCAAAGTCAATACATACTCCTTGTAAGGAATAAGATTTGGATGTTTCGTATCCCACTCGCATTTGATCTGACTGATCACGAGAGAGGAATCCCCGAAAACACTTAAGAACTTAATCCTTAGGTCAATTGTTGCTCAAAGACCCACAATGCATGCTTCATACTCCGCCATATTGTTGGTGCAGTTGAAACATAGTCGGGTTGTGAACGGAGTATGAGAGCCTTTGGGAGATATGATCACGGTGCCAATGCCATTACCCAAAGCGTTTGAAGCTCCATCAAAGTACATAGACCATTGGGATCCCTCCTCCGGTCCTTCATCCGGTCTAGGTGTCTCGCAGTCAGTTACTATCATGATATTCTCATCCGGGAATTCAAAGTTCATAGACTGGTAATCGTCCACTGCCTGATGTGCCAAATGATCCGCCAACACACTTCCCTTGATTGCCTTTTGGGTCGTATACTGGATGTCATACTACGTCAAGATCATCTGACATCTTGCTATTCTTCTGGACAAGGCAGGCTTCTCGAAGATATACTTGATTAGATCCATCTTTGATATCAATTGAGTGGTGTGAGACAGCATATACTGTCTCAGTCGGCGAGCAGCCCATGCCAAAGCGCAACAAGTTTTCTCAAGCTACGAGTATCGGGTCTCGCAGTCGGTAAACTTTTTGCTAAGGTAGTAAATAACATGCTCTTTTCGGCCAGACTCGTCATGCTGCCCTAGCACACACCCCATTGAGTTGTCGAGTATTGTCAAGTATAAGATTAGAGGTCTCCTTTTAACTGGAGGCATCAGGATAGGTGGCTCTTGGAGATACTCCTTGATCCTTTCGAAAGTGACCTGACATTCATCGTTCCATCTTACCACTAGATCCTTCTTCAGTAGCTTGAATATTAGTTCACAAGTAGCAGTCAGGTGCGAGATGAATCGGGCAATGTAATTCAGACGTCCCAGAAAGCCTCTGACTTCTTTCTCTGTTTGGGGAACTGGCATTTCCTGTATAGCCTTCATCTTTGCAGGATCCACTTGAATACCTTTATCACTTACGACGAAACCCAACAGCTTACCAGATCTCACCCTGAAGGTGCACTTGTTCGGGTTTAACCTCAGCTTGTATAACTTCAACCTGTCAAATAGCTTCTGAAGATGGTCAAGGTGTTCTTCCTCGGTCTGGGATCTTGCAATCATGTTGTCGACGTATACCTCAATCTCATGATGGATCATGTCATGGAACAAGGCGACCATGGCACGCTGATACGTTGCCCCTGCATTTTTAATCCGAAAGGCATGACCTTGTAGCAAAAGGTACCCCATTGAGTAACAAAGGTCGTCTTCTCCATGTCTTCGGGAGCCATTTTAATCTGATTGTAACCGGAGAAACCATCCATAAAGGAGAAGACCTTATGCTGAGCGGTGTTGTCAACCAGAACGTCGATATGAGGTAGAGGGAAATCATCCTTGGGACTTGCCCTGTTCAGATCCCTATAGTCGACACACATTCGAACCTTACCATCCTTCTTCGGCACAGGAACCACATTGGCCACCCACTGTGGGTAAGAAGTAACTGCCAGAAAACCGGCGTCAAACTATTTCATAACTTCAGCCTTGATTTTCTCGGACATCTCTGGGCGCATTCGGCGGACCTTCTGTTTCACTGGAGGACAGTCTTCCTTGGTAGGCAATAGGTGAACCACGATATCGGTATCCAACCCAGGCATATCTTTATAAGACCATGCAAAGATCTCAACATAGTCAAGCAGCATCTAAATCAACCGTTGCTTAACACTAGATTCTAGATTTGCACTGATCTTGACCTCTTTCTTGTCTATCTCTGTACCCAGATTCACTGTTTCCACAGGCTCTTCATGCGGCTGTATGGCCCTCTCTTCCTGAAGTAGGAGTCTAGCAAGTTCACCAGGCACTTCGCAATCATCTTCACCTTCGTCTTCCGTCTAAGTTGATCGGACTTTCGAAGTTATAACTTGCAGTAGCAGAGTCATTACCAGTGAGATCCAGAGTGGATGTAGACATGTATATGTGAGTGTGTGTAAAATAACTGTTTTGTAATATATAAAAGAAAAACAAGGAGCGCAAAATTTGAAATGCAAGAAATGTCCAATGCTTTTATTAATGATATATGTAGATGACACACATAAAGCCCTTACAAACGAAACCACGGTGCCCCGGGTAAGACACCGGGCTGTAAAGTTTAAAACATTGTCTGTTACAAATACAAAACAAAAGTCTCATTACTGGGTAACAAAAGAAATTGGGATGAAGTCCTTTGTTGTCCAATTGCTCAGTCCACCATCAGTAGTAGGATAGATCCAACTTTCAAACTCAGACTCTTCAACATCGTCTTCAATGGCATTTACTCCTGAATTGCTGATAAATAGGGGATCTCTTCCGATCCGTGCACTCCGAACAGCCTTTTGCGCTTCTGCAGTGAAACCCAAACCAAACTTGTTAGTCTTATGTGCAAAATCATGGATTTGGCCCCAATTTGTACACCCACCTTTCTCAACAATAGCCCGAGCATCCTTAAAGGAAGCCATCTTCATAGGAGGATCTTCATTGACAGTTTCAACTGATGCCAGTGTTTGGGGAACCTCTTCAAAATGTTGAAACGGGGTCTCAATGAACTCCCCGTCCATCTCTACATACCTGAAAGAGTTGAGGTGGCTCACCATGTACTCCTCTTCCCCTCGTACCATAACAATTTCCCCTTTGACTGGGTATTTCAGCATCTGGTGGAGCGTAGAAGTCACTGCCCCAACTTTGTGGATCCATGGGCGACCCAACAAACAAGAATAGGATGGTTGAATGTCCATCACATAAAAAGTAGACGCAAAGGTATGAGAACCAACCTTCACTAGAATATCAACTTCTCCATGTACCATTCTCTTTGACCCATCAAAGGCCCTAACAACAATGTTACTTGGCTTCAACTCTAAACCTTCACAGTCCAACCGGTCTAGAGCTTTCTTAGGTAAAACGTTCAATGAGGAACCAATATCCACTAATACATGAGCTAGAGTAGTGCCCCTGCATTCAATGGAGACATGCAGGGCATCATTGTGATTCCTCCCCTTAGCAGGCAAGTCTGTGTCGGAGAAACCTAACCCATTATCCGCTGTCAAACTAGCCACACAATCTTTAAACTGATCAGCTGATGTTTCTTGCGGTACGTGTGCAGTCTTCAGGAAGACAATCAGAGCCTTGACATGGGCTTCTGAGCATAGTAACAGAGACAACATAGAGATTTTGGATGGGGTTTGCCCCAGCTGCTCGACTACATTGTAGTCTCTCTTTTTGATAATCTTCAAAATTTCCTCCATCTCTTGTCTAGAGGCTTCCACAGTAATTGTCTTTGGTGCCTCCGTCTGGGCAGGCTCGTTAGTGGTCCCTTTGCCTTGAGTGTTAGATGACTTGGCAATAGGAGTAAGAATGGGAATTTGAATGGGAATAGTAGCAGGTACACTGGCAGGTGTAATGACAACAGGCGTCCGAACAACTGGCGGAGAGATCTCAGGGGAGAAAAGTCTTCCGCTGTGGATGACTTTGGCAGGTCCAACAATATTGATGACGTCAGTATCAGCCTCTTCAGCATTCAAGTCTTGCTTAACTCCGTGATAATATACGTCAGCCCCATAATGCCACGGGACAGCTTTATCGGATGTATAGGGGATAGGCCCAGGAACAGTGATGATCAAAGGAGCGATTCTTGGAACAGATGTAATTCTAACCGGCTTTCTCGAGGAAGCCTTGGAAGAATTGTCGAAAATGGTGATTATAGCAACTTCTTCAGTAGGAACCAAAGGAACAAAAGTCTTCTCAAACAAAATTTCTTTATTATCCATCGGGCGTTGGACATCTGACTTCAAAAGATGGCAACCGGTAGGTAGGACGAAACACATACGACAATCTTTGTCACAACCCGAAAATAAACCGGCTAACAGAAGGTTCTTCTTTATAGTCATTAAGGGAGTAACAATGTCTTTCACATAAACCACAAACAAGTCTTCCTCTACAACATTCACTCCATGCTTGGGCATAGGAGCAGTCACAACATTAGGTCTTTCAGGAGCTTCGAACTCAATCTCCTTCGCATTAATCAAGTCCTGTACTTTGTTCTTCAAGACCCAACAGTTATCCGTATCATGCCCCGGGCTGTCAGAGTGAAAAGCACAACGGGCATTCGGATCGTACATTGGTGATGTTGTTTTGGGACTCTTCGGGGCCTCCTTCGGAATCACCAAGTTGGTTTTCAATAATTGCGGTAGAATCTGAGATAACATCATGTTGAGCTGAGTGAATTGTTTTCGTGGCCTCTCGGCGCTTGGCTGATTGTTGCGTAGAGGAGCAACAACAGGTCTTGATATAACCACCGCATTAACAGCTTGGCGGCGTTCAGGTCTATTATGGCTCTTTGTGCTGTAAACAACACTTGGCTCCTTCTTAAAAGGCTTCTTCTCGGTGCCTGACAAAGCACCCTTATGTATCTTTCCAGATTTGACACCGGCTTCAATTCTTTCCCCGGTCATAATCAGTTGTGTAAACCCAGACGAAGAACTTCCAATCAGATGGTTGAAATACGGACCTGACAAGGTCCCCATAAACATATCCACTAGTTCCCTATCAGCCAAGGGAGGTTGCACTCTTCCAGCAAGGTCCCTCCACTTCTGAGCATAATCTTTGAAACCTTCACCCGCACCCATAGACATACCCTAGAGTTGAGTACGCGTGGGAGCGAGGTCGACATTGTATTGGTACTGCTTGTAGAAAGAAGCAGCCAAATCTTCCCAATTACGGATACTAGCTCCTTTCAGCTGGTAAAACCATTCAAGCCGAGTCCCTGAGAGACTGTCCTGAAAGAAGTGGATCCAGAGATTCTTGTCAGTGGTGTATGGCTGAATCTTTCTAACATACGACCGGAGATGCAGCTTCGGACAAGAAACTCCGTCGTATTTAGCAAAGGCTGGTGCTTTGAATTTGTGGGGAATCACCACCCCAAATGTCAAACCTAAATCACCAAAGTCCAACCCAGGGACCTTCTGAATTTCCACCGCACTTAACCGGTCTTCCAGCTGTTTATACCTATCCTTGGCAGGAGGATACTGGTCTTCGTCAAAGTCAGTCTCGTGGTCAGATACCACAGGGCTAGGAACCCTCCTTTCTTCTTGATTTTCTCCCCCTCCAGATGAGTGGGATAAATAGACTTCATCTCGCAGCCTATTTCCAAACCTGTGCCCCATGTTCAGGAGGACTGTCTTCTTCTTCTTCTTCTTCTTCTTTTTCTCTTTCAAGATAAGGGTCTTTAGATCTTGCTGACCCTTAGCCAAATTCATGAACAATTCCTGAAATTGAGCGTTTTGAGCTTGTAGCTCCTTGATGGCTTGATCAGTTGATGCTTCAGAAGACATGATGCTGAAATAAACAGCGAAGAAGATAAGAAACCTGTAATGGGTACCTGTGATGAGGTGCATGGAATGAAATGCGTATGATATTATTTCAAAGACTTTGGAGATTCAAATTCGTAAACCAAAATGAAACACACTTTTATTAGATAAATTTGAATTCAAATGTTCAACAAATGCCTTTAAGGCGTTACAAGAAAGAAAAACTGAAAAGTAAATCAAAACTAGAAATAATCAAAACAATCAGCGCTCCCATGGTCGTTTGCCTTTGGTGCTGACATAGTCGTTAAGGGTCTGTTCATTCTCCAGTTGCCTTGTCAACTTCTGGATCTTCCGCTCTTGCTCGTGATACTTTTCTCTGTAAGTATCCCGCTCTTCCCTTAGCTGCATCCAGGACCTCTTTAATGCCCCAATGTCAGTAGGCATGTACGGGTGGAGGATGGTAGGTGGAACCCCTTCTTCGTCAGCAACCTCAACAGTTATAGGCAAGACGGCTTTGTAGGGCATTCCCAACTTTTGGGCACGTATGCGAACCCATCAGAGATATGGTTCCATTGGTAGAGAAGTCTTCGCACCCAGCTCATGTGGATCAGACCTGTGTACCATATCCCAGGCTCTTATGAATCTACGGCATTGCTCGTCACTATCCCCTTGGAAATCAAAGACAATACTTGGCATTAGCAACTCATGAGGTCCTTCCCTTCTAGCTCGCCCAAATTGACGTAAGGCCAAACATGGATTATAGGTGATCCCTCCATGGGTTCCTATCAGTGGAACATTGGGGTACTCCCCACAGCGATCAATAATAGCCACATCCTCCATACCCTTGATAGTCCAAATGATGTCATTATGAGAGAGAGATACATAACCCTGTAGGCCCAACCCATGCCTTCCTTGTTCTTCAAAACTGATTTGAGGAGGTGAGAAATAAACCACCTCGCCAGCAATGGAGCACAACTCATAAGGGTTCCCCGTTTCCGAGCGGTACGGGCATAAAGAGAGTGTAAAATGTCACCCAAGAGAGTAGGTACCGAATTACGGGAAATGAAGATCTTCACCGCATTCACGTCAACAAAAGCATCTGAGTTTGGAAACAGAACCAGACCATAAATAAGAAGAGCTAGGATGTCCTCGAACGCCTGAAAGTCTAAACTGTCCCATAACTGATTAGCCTTACCAACCAAAAACTTAGTCAAGAAGCCTTTTGTCCCACTTCTAGTCTCCCAATTAGACATTACCTCAGCCTTTGTCAGATGGAGGGCTGAAGCAATCTCTTCCGGCATAAGGACTTTCTCCCAACCTGTGAACGGGGTCTGCTCTAGAATAGAGATACCAAGTAGATCAAAGAACTCTTCAAAGGTAGGGACCAACTGGTAGTCCGAAAAAGTAAAGCAATGGTACAGTGGATCAAAGAAATGGACTAAGACACTCATCATCTGTTCATCCATCTTGGAGGTGACTAAGCCAAGAAGGTGCCCATGTCTTCTGATAAAGGAGGCAGTATCTGAAACCTTTGCAACCAATTCCTTAATCTGAGTGGGAACCTGGACAAAGTTGATCCGAATAGTGTTTCTACGCATGGGTGACATGACCTACAAAACAGAACAAAGATGAATCCCCTCTGTCTTTGAAATGGATTAGTCCAATGCAATATGCATGCAATGTCATGATGCATGATGTTATGATAGAAAACACACCACATGTATCCACAAATAGCAAACATGGTAAAGGCACACAAGTCACACAGATAGCCCTTAGATTTCAGGCTGGCAAGGAGCTTAGGTACTACCCTCTTTCAGTTCAGTTGGTTCAAACTTGTCCTAGAATAGTAACCGGGTTCTAGAGGATCTCAATATCACTGACTACCCTCGATCGGTCATAATTCCAGTTTGGCAACCTTTTCTTGTGTCTGGAATCATCGCGAGAGTTTAGTCTCAATGAGTGTAGCATACTGCTACTGTTCTATGGCCAAGTTGGTCAATTTAAAGGTTCTAAGGTCAGTTGGTGCTTAATGACCCCTTAGAAGACCCATATTCTCCTCGTTGCGCCACAAGGGATATCAGTACAAATTAAAGTGCCACACCAACGTAGCTACTGCTTTAACCGTATTGGTCTATGTTGTACAATTCCCTCACAGTTTATTGCTACTTACCTAAAGGGTATCCCCTAGATCCGGGTTAGGATCTATAGTAACTCCGATTCAACCCTCAAAGATAAAGCATACAAGTCAAGCAATTGAAAACATTATGAATTATTCCTAAGGTACACCCCACTTATGAAATTTTCCCCAACAGAGTCGCCAGTTCTGTGATACGGTGGGAAGAACTGACTATTTTTGGAATGCTGGTTTGCATTTTGCGTTTTGTGTTCGCAAAATGTCGCGGTAAGCAAGAGTCGCCACCGACTTTTATTTTATCCAACAAGGAAAGGAAAAAAGCACAGAAAAATTCCTTTTTCGAGATATTTCTCGGGTTCAGGGGGTAGATTATATAGAAAGGGAAGGTATTAGCACCCCTTCTATCCGTAGTTATCTACAGGCTCTTAGGTACTTGCTCATTGTTTTAAAAATTGTTTTCTTTGTGCTTGTGGGTTTGAAAAAGTTTTTGTTTTAACTTCGATTTAACTCTTGCTTCTGTCTTCAAGACTGTAATGAAGTGTTTTTGAAAACTTTGTTTGAAAAGGAGTGTGAGTGTGAAAAATTTGTTTTGTTTTGGATGAGCAAGTATCTAAGAACTATCTACCTACTCGAAAAAGGAATTGTTCTATGCTAATTTCCTTTAGACAATTCTATCCTACTATTAGTGAGTAGGTAGCAGCGTCGTTGGAGTTTAAGGGTCAATTCGAATGAGGGACTTACGGTCACCAAAGCAATGTTAGGACGCCTTAGCGGTAACCCTAGTGTCTTAGATCATTTGTTTGAGGCAACAATATCTGAGGCAACCATTTCGAGGCGACTATGATCTTTTAGACAAGAGGACGGCCTCTAAAATAACCTATACTCAATGACCGCGTACAAAGGCAACCAAGTGGGGTGTACCCTAAGAGTGCGCACGTGCGAGTGTGTCGTTTTCAGTTATTTTTTAAAATCTTTGTACATGTTAATGGTGATCTAATTTGATTTTAGGTTAAAACATTCAGTCTTGTCATGCAACCCTATTATCAAACATCTAACACTTATAATTTGCGGAAATAAAATGTGGAATTTAAATTACAAGGCGTCGGGTATTTACATCGCCAAAGACAAACCCTTTGAAAATAAATAAAGCGATAAAAATAAATGAAAATCCTATTTAACTATTACAATCTGGGAGCAAGTACATTATTAGATAAAAATAAGTAAATCGCGTGCGGGAAATTAAATCGAGCGCATGATCAGGGTTTTGACCCTTTTGGTTAAAGAAAATATCTTTTTTTTGGTTTTTGTTGTTTTTAAATTAAGAAAGAAATAAATCCTAAATTAATTGCTAAATTAAATTAATAAATTAATTAAATGAAAAATAAATTATTTTTTGGATTTTTTTATTATTTAGGCAAGAAATAATAATAATTAAATTAATGGTTAAAAACTAATTAAGTCTAATTAATTTTAATTATTTATGAAGGGAATTAAAGTTTCCTAATTAAAACCTAATTAATTAATAATTTTATTAAGAAAAATAAAAGATTAAAATTTGATTTGAACTAAAAAAATATTTTTGTGATTTTTATTTTATGAAAAAGAATTTTGTGATTGGTTAGTAATTAAACAAAAATAATAAAAACAATTAATAAAACAAAATAAATAAATAGAAGAGAGGAGGGGTTTGGGCCTGTTTTGGGAGTATGAGTAGCAATTATGAAGCCCAAAAATGCTGGCCTTCTTTGACTTTTTGGAATCCAGTATGCACGCTTGGACTTGGCCTATGGTGGACCTTCAGCTTTGGACTCTCAGATTTGGCCTTTGGCCATCTGGCAATTAGATAGGTGATGGCACACGGTAGGCTGCACGCTTGAGCAAACACATGATCATCTGAAAAACAAAATTATTAAGGAAGTGGGGGACCTGGGATTCGAACCCAGGTCCTGAAGGAGATTTGCACGCTTGCCTTGCCAACACACCATGTTATTTTGTTTGTCATAGTAATAAGCATTAATAATAATATATCAAAACAACACGAATGCCAGCAAAACAAAAAATGCGCGAGATAATTTGAACTGGCCAACAGGCGGATGGCACGAGTTCATCCCTATCCTCCAAAACCTGTAAAAATACCTGTGGATTTGAATCCGCAGCTAAATGCGCAGGCCTGTTCTAAAATTCATTCCAGGCCATGAAAACATATTCCACGAGCATGGTTGAACTCGTCTTGGCTTCCTGATCAACACCATGCCCTTCTTGAGTCACAACTTTTCCTGAAACAGAAAACCCTAAAAACCAAACAAAGAACCTTAGCTATGGTGGTTCTTCATTCAGGCCAGATAAACGCAATTGAATAATACCAATCGCTTGCAAATGTTATGTAGATTCAAAATATGGTATTGATTCATGAAAAGGATGCTTAAATTCAGAATTGCGAAATCAAGAACAGGGATGGTTATCGTGACACTTACAGCGCGTTTGGACGTCTGAACAAGCTTGCTTTGGATCCAGGTGGCTTGAGTGAATGCCCAGGAAGCGATTGAGATATGTCTCAGCTCTTGAAAACACCTCTAAATATGATTTCGATCTCAAGCTTTTTTGTGTATTTTTCAAATTTTGTTCTGCCTCTCCCTGCACTTTCCAACCCTGATCTCGTCTCCCTTGGCTTGCTTATGTATAGTATAGTGTATTAGGGTGACAAATATGGTCCAAATCTTGCCTTATCAATGCTTGCATATTTGATTTTATCTCCCTTTACAAACTTGCCAATTTTGCCTAATTTCAATCTTTTTGCACATGATTTGGTGTGATTCGAATTTGATGATGTTAATGATGGTAATCAGAGCCTGAAATAGCCAAAAGATCTTGTGTTATCAAAGTATTGGATTTTGTATGATTTTATTTGATTTAAAATGAATAAATTTAATTAAAAATCAAATTAAATAATAAAAATAAAATATGGGCTCATGGCTGAAGCTAGGACACGTGGGCAATGATGCAAACTCAAATCAAGTGGAAAAGAATGGGCCAATTTGACAAAATTTGAAGTTTTGGGGATAGTTGACTTTTGGCAATTTTGCAAAAAAGTCCAACTTCAACAATGCATAACTTCTTCAATTTTGAACTTTCGGAAGTGTTCTTGGACTTTTTAGAAATCTTGAGATGTCCTATAACCAACCCTTTTGGTCTCGTCTCATTTTGATATTCCATGCTCAAGTTATAAGCTTTGGAAAAAAAGGTGTTTTTGTTAACTTTCAAAAATGACCTATAATGTCCAAATTTATAACTTCTTGTGAGTGAATTTTTTGATCTTGGGGTATGAAGATGTATTGTAGGAAATTGAAGCCTCTTCAAAATGAGCTTTGGATGGGTCATTTCTCATAAAGTATGAGAAAGTTATGCTTGGTCAAAGTTGGGTTGACTTTTTCCTACAAAATCCTAATTTAGCAACTTTTGAGTCTTGATGAATTTTGAGCAATCCTTGATCAAATGATGAAATATCCTTCAAAATGATAATTTTGACAAAAAATCTTGAAGTTTGACTGTATTTGGGTCACAGTTGACTTTTGCCCTAACACAGTCGACTTTTGGACTTTTGAGCAATTGAATGAGCAAACTTCCTCTGCAAGGCTTGAAATTTGACATGGATGATCTTGAGAACATATTAGGACACTGGGGGAGAACTTGAGGTCATTTGGACTCAAGGATCTTGATGCAACACAAAACCCTAATTTGGGGTAGACTGCCTTAGGAGGTAGCTTGTCTGACCAATTCTTGAGCAACCTTGGGCCACTTGGAGATTTTTCTTGCAATGTTTTGAGAAATATGAGAGGGCAAATTTTGGGGTACAACACTAGGCATTTGAAAGGTTTTCTTTTTTATTTTGTCTTTTCTTTTTCTAATTGAAGTCATATTCTCAATTTTCTCTACCAACAAAAACTCCCACTTGCTACTGTTATTTGATATTCCTTGTTTGCCGTAAAAAAATTCATCAAAACATCAAAAGCAGGTTATTTCTTTTTTACTTGGTCTAATTTGCATTTATGTTTTTCAATATGAATATTATTGTTTCATTTTGTTGATTAATTGATATAGAAAATAAATGATTAAATTTGATCATTTTCTATTAAATTGGGTCTTTTAGTTTAACAAATTGAGATAGAATTTGTATGAATGAAGCAGTTTTATAATTTTATGAATTAACTTATTATAGACTGGTAATGAAGTTGTTGTATATTGGAGATAGAAATTGGGATAGATATATATTACTGTAATAGTCGCTGTATATATTATGGAGATAGAAATTGGGTTTAAAACTATGTAATCTAAATTATATAGTAAGACAAAGTTTTCTGTTTTTTATTAATTTAAATTGTATAACAAAGAAAAGTTTCAGGATTTTATTAATCTAAAATATATAGTAAAGGCTGGAAAGCAAAGTTTCTATTTTTTTATTATATATGGTGATGCACAGTAACGATGCTTGGTAGCTGTGATCGGTGGAAATAGAACTGACTGTTTTGGAATGCTAGTTCGCGAAATGTCGCGGTAAGTAAGAGTCGCCACCGTCTTTTATTTTTTCCAACAAGGAAAGGACAAAAGCACAGCAAAATTCCTTTTCGAGATGTTTCTCGGTTCGGGAGGTAGATTATAGAAAGGGAAGGTGTTAGCACCCTTTCTATCCGTGGTTATCCACGGGCTCTTAGGTACTTGCTCACTATGTTTTCAAAATGTTTTTCTTTTCTTGTGTTTGTGGTTTTTTTGAAAAAAAGTTTGTTTGAAAACTTCGTTTGACTCTTGTATCAGTCCTCAAGAGTGTATGAAGTGTTTGTTTGAAAACTTTTGTATGAAAAGTGTAAGTGCAAAAAGTATTTTTGTTTTGAAAGAGCAAGTACTTAGGAGAAATCTACCTACTCAAAAGAAATTAAGCTGTGCAAATGTCCTTTAGACAGTACTATCCCACTATTGAGAAGTAGGTAGCACCGTCATTGGAGTTATTCGGGTCAATTCGATTATAGGGACATGTGTGGTCACCAAAGCAATAGTAGGACGCCTTAGCGGTAACCCTAATGTCCTAGATCCTTTTTATCCGAGGCAACCGTTTCGAGGCAACTTGGATCTTTAGGCAGGAGGGCGACCTCTAAAACACCCTATACTCAATGACCACGTCGAGGCAACCAAGTGAGGCGTACCCTAGGAGTGGCATGTGCAAGTGTGTCAGGTTTCATGTTAAGTTATCTTTGCACATGTTATGGTGAGCTACGTTTTGATTTTAATTTTCAGGCAAGTCTTGTCATGCATAGTTAACAGTTAATAATTTGCGGAAAGTAAATTGCGGAAAGTAAATCTACGCTATTACAAGGCGTCGGGTATTTACATCGCCAAAAACATAACCCTTGAAAAGTAAATGCGAGAAAATAAAGGAAACGATAAAGAGTCCTAATTACGCTATTACATTCTCGGAACAATTACATAAATATGATCAAAAAATAATATGCGCGAAAAGAAATTGAATCGGAGAAGTCCTTAGGGTTTTGACCCTTTTTGAGAAAAGAATGAATTTTTGGTTATTTTGCATCTAATTAAATTAAACCTAAAACTAATTAATTAATTAAAGAAATATTTTTTAAGTTTTTTAAGTTTTTTTATGAAAATAAAAGAAAATAAAAAAGATGATTTAAAATTGTCAAAAGAAACCCTAATTCTATGTTGATTTTATTTGTTATGAAAATAATTAAAGTTAACCTAATTAAAACAACTAAATTAGTTAATTACATTTATTTACAAAAATAATGAATTAAGGTGAAATTAATAATGATAAGAAAAATATTGTATTTTTAGTTTTCTGAATTTTATTATGAAAATAATTAATTATGTTAGTTAAATAAATATAATAATAATAATTAGTAAAAAGATTAAATGGAAAAATAAAAGGAAAAAAGGATGATGAACCAGGGGGGGTGCTGGCCCATTTATGGATGTAAGTTAGCAATTTTCAAGCCCATTCGTTTGTCAGTCCGTTTGACTTTCTTGATTGTCCAGGGCGTTGGTTGACTGGGAGTACCATGGTCAGCATCTCATGGCCATTGGATTTGTGACTGTGGCCACTTGGCGCTTAGATGTTTGAAGCATATGGTGGAATACTTCCTGAAGCCTGCATGGGAATATGTTAAGAAAAATAATATCAAGTATTTTGGGGGACCTGGGGTTCGAACCCAGGTCCCAATGATTCCCAGCCAGCACATCAGCCACTACACCATCTGCACGCGTTTGTTATTATGATAAGAAACAAATATAATATATAAAAATTAATAAATATGCTGTAAACACAAAAACAAGTGCGAGTTTTTTGAACCAACCAATGATGTATCAACACATCATCATCTTCCTCACTGAACCTGCAAATATAACATTAGATAGCGGGGGGTTTTAACCCCCATAAACCACAACGAGGAAAAATAGCGATTAGGCGTGTGGTTAATAGAAATATTTCGCGAGGGTGCCAACATGTTCGTCTTGACCTAACGAATTCAGCCATGGGTCTTATGAGTCTCAATTTTTCCTGTATTGTAAAGCCCCAATTTTAGAGTTCAAGAACCCTAGAATTCGTCAATGGCGTTTTATGATTCTGTGCATTATAACTCAATTAAACTATGCCAATAGCTTCATGTGGTCTCTAGCAATGCAAAACAAACAAAAAATCACGTTAATGATGCATGAATTAAGCTATTCGATTTTCAAAATAACAAGCAAACCGTGGTTCTGTTCTTGATGATTCTTTGAGCTTTAACGCTTGGTTTTGATTGCTACACGTTCCTCACACTCCCTGCAATGTGTTAGAATCCACAAAAGCCTTTGAATCGTGCTAGAATATGGAAATCATTTTTCAAGTTTTCTTGAATTTTTTCAATGTGGTTATGGATTTTTCTGCAGAGATTTCACGTATGCATGATTAGGATTGGCTTGTGTATATATAAGAGACTGAAATTAGGTTAAAATCTTGCAAAGAAATCCATGGAATGGTGATTTGAATATTTGATTGAAAATCAAATATTTTTTAATCTTCATGATTGGAAAAAGTTGCCAACTTGGGAAATTTTTGTCTCTTTGATTTGCACACAAAATTGCCAGCCTTTTTAGGTCATCTTTGCTTCACAAAAAGATTGAAAAATCATATCTTTGTATTTTCCTACAATTTAAATTAATTAAATGAATTAATATTAATAAAAAATCCAATTAATTAATAAAAAAAATAAGAAAATAAATTCATTAGGCTTGATGGGTCGTGCATAGGTCATGGATAAAGTTTCAAGAAGAAAATTGAGGCCCATTAGCAAAAATAAGGTGTTTTGAGCAAAGTTGACTTTTGCAAATTCACAAAAATTTCCCAACTTCTCCAATGCATATCTTGCTCAATTTTGATCCTATGAACATGTTCTTGGACATTTTGGAAAGGTCTTGAAGTCCTCTACCCAATGCCTTTGGTCCCATGTCATTTGGATTTACCAATCTCAAGTTATGGTCTTTGACTTAAAGTGCATTTTTGTTGACTTTTGAATTTGACCTATAATGTAGAAATTGATAACTTTTTGTGAGAGCATTTCTTGGACTTGGAATGTGAAGATGGATTGTAGGAAATGTCATCCCCTTAAAAATGAGCATTGGATGGAATTTTTATTATGAACCATGAAAAAGTTATGCCTTGGTCAAGATACAGTTGACTTTTCTACTGTCCAAAAATAGTAACTTTTTGCATCTTGATGATTTTTGAGCCATTCTTGTGGAATCATGATCAATACTTGATCAAATGATGATTGTGGACTCAAAATAAGATGTTGACCAAAAATTCTGACTTTTGACTGCAAAATGACCATTTTACCCCTGCAGTTGACTGTGGGTCATGGAGCTTTTGACTGTGCAAATTGGTACTGTGAGTCTTGAAACTTGGCGTGTAGATGCTTGAGAATGTATATGGGCCTATGAGACTTGATTGAACCATTAGAAACCCCAAATTCCTTAAGAGAACCAAAATCCTAATTTCAGCTATCTTAGGAGGTATTTGGACTATGCAATCCTTGAGTAGACTTGAGCCATTTGAAGATGATTCTTGATAAACCTTGAAGAATATGGGAGGGAAAATTTTGGGGTACAACAGTTGCCCCTGTTCAATCTTCTTAAACCTGAGGATATAGATTGGCTTGCGTGCCTTTCGTGATCCGAAGGTGGAAGATGATTGAACACTAAAGTGCCCAGAAATTTGCACTCGCATGGTGTAGTATCAGCAATGTGATGTCAGGAATGGGCTTACAGATGCCATTTGGAGAGATGATGGATAGGAGGATGGGCTTATAGATTCCATCTGGAGATGTGACAGAATCTTGTCGGGGATGGGCTTATAGATGCCATCTGGAAATGTTTGTTGAATTGTTCGAGTTGGTCGAGTAGATAGTTGTCCTGTCTGGTTTCAGGTATTAATCTATAATCCGTCGTTCACAGATATTTCCTGGCTAGTTACAGGTGTTGATTTGGAACTTAGAAAATGGTGGCCGATGAGATTGTTTTCCCGTCTGGTTTCAAGTATTAATCTCTGCCCTGAGAAAGAAAGATAGTTTTCCTGTCTGGTTTCAGGTATTAATCTTCGATCTCTTCATTTAGATAACTTTCCTGTCTAGTTACAGGTATAGATCTACAATCAATCGTCCGCAGATACTTCCTGGCTAGTTACAGGTATTGATCTGGAACTTAAGAAAAAGTTGGTCGAGATAGCTTTCCTGTCTGGTTACAGGTATAGATCTCTGACCTGAGAAATAAAGATGACTTCCTGGCTTGCTACATGTATTGATCTTCAATCTTTTCAATGTAGATAACTTTCCTGGCTAGTTACAAGTATGGATCTACAATCAGTCGCACACATATACTTCCTGGCTAGATACAGGTATTAATCCGGAACTTAAAAGAGGTTGGTGGTAATATCTTTTGGTTGACCTTTTCCTGAAAAGGCAAAACATTAGTTGTATGCAACGTCATGATGTATGAAATGCATGATGTCATGATGTTCTCAAAAAAATAAATGAGATCGTGTCGTATGCACTTTATCATGTATGTAAATAGGAGGTATGAGATGTGAAATGTTTATGAATGTATTTTCGTTTGGAAAATAAATCCTTGACAAATGTCGGGAGCCTGTTAAATCCTGGGCTGATGTTGAAGAGTAGAGTTCTTCATTTCCGCTGGGGATGATGAACGGAGCTGATTGCACGAATAAACTTGTAGTAGAGGATGACTCCGTTGGGGAATAAACCTGGTGAAGACATTACTCGGCGGGGAATTACTCTGTGGGGAATTACTCTGTGGGGAAAAGGAACTTCGCTGAGATTTTAACGATAACTCCGCTGGGGGTTCCGTTGATAAGCTCTGTTGGGGATTTTGATGAACTCCGCTGGGGATAGTAAGAACTTCACTGAGGACGATCTTTCCGTTGCAATTTGCTGAGGATAACCCAGTTAGACTCTGGTGGGAAATAACCTTTCTGAATAAGGCTAGGGAGACGCATTTGCACTCTGCAGGGGATAAGCTTCCCGAATCTACTGGGGAGATGGTTCAACTCTCTTGGGGAAACTTTTTGGACTGCACTGGAGAAATGACTCCACTGGGGTGTCTGTATTCCGCCGGGGAACAATCTTATATTTCTGTCGAGGAAAATTAAGACTGTCGGGGATGCTTGCTGAGGAATATCTGTATACTCTGTTGGAGAATATTAAGATCTTCTGGGGGTACCCAACTTTTCCAGGACTGATGGTAGACCAACTCTGCTTGGGGAGAGTATTGCTGACTTGCTGGGGATACTGTGCCTTTCTAGGGCTGATGGGAGACCAACTTTGCTTAGGGAGAGTATTGCTGAATCTTGTCTTACTCTGCGGGGAGTGAAGGTATCTTGGTCATATTCTTCAGCTGAACATACCTTGGTACCTCGGTGGACAGAACAACCAGATTGCTTTAGACAATTTTTATTGCCCCTGTTTCTGATGTCACCTGTAATTAGTCCTTTGTTTTGCCCGCAAATATTTATGATCAGCAATTAATGTCGAATGCATATATCAAAAATGCACATTGGAAATTCTTTGCAAAACAAAACGGATAAAGGAAAAACAATTGGCAATTTGTCTGAAAAGTGAGTTTGTATTGATTTTGAAATTTGCCTGTAAATAGGCGTTTTGTACAGGAGGCTGACGTCCTAGTAAGAGGACGCCGCCGAACAAAATAGAGTTTATACAATTTGTGAAAAGGAAAACAAAACAGCTATGTGAAAAATCCCATTGGGTTCCAACTCTGCTATCGCCTTTATGTCTTCAAGCGTCTCATCACTTTGCTGCTTAGTTGAAGATGAATCTGATTGATTGGTGCCGTCCGAACCTGATGGTTGATACCCAAGTCTGGATGCAGGGTGATCAAATGAGACATAGTATTACGCTTATCCCTAACTTTTGCCTGGACCGCCCTTTCGGGTTTTTAGTCCACCGGGATACCCATTTTTGCCCAAGCCGCCTTTTCAGGTTTTCGACTTGCTGGGTGTACAGATTTTTTTTCATTTCATCCCTTATTTTTGCCCGAACCCTTTTGGTTCACCGGGAAGCCCTTATTTTTGCCTAGGCTAGTCGACCTAGCGGGTCTTTAATCATGCGTAGTATCTTTTTACTATGTCTGCATTGGCGGGGTGAGGAAGGTCGTCACCATCCATGGTAGTTAGAATCATTGCTCCTCCTGAGAAGATGTTCTTAACCACAAATGGCCCTTCGTACGTAGGGGTCCATTTTCCCCTGGGATCACCTTGAGGTAGGATGACGCGCCTGATTACCAGGTCTCCGACTTGATACTCTTGTCGTCTGACTTTCTTGTTGAATGCCTTGATCATCCGTTTTTGGTACGTCTGACCATGACAAATAGCAGTGAGTCTCTTTTCGTCGATTAGGTTTAATTGATCAAGCCGAGTCTGGATCCAGTCATCTTCGCTCAAACCTGCATCCTTCATTATCCGGAGAGAGGGTATCTGAACTTCAATGGGCAAGACTGCCTTTATGCCATATACCAAGGAAAAGGGTGTTGCCCCTGTTGACGTTCTTGCTGAGGTACGGTACCCGTGAAGAGAAAATGGTAACATCTCGTGCCAGTCTTTGTAGGTCACTGTCATCTTCTGCACAATCTTCTTAATGTTCTTATTAGCTGCTTCGACAGCCCCATTCATCTTCGGCCGGTAAGGAGAAAAGTTGTGATGCTGTATCTTGAATTGCTCGCAGAGCTCAGTGATCATCTTGTTGTTAAGATTGGTACCATTGTCCGTAATGATCCTCTCTGGTACACCGTATCGACAAATCAGGTTGTGCCGAATGAACCGTGCCACGACATTCTTGGTTACGGTGGCTAAGGAAGCTGCTTCAACCCACTTCATAAAGTAATCAATTGCTACCAGGATGAAGCGGTGCCCGTTGGATGCCGTAGGTCTGATCTCGCTGATCATATCAATGCCCCACATGGAAAAAGGCCAAGGCGCTGTCAAGACGTTCAAGGGAACTGGAGGAACATGCACCTTATCAGCATAGATCTGGCACTTGTGACATGTCCGAGAATGTTGGTAACAGTCGGCTTCCATTGTGGACCAGTAATATCCTGCCCGGAGGATTTTCTTTGCCATGGTATGTCCACTGGAATGCGTCCCGAAGGTACCTTCATGCAGCTCTGCCATGATCCTTTCTGCTTCAGTCTTATCCACACAACGCAGTAAGGTTGAATCATGGTTTCGTTTGTAAAGAACGTCATTGCTGAGGAAGAACTTTACCGCGAACCTTCTCAGAAACTTCTTGTCATTAACGGATGCACCCTCGGGGTATTCTTGCGCTTCAAGATACCTCTTTACTTCATGATACCAAGGCTTTTCTGTTACCTCTTCGGTCTCAAGATCACAACAATGTGCAGATTCATCCAATTTCCAAATGATGATCCGGGGAGCCTCGTTGTCCCACTTGACTTTGAACATAGAAGACATTGTAGCCAGCGCGTCCGCCAACTGATTCTCCTCTCTTGGGAAGCGTTCAAAGGTTATCTCCTCGAAATGGGGAATCAATGTTAACACATACTCCTTGTAAGGAATAAGATTTGGGTGTTTCGTATCCCACTCGCCTTTGATCCGACTGATCACGAGATTGGAATCTCCGAAGACACTCGGAAACTTGATCCTTAGGTCAATTGCAGCTCGAAGACCCATGATGCATGCTTCATACTCCTCCATGTTGTTGGTGCAGTTGAAACATAGTCGGGCGGTAAGTGGAGTATGAGAGCCTTTTGGAGATATGATCACAGCGCCAATACCGTTACCCAAAGCGTTTGAGGCTCCGTCAAAGTGCATAGACCATCGGGGTCCTTCCTCAGGTCCTTCATCCGGTCTAGGTATCTCACAATCAGTCACTACCATGATATTCTCGTCTGGAAATTCAAAGTTCATAGATTGGTAGTCATCCACTGCCTGATGTGCCAAGTGGTCTGCCAACACACTTCCCTTGATCGCTTTTTGAGTTGTGTACTGGATGTCATATTCAGTCAAGATCATCTGCCATCTTGCTATTCTTCCGGACAAGACAGGCTTTTCGAAGATGTACTTGATTGGATCCATTTTTGAGATCAACAGAGTAGTGTGAGTCAACATATACTGTCTCAGCCGGCGAGCAGCCCATACCAAAGCGCAACAAGTTTTCTCAAGCAGTGAGTATCGGGTCTCACAGTCGGTAAACTTTTTTCTAAGGTAATAAATAGCGTGCTCTTTTCAGCCAGACTCGTCATGCTGCCCCAGCACACACCCCATTAAGTTGTCCAGTACTGTCAAGTATAAGATTAGAGGTCTCCCTTCAACCGGTGGCATAAGAATGGGTGGTTCTTGGAGATACTCTTTGATTCTTTCGAAAGCGGCCTAACATTCATCGTTCCAACGTACAACTTGATCTTTCTTCAGTAGCTTGAAGATTGGTTCACAAGTAGCGGTTAGATGTGAGATGAATCAGGCTATATAGTTCAGCCGTCCTAGAAAACCTCTGACTTCTTTCTCTGTCTTGGGAACTGGCATCTCTTGTATGGCTTTCACTTTGGCAGGGTCCACTTGAATACCTTTGTCGCTCACGACGAAGCCTAGTAGTTTTCCAGATCTCACTCCGAAGGTACACTTGTTCGGATTTAGTCTCAGCTTGTACAACTTCAACCGGTCAAACAGCTTCTGTAGATGGTCAAGGTGTTCTTCCTCAGTTTGGGACCTTGCAATCATATCATCTACGTATACTTCGATCTCGTGATGGATCATGTCATGAAACAGAGCAACCATGGCACGTTGGTAGGTTGCCCCAACATTTTTCAACCCAAAAGGCATGACCTTGTAGCAAAAGGTGCCCCACTGAGTAACAAAAGTGGTCTTCTCCATGTCTTTAGGAGCCATCTTGATTTGATTATAACCGGAGAAACCGTCCATGAATGAGAATACCTTATGCTGAGCAGTGTTGTCAACCAGAACGTCGATGTGAGGCAGAGGGAAGTCATCCTTAGGGCTCTCCCTGTTCAAATCCCTGTAATCAACACACATTCGGACCTTACCATCCTTCTTCGATACCAGAACCACATTGGCAACCCACTGAGGGTAAGAAGTTACTGCTAGAAAACTGGCGTCAAATTGTTTCATAACCTCAGCTTTGATTTTCTCGGACATCTCTGGACGCATACGGCGGACCTTCTGTTTTACCGAAGGGCAGTCTTCCTTGGTAGGCAGATGATGAACCACAATGTCGGTATCCAACCCAGGCATATCTTTGCAAGACCAGGTGTGATACGGTGGGATAACTGACTTGAGGTTTTGCGTCTGTTTTCGCAAATGTTTCGGTTTAGCAAGAGTCGCCACCGACTTTTTATTTTATCCTAAGGAAAGGTTAAAAAGCACAGCAAAAACCTTTGAGATGTTTTCTTGGGTTCGGGGAGTAGATTATAGAAAGGGAAGGTATTAGCACCCTTTCTATCCATGGTTATCCATGGGCTCTTAATTACTTGCTTAGATCGCTTGCCTTGCATTTTCAATTGTTTGAAATGGTGCTTTGTGTGTGCGTTTGAAAATGTTTTGAAAAGAGGCCATCATTGTGGCAACCTTTGTAATGATTCTTGTTTGAATGTATACAAAGGTGTTTGTCTTTTTTTTGAAAGTTTTTCAATATTTTGAAAGTTGTTTTGAAATTGTGTTGCGGAGTGTGTTTTGAAAAAATAGCAAGGATGTTTTGCAAGATTTTTGATCAAGTAACTAGGAGTTGTCTACCCTATTTTACTCAAAGATTTTTTTCTTATGTTTTTAACCCTTTTAACAGTGTTGCTTCACCATTGTATTTGGTGGACAACCTTGTGTTAGGATGTAAACGGGAGGGGCGCGGGTCATCGTATAGACCATGATAGCAATGTTGCAAAGTATCTTAGTATTTCTTTTAAGGGACTAAGATCATTTTGTAAGGCAACTTTGGATAGCGTCATCGAGGGACTATGATCTTTTGATTTTGTTTGTTTTACCAAGATATTTTGCATGCGTAACATGGTCCATTTTTGAAGGCAACACGTGGATGTAACCCTAGGGGTGTTAGTGTGCAAGTGTGTTTTATTGCATACAAGAGTTTATCTTTGAATTAGGATTTTCTATTTCATTGATTTTATCTTGCCATACACACCCTAATTACTAGCGATAAAAAGCGGAAATATAAAATCCTACGCTATTAGGATTTGTACATGGGGTGGTTCAACGATAAAAATAGAAAAAAAAAAGAAAATAGCCAAAAACAAGATAGAGGGAAAGAGAGAGGGAGCCAGCGCGCTGCTGAGAGGTCATCAGAAGTTCTGACTCAGATCCGCTGCCAGATGATCAACCTTTTGGTTAAACTGTATGAGTCAGAACTTCTGACTCTGGCACCTGCAAAACAGAAACCTGTTAGTGGGAAGATCAGAAGTTCTGACCCCCCTGCGCTGCAAGACAAAAGTTCGTTAGTGGGGAAATCAGAAGTTCTGATCCTGCTGGAAATACAATAATTCTCAGAAGTTCTGATATTATTGACAGCAAAACAGGCTTCAGATGTGCTAACGTCAAAGTCAGCACTTGGCTTCTCCCTGTGCTAATCAGAACATTTGCAACTTTGTTATTTTTCCACAAAATAGAAAACATATTTGGAACAGCTTCAGCAAATGTCAAAGTGTTTCAGGGGACAGAACCAACAAGGTCACAGGCAGGTTCTATGCTGGCTCAAAACCTTCTGAGGTAAACGTTCTGAGGTGTGAAAATCCTCAGAACACAAAATAGCAGCAATATGATATTTACATTATGTTCATTTGAGCATGCAAAGCTGATGATGCTTAGCAGCGTGATGAAGGTCAGCAGGTGCTTACCTGGCTGTTGGAAAAGTTTGTGGATGCAAGCTAGCTTTTGGCTCTGATGGTGTTCTGGACAGGTTCTTTTTGAAAAGGGTAGATGAAGGTGTATGCGTATATATGGTCAGAGGTTGAAAGGGTGTTCTTTAGTCACAAAGAAAACTGGGTATTTGATGAAGTTTGAAGGTAAGAACTTCAAAGTTATGAAACACTAGAGATTTTGGCAGAGTTTCACAACACTTTCTTGCTAAAGATTTCTGTTTCTCTTCTAGCAATTTTTCTGTTTCTTGGACGCACTTTTTCAGTGGACAATGGTTCTCTATTTATAGGCAAAGCTCTTGTGGATTTCTTGGACATTAAAGGCGCCAACAGAGTTTGAATTGTTCTTTGAAAGAAAATCCTGGGGAGTTGTGATAACAGATAGCCTTTCAGCCTAGGCTGGAACAGCAGGCGTGGATTGGAGAGAAGTGACCTCTTAGGTGGGCGGTGGCGCGTAGACCCATGCCAGAATCTGCATAAAGGCGTTTACCAAGCCACACGTGAAGGAGCTACTTGGATGAATGTTCAGGAGTGGTTGGGAGCGTTAATGAGCATTAAATGGTGATGAGACTTATCAACACCAATATTCTGGTAGTAGAAACAAAACTTTGAACCAGCAGTTCTGTTTTACCAAGAACAACGTAAACCATGCTCTGGTCTTGGCCTCCTGTTGTCTTAGTAAATTTTGGGGATTCTCCTGATTTTCTGACACGTTCCTTGGATTTGCTTCTAGAAATCCTGGGCTTAGAGATTCTGTATCAGTGTAACATCCGCTCTTATGACCTTTTTATCTTCTGATTTCAACATATTCTGAAGGAGCCTTCAGATTTCCTTGTTTCCTTTGTATTCCGTTAGCAAACTCTGGCAGAACTTGCGTAACTGCTGAAAGAATCATGCTCTGTCTGAGGCTTACGTGTTGAACCACGTTTGCAACTTCTGACTGAGTTGATGTAGCTGCTGAAGAGCCAACTTCTGACTGCGTTGAGCCAAGCTTGCAACTTCTGACCGTTTCTATCTGGAGTTTGGTCCAGAAGTTCTGAAGCGCTAATTTCTTCTTAAACACCTATTTTTAGAGAAGAATTCCAAACGTTTAGAATTTAATTTCTCAAGATAAAAGCGTTGCTTTTTAGAGCTTGCGTGATCATTTTGCTCTCGTAAATGGTTTGCTTGGGAAAAAATGATAATTCAGGACTTTGGATTTGTTTCAGAGGGACTCTGAGAACCCAAGATGATTTCCTGAAGAAAGAGAGGGCAAATTTTGGGGTACAACAATTTCCCCTGTTCAATCTTCTTGCACCTGAAGAGTTGGATTGGCAGATTTGCCTTTCGTGGCTCGAAGGTAAAAGGAGATTGGACACTAGAGTGCCCTTAAATTTGCACTTGTTAAGACATGGAGGCGGGAATGGGCTTAGAGATGCCATTTGGAGATGGGCTTAAAGATGCCATCTGGAGGGGTGACAGAATCTTGTCGAGGATGGGCTTAAAGATGCCATCTGGAATGTTCATTGAACTGCAATGTGACTGGTCGGAAGAAGGAGGATCAAAATCGTATCCGTGTCTGGAATGCATTTTGAACTGTATCTAAAGACTGAGTTTGCATGAGCAAAAGAATGGCCTCCGTGTCTTGGGTGTGTCTGAGCTGTAACTGTGCTTGAAGAAAGAATGAATATCAGAATGACTGCCGTGCCTGGAGTGTATCTGTATTGTATCCGGGTAACAGAGAAATATCTGCATGGAGCAGCTACGTGCTGGGGACAAATTCTGAATGGGTGACAGAATGGCAACCGTGTATGGAGCGTATCTAGACTGTATCTGAAGTTGAAAGTTGTATGAGTTGGCAGAATGACTTCCGTGTCTGGAGTGTATCTGAAACTGTAACTTGGAGTTGAGATCTGTATGAGTTAGCAGAATGGCTTTCGTGTCTGGAGTGTATTTGAAATTGTAACTAGGATCTAAATAAATGACAGAATGACTTCCGTGGCGAACGCCCTGGGGAGAATCAAACTGCTGTTGTAAGGGTCAGAATGGTATCCGTGCTTGGAATGCATTGAACCTTGAGGTGGATAAGTGAATCTGAATGAGAGATAGAATGGCTGCTGTGTCTGGAGTGTATCTAGTCTGTATCTGATCACTGTAGTCTGAATGAGTAGTAGAATGACCGTTGTGTCTGCGGTTATCTGTACTATATCTGACTTGAAATTCTGAATGAGTAATAGAATGACCGCCGTGTCTGGGGTGTATCCATACTGTATTTGAATAATTGTTGAGGATAGCCTTTTAATCTTATCCTGAAAAGGATGAAATGTTAGCTAAAACGTAAAGTTATGTTGCATGATATGTATGATGCAATATATATGTTATATCAATGTTTATGATATGAATGTAAATGAATGTGCATGTAAGCTGGAGAGCTGTCTTGCTGAGGATAGCTGAATCCTGGAATGGAGATGATAGAATTTTGACTGCTGTCGGGGAAAGTGAATCCTTGACTGCTGCAGGGGATTGCAAGAATCTTTGATTGCTGAAGATGAGACGTCCTTGTTGACTACTGCTGGAGAATCAGGAGCTTGGGTTGTATGCCAATCTACTGGGGGATTCCTGTCCTGAGGAGATCTTTACTGGGGAATATCTGAATATCCTGTGAGGAACTGAGAATGAGAGTCTTCATTCTGCTTGGGGAATGCAAGATCTTCGATTGTTGAGGGATCTTTAGGACCATTGCGGGGAATTGGAATTCCTTGGTGACTTGCAGGGTAAGAGAATTCTGATGGTCTCTACTGGGGAGTTCAGGACCTGATAGACTTATGCTGGAGAAGCCTGACTGAGAATCCTGAGTCTGGTGGGAAGTATCTTTGTGGGGAGAAGGTTCACTAGTCTGGTTCAGCTGGGGATTGATAGTTGGAAGTTTTAGTTCCGCTGGGGATTGGATTTTTAGATTTTTAAGGCTCCGCTGGGGATTCTGAAATTCAGAGAGGAATTGAGTTCTGGGAGGCTCTCTGGCTGGGGAAATTAGTTTCGAGAAAGCTTTTGCTCTGAAGTTTAACTCCGCTCGGGGAATTAAGTTCTGTTGGGGAATTTAGAGCTTAACTCTGCTGAGGATTCCTTCTGAAAGGGCATCAAGATATCCATATGTACCTTCAACCTATCAACAATTATCCTTCTTGATTTGTAAGTGAATGATTATGTTCAAATGCATATGCCTATTTAACAAAACATTGGACGTTTCTCAAATAAACATAAGTGCAAAAGAAAGGAAAAGGAAGACAAAGCAAATTTCTGTATTTGGAAAAGTATTTGTATTAACTTTTATGAATATCTTTGTACAAAGTAGACATGCATCCTAGTAAGAGGATGTCGCTGTAAAAAATTGAAAAATTTATACAAAAGAAAGATGGCTATGTGAAACAATTCCATGGGATCCCCATTCTGCTATAGCCTTCACAACTCTGAACATCTGTCCATTCAATGCTTCGTCCGCCGATGACTGGATTGATCAGAAACTTGGAGCTGGTTGATGAAGAGATTGTCTTTAAGGTGATCCGACGAGACATAGTCATACGCTTTAATTCCCTAACTTTTGCCTGAATCGCCCTTTCGGGTTTTCGATCCACCAGGAAACCCCTTTTTGCCCAAGCCGCCCTTTCGGGTTTTCAACTTGCCAGGTGTACAGATTTTTTTGTTTTATCCCTAATTTTTGCCTGAACCGCCCTTTCGGGTTTTCGGTTTACCGGGATGCCCATTTTTTCCCAAGCCGCCCTTTCGAGTTTTCGACTTGTCGGGTTATCTTATGCGTAGTATCTTTTGACTATGTCTGCGTTCGTAGGGTGTGGCAAATCGTCGCCGTCCATGGTGGTCAGAATCATTGCACCACCAGAAAATATGCTCTTGATCACAAATGGTCCTTCGTATGTAGGAGTCCATTTGCCCCTGGGATCACTTTGTGGTAAGATAATCCGTTTGATTACAAGATCCCCGACTTGATACACTTGACGTATGAATTTCTTGTTGAACGCCTTGATCATCCGTTTTTGATACGTCTGACCATGGCAAACAGCAGCGAGTCGCTTCTCGTCGATCAAATTAAGTTGATCAAGCCGGGTCTGAATCTAATCCTCTTTATTCAAACCTGCGTCCTTCATAATCCTTAAGGAAGGAATCTGAACTTCCATGGGCAGGACAACTTCCATGCCATATACCAAAGAAAATGGGGTTGCCCCTGTTGAAGTACGTGCCGTCGTACGGTATCCATGCAGAGCAAACGATAACATTTCGTGCCAGTCTTTATAGGTGACTGTCATTTTTTGAATGATCTTCTTAATGTTTTTGTTCGCAGCTTCAACAACACCGTTCATCTTCGGCCGATAGGGAGATGAATTATGATGATAAATCTTGAACTGTTCACACAAAGCGGTGATCATAGTATTATTCAGATTTGTACCGTTGTCTGTGATGATCCTGTCGGGAACACCATACCGGCATATGAGGTTCTGCTTGATGAAACGGGCGACCACATTTTTAGTAACAGAGGCGAAAGAAGCTGCTTCGACCCATTTGGTGAAATAGTCAATAACAACCAGGATGAAGCGATGTCCGTTGGATGCCGTGGGCTTGATTTCTCCAATCATGTCAATGCCCCACATTGCAAATGGCCAAGGAGTTGTCAGAACGTTGAGAGGAACCAGAGGAATATGAATCTTGTCAGTGTAGACTTGACATTTATGGCAAGTACGAGAATGTTGATGGTAGTCAGCTTCTATGGTAGACCAGTAATAGCCTACCCTTAGGATCTTCTTAGCCATTGTATGCCCGCTTAAGTGGGTGCCAAATGTGCCGCTGTGTATCTCAGTCATGATTAACTCTGCTTCAGCTTTGTCTACACATCGGAGTAAAACATAATCATGGTTTCGTTTATAGAGGATGCCATTGCTCAGGAAGAACTTGGCAGCAAATTTCCTTAGGAACTTCTTGTCATTTACGGAAGCTTCTTCGGGATATTCTCTAGTCTGGAGATACCTTTTGATTTCGTGAAACCAAGGTTGTTCCACTACTTCTTCGGTGTTAATATCATGACAATGTGGAGGTTCATCCATTCGCTCTATGGTGATTTGGGGAGCCTCATTGTCCCAGTTGAGTTTAAACATGGAAGACATTGTAGCCAGAGCATCTGCTAGCTGATTCTCTTCTCGCGGGAAATGCTCGAAGGTGATTTGCTCAAAATAAGGTAACAATGTCAAGACATGTTCTTTGTATGGGATAAGATTAGGATGTTTAGTATCCCACTCTCCTTTGATTTGACTGATAACCAAAGCTGAGTCCCCAAATACGATCAAAGATTTGATCCCCAAGTCTATAGCAGCCTTGAGACCAAAAATGCAAGCTTCATATTCAGCCATGTTGTTTGTGCAGCTGAAGCAGAGTCGGGCCGTGAAAGGTGTGTGACAATCTTCCGGGGAAATGAGTACCGCACCGATACCGTTTCCAAGTGCATTTGAAGCACCATCAAAGTACAGGGTCCATCGGGATCCTTTTTCAGGTCCGTCATACGGTCCGTTACCTTCGAGGTAGTCCAAGTTCATGATGTCCTCGTCTGGGAAGTCAAATCTCATGGATTGATAATCTTCGATAGCTTGATAGGCTAGATAGTCAGCTAGTACACTCCCTTTTATAGCTTTTTGGGTGGTGTACTGGATGTCATACTCAGTCAGGATCATTTGCCATCTAGCAATTCTTCCAGATAAAGCAGGTTTTTCGAAGATATACTTGATAGGATCCATTTTGGAAACCAAAAGAATGGTATGAGTCAACATATACTGCCTTAGTCGGCGAGCAGCCCATACCAAAGCGCAACAAGTTTTCTCGAGCAGTGAGTAACGAGTCTCACAGTCGGTAAACTTTTTGCTAAGGTAATAAATGGCATGCTCTTTTCGACCAGACTCGTCATGCTGGCCCAACACGCACCCCATTGAGTTATCCAACACGGTCAGATACATGATCAACGGCCTTCCTTCGACGGGTGGCATCAGAATAGGAGGTTCTAGCAAATACTCCTTGATCTTATCAAAAGCAGCTTGGAAATCGTCGTTCCATTCGACTACCTGATCCTTCTTCAATAGTTTGAAAATTGGCTCACAGGTAGACGTCAGATGAGAGATGAATCTGGCAATATAGTTCAAGCGCCCCAAGAATCCTCTAACCTCCTTTTCAGTACGGGGAGCAGGCATTTCTCGTATAGCTTTCACTTTTGCTGGATCGACCTCAATGCCTTTGTTGCTGACAATAAATCCTAGAAGTTTACCAGACCTAACTCCAAAGGTACACTTACTTGGATTCAACCTGAGTTTGTACTCTTTCAACCTGGCAAACAGCTTCTGCAAATGTTCAAGGTGTTCCTTCTCTATTTGTGATCGAGCTATCATGTCGTCTATGTAAACTTTGATCTCATGATGTATCATATCATGAAATAGAGCTACCATGGCGCGCTGATAAGTTGCCCCTGCGTTCTTTAGTCCGAACGACATCACTTTGTAACAGAAAGTACCCCATTGTGTGGCAAAGGTTGTTTTCTCCATGTCCTCGAGGGCCATTTTAATTTGGTTGTAGCCCGAGAATCCATCCATGAAGGAAAACACCTTGTGTTGAGCTGTGTTGTCAATCAGAATGTCGATATGCGGCAGCGGAAAATCATCTTTAGGGCTAGCCCTATTCAAATCCCGGTAGTCCACACACATTCTGACCTTGCCGTCTTTTTTAGGTACTGGCACAATGTTAGCAACCCATTGTGGATAGGATGTAACAGCCAGAAATCCAGCATCGAATTGCTTCATTACTTCTGCTTTAATCTTTTCAGACATGTCTGGCCTCATTCGGCGGACTTTTTGCTTGATCGGTGGACAATCCTCTCTTGTAGGGAGACGGTGAACCACGATATCTGTGTCTAAACCCGGCATGTCTTCATAAGACCAGGCGAAGATTTCGATGTATTCATTTAACAGCTGTATCAAGCGCTCCTTGACACTTGGTTCCAGGTTGGCACCCACTTGTACTTCTTTCCGGTCTTCCTCTGTTCCTAAATTGACAGTTTCCAACAATTCTTCGTGAGGCAAGATGGCCCTTTCCTCTTGTTGTAGAAGTCTGGCTAGTTCCCCTGGTACTTCACAACCTTCGTCGTGTTCATACTCAGCCTGATTGACCAGATCTTTCGAGTTATTGAAGGACATAGCAGAATAGTCACCCGTAGAATCCAGAGTGGATGGGTACCTGCATTTGTGAGTGTGGGTGTGTGTAAGGGATAGCCATCCTTAAACAAACAAAAATGCAAAAGGAAAGAAAATGAACACAGCAGTTTATCAATGAAAAACGTCCAATGAATCATTAAACATGGCATATGGATATGAAGATAATCAAAACCCTTACAAATGGACCTACATGTCCCGGGCAAGGCATGAGGTGAAAAAGTAGTGTACGGATTGTTCAAAAGTAATTATTACAAACCACAGGAAATGTTTGACAGATAATTACTGATTAATAAAAGTAATGGGGACAAATTCTTTTGCCTCCCAGTTGCGTAGTCCCCCTTCGATAGTTGGGTAGATCCAATCTTCAATGTTGGCCTCTTCGTCATCACCCTCCAAAGCGTTGATTCCAAAAGGAGAAATCTTGATGGGCGTTCTTTCAACCTTTGAACGACGCATAGCTTTCTGCCTCGCAGCAGTGAATCCTAATCCAAACTTATCTGTTTTGTGAGGAATATCAGGCAACTGCCCCCATGTTGAACTCTTCCCTTCCTTCATTGCGGCCTTCGCGTCTTTTAGATATGCCATCCTGGCCATCTGCTTTGGTACCTCAGCTACCACTTTTGCTACTGCCACTTCAGGAGAGACTTCCTCGAAGTGCTGGAATGGTGTCTCAATGAATTCACCCTCTACCTCTACATACCGAAAGGAGTTCAGGTGACTGATCATATATTCCTCTTCACCGTGGACGATTATGATTTTTCCTTTGACAGGGTATTTCAACATTTGATGTAAGGAAGAGGTAACCGCCTCAGCGTTATGTATCCATGGCCTCCCCAGTAAGCAAGAGTATGACGGACGGATGTCCATCACATAGAAAGTTGAGGGGAACACTTCTGTGCCAACCTTAATGGGAATGTCTACCTCCCCGTGTACCATTCTCTTTGACCCGTCAAATGCCCTTACAATGATATTACTTGGCCTTAACTCCAAGCCTTCACAGTCTAAACGGTCGAGGGCCTTCTTAGGCAGCACGTTCAGAGAAGAACCAGTGTCGACCAGAACATGGGCCATAGTAGTTCCTTGGCATTCTACTGACACATGTAATGCGTCTTTGTGTTTTCTTCCTTTTGAGGTCAGGTCAGCATCAGAGAAACCTAAACCGTTGTCTGCTGTAAGACTGGCTACACAGTCTTGGAATTGGTCGGCAGAGGTTTCCTGGGGCACATGGGCTGTCTTCAGGAATTTTATCAATGCTTTAGCGTGCGCCTCAGAGCAGAGTAGTAATGCTAACATGGAGATCTTCGAGGGGGTTTGCCCCAGTTGCTCTACCACGTCATAATCACTCTTTTTAATTATCTTCAGGATCTCCTCCATCTCTTTCTTAGAGGTTTCTGGGATGACCAAAGGTTGAGCCCTCGTCCTGACGAGCTCATCTTGGGTCCCTTTAGCTTTATCAGCAGAAGTAGGAGGGACAACAACAGGAATAACAGTTTCTTTAATCAACTGAGTTTTTGCGGAGAGTCTTATCGGTGCAGGAATAACTTTGGCAGCAGATGAGGGTCCAAAGATTGCCTTTGGGGGGGCAATCTCTGGAGAAAATATTCTCCCACTTCTGGTGATCTTGCTTGTACCAACAATGTTTCCAATGCTGGCATCTTCTTCATCAGAGCTTCCTTCGGTTATCTCAACTTGTTTAATACCATGGTAGTAGATTTCTCCACCGTAATTCCATGGTATTGACTTTTCAGAAATGTAGGGGACAAGCCCTGGCATAGTTATTTTCAGAGGAACAAACTTTGTAGCGAGTGTAATCTTAACAGGCTTTTTGACGGCCTTGGAAAGATTGGTGTGAATGGTGATTATTGAGACATCTTCGATAGGGGTTGGAATAGCAGGAACCTTTTCAAACAGAATTTGTTGACTGTCCATTAGGCCTTGGATGCCTTTCTTCAACAATGGACAATCGATTGGTAGAGAGTAACAACAGTAGCAATCTTCGTTGCATCCTGGGAAAATCCCAGCCTTTAACAGATTTAACTTGATGGTTAACAGCAGAGTCATCAGGTCGTTGACATCAGAAACATACAGATCTTCCTCAATAGCATGGACATTTCGACCATGCTTCGGCATCGGAGCGGATATTACGTTTGGCTTCTCTGGAGCATCGAACTCCACCTCTTTTGCATCTATCAAGTCTTGAATTTTATTCTTTAGCGCCCAACAATTGTTGGTGTCATGTCCGGCGCTATCAGAATGGTAGGCGCATTTAGCATTCGGGTTGTAAGCTGGTGAGGTTGTATTCACATTTTTCGGCGCTTCTTTGATATTTGTGAGATTCAGCTTCAACAGATGCGGAAGAACTTGCGCAGGTGTCATATTAATGCGGGTGAACTGCTGTTGTGGCCGTTCTCCCCATTGCTGTTTAGGTCTGGACTGGTTATTGCGAGACTGATCATTTGATGGATTTTGGATCAACACGGCCCCCACAGTCGACCGATGCTCATTTCTTCCTACTCCTCTCTGAAAGTACACAACAGCCATTTCCTTCTTCGCTGGAAATGACTTCTTGACAGTTGTAGATACAGAGGCATCCTTCTGAATCTTCCCATTCTTGATACCGGCTTCTACCCGCTCGCCAGTCAGAATTAATTCAGTAAACCCTGCGGAAGAGCTACCGATCAGATGGTTAAAGAATGGACCAGACAGGGTCCCCAGGAACATATCGACAAGTTCTCTATCAGAAAGAGGTGGCTGCACTCTTCCGTCCAGATCGCGCTACTTCTGGGCATATTCCTTGAATCCCTCACCTGAGGCCATCCCCATACTCTGTAGTTGAGTACGGGTTGGTGCCAGGTCAGAGTTATACTGATATTGGCAATAAAAATCAGCTGCCAGATCCTCCCAACTATGTACCTCTGATCTCTCAAGATTGTAGAACCAATCCAGCTGTGTACCAGACAGGCTATCCTGAAAGAAGTGCACCCAAAGGTTTCTGTCAGATGTGTGAGGTTGGAATCTTCGGACGTACGACCTTAGATGCATCTTCGGGCAAGACAGTCCGTCATAGCTTGCAAAAACTGGCACCTTAAACTTTGGGGGAATCACAATTCCAGTAATTAATCCCAAATCTTCGAAATCTAAGCCGGGAACTCTCTGCAGCTCCATAGCCGCCAGCCTATCCTCTAAGCTCTTATATTTGTCATCGGTCGGCGGGTATTGTTGCTCTGAGTAGTCTTCATCTTCTTCAGCCTCTTCCTCTTCAGCTTCGGATTCAGAAGGTACCGCAACCCCTTTTCCTTTACTGGTTCCCTCTTCAGATGTAGGGGGAAATTCAAGAACTCTTCTGGCTTCACCCTCAAACCTTCTTCCCAGGGTAGCCACCCCGACTCTTTTCTTCTTCTTTTTCACTTGCTCTTTGTTCCCAAGCAGGGCTTTTAGATCCTCCTGACCCTTTGCCAAGGTCATCAGGAGATGTTGAAACTGTGAGTTTTGAGACTGCAAGTCTTTGACCGTCTGTTCGAGATCCATTTTACTGAAATAAACAACAGAAAGATAAGGAAACCTGGTGTGGAGACCTGCTTATGCACATGATGAATGATATGTTTATTTATGCAATGCATTCAAGGATTTAGAAAATTCAAAACTGTTGCAAACAAAAAGAACAGACGTCATATTAATAAGAAGAAATTTTGTCAGTACA
Source organism: Vicia faba (assembly GCA_948472305.1). Lineage (NCBI taxonomy): Eukaryota > Viridiplantae > Streptophyta > Magnoliopsida > Fabales > Fabaceae > Vicia > Vicia faba. Next base: position 68,722,098 of record OX451741.1, on the reverse strand, counting down.
TAAATGCCCCATGGGCCAAATATTACAAAAACTTCTCAAGGTAAAAAGACGTTGCGCATCCTCTTTGGTGCGATGTAGGTGTTGAGGGTCTCTTCCTCATGAAGTCGGCAGGTAAGCTACAAAACCTTCTTCTCACTGGCGTAGAAGCTGGCTTCAAAAGTATTCCGTTCCTCCTTGAGTTGGATCCAACTCTTCTGCATCTCCTCCCATGATGTTGGCATGTCAGGATATAGGATTGTGTAGGGAACCTCTCCTTCCTTAACGGGCTCTTTAATCACAGGGAGAACATGTGGGTAGGGCATCATTAGACTATGGGCTCGGGTTCGTACCCACTTGAGATAAGGCTCAAGAGGGATGGAATTGTTGTGCCCCAGTGTCTTGCTGTCTACCTTGTTAGGCATCCTCTAAGCTCTGATGAATCTTTGGCGAAGTCCTTGCGCATCATTGTCGAAGTCAAAAACTAGATCAGGAATCAGCATGTCATGAGGGCCATCCCTCTGTGCATATCCAAATTGTCTCAAGGCTAGACAAGGGTTGTAGGTAATGCCTCCTCTAATGCCAAGTAATGGAACATTAGGGAACTCTCCACAACGATCAATGATGATGACATTTTCTCTGGACCGAGAACACTAATGTACATCAGAGTGTGTAAGAGTCATCAATCGTTGTGACCACCTTAAGCCTTGGTCGTTCTTCAAAACAGATTGTGGAAGGTGCGAAATAAACCACCTTGCAAGGAGAGGAGTACAGCACATGAGAACACCCCTCTTTCTCATTGTCCGTGTGTAAAATGAGTGGAGGATGTCCTCAAGTAATGTAGGTATGGGATTCCTGGATAAGAAGATCTTGACGGCGTTGACATCTATAAGCTGGTCAGGATTTGGGAACAAGACCAACCCATAAATGAGAAGTGCCACAATTTCTTCAAAAGCTTGTAGATCCAAGGAATTCCAACACTCGTGTGCCTTCTCAAACAAGAATTTTGCCAAGAAGCCTTTGATACCACTTCTAGTTTCCCAATGCCCCTTGATGTCGGATGATTGCAAGTGTAGTGCTTGAGCAACATCTTCAGGCTTTGGTTCTTTTTCCGTACCGTTGTAGGGTAGTTGATTAAGAATAGGAATTCTCAGGAGTTGAGAAAATTCCTCCAAAGTGGGCACCAATTGGTAATCGGGGAATGTGAAACAGTGGTGAAGGGGGTCAAAGAACTGGAACAACACTTTCACCATGTCCTCTTCGATGCTGGTGTTGACTAGGCTGAGCAGTCTACCATGCCTTTCACTGAAGGGAGAGCTTTCTGGAATTCTGGATGTGAGCTCCTTGAGTTGAGGAGGGATTCTCACAAGGTTGACTTGGATAGTTTTCCTGCGAAGAATTTCCATGACCTACAAAACAAGAACAAAGATGAAGATCCAAACCCTTGAAATGGTTAGTGAATGCATATGATGCTTTATGATGTTCATGATGTATGCACAAACATATGTACAAGCAATTCACAAAAGATCCTTGTTTCAGGCTTGCATGAGGTTTCATAGGTAAGTACCCTCTTGAGTGTAGTTGGCTTAAAAACTTGTCCTATAAATAGTAACCGGGTTCTAAGGAGCTCAATATCATTGGATTATTTTCTATGTTCATTGTTTTGGTTTAGCCACTTAACTAGCGACCAAAATATTCCAAGAAAACAACCCTCAATGAGTGTAGTATCGAGTATCTACCAACTTCGGACTGCACCAAAGCCGGTCATCTCACTACCCCTAATAAAAGGCCAAGATGGTCAAGTAAGGTTCTAGGTCATTAGTGCTTAGTGACATCACTCAGCGGCCCCGTACTCTCCTTGATTGAACTTAAGGGTTACCGGTACTCACAAATATGTCGCACTAATATAGCTATTGCTTCGACCATGTCGGTATACCCCGCACAGTTTCCATAACATATTGCTATCTATGAATGTTTTCCCCAAATCCGGGTGTAGGATTTCAAGCCCAAATAAGAGAACCAAGATGTAAAGCAATCAAAGAAAACAATTAGTCATGCAAAAGGGTGATCTAAGCCCTAAGGTTACTCCACTTTTAAAATAAATCCCCAGCAGAGTCGCCAGTTCTGTGATACGGTGGGAGAACTGACTTGAGGTTTTGTGTTTGTTTTTGCAAATGTTTCGGTTTAGCAAGAGTCACCACCGACTTTTTATTTTATCCTAAGGAAAGGTTAAAAAGCACAGCAAAAACCTTTGAGATGTTTTCTTGGGTTCGGGGAGTAGATTATAGAAAGGGAAGGTATTAACACCCTTTCTATCCATGGTTATCCATGGGCTCTTAGTTACTTGCTTAGATCGCTTGCCTTGCATTTTCAATTGTTTGAAATGGTGCTTTGTGTGTGCGTTTGAAAATGTTTTGAAAAGTGGCCATCGTTGTGGCAACCTTTGTAATGATTCTTGTTTGAATGTATACAAAGGTGTTTGTCTTTTTTTTTGAAAGGTTTTCAATATTTTGAAAGTTGTTTTGAAATTGTGTTGTGGAGTGTGTTTTGAAAAAATAGCAAGGATGTTTTGCAAGATTTTTGATCAATTAACTAGGAGTTGTCTACCCTATTTTACTCAAAGATTTTTTCTTATGTTTTTAACCCTTTTAACAGTGTTGCTTCACCATTGTATTTGGTGGACAACCTTGTGTTAGGATGTAAACGGGACGGGCGCGGGTCATCGTATAGACCATGATAGCAATGTTGCAAAGTATCTTAGTATTTCTTTTAAGGGACTAAGATCATTTTGTAAGGCAACTTTGGATAGCGTCATCGAGGGACTATGATCTTTTGATTTTGTTTGTTTTACCAAGATATTTTGCATGCGTAACATGGTCCATTTTTGAAGGTAACAAGTGGATGTAACCCTAGGAATGTTAGTGTGCAAGTGTGTTTTATTGCATACAAGAGTTTATCTTTGAATTAGGATTTTCTATTTCATTGATTTTATCTTGCCATACACACCCTAATTACTAGCGATAAAAAGCGGAAATATAAAATCCTACGCTATTACAACAATTGGGGAGTGGGGATACACATTTGTACATGGGGTGGTTCAACGAGAAAAATAGACAAAAAAGAAAATAGCCAAAAACAAGATAGAGGGAAAGAGAGAGGGAGCCAGCGCGCTGCTGAGAGGTCATCAGAAGTTCTGACTCAGATCCGCTGCCAGATGATCAACCTTTTGGTTAAACTGTATGAGTCAAAACTTCTAACTCTGGCACCTGCAAAACAGAAACCTGTTAGTGGGAAGATCAGAAGTTCTGACCCCCCTGCGCCGCAAGACAAAAGTTCGTTAGTGGGGAAATCAGAAGTTCTGATCTTGCTGGAAATACAATAATTCTCAGAAGTTCTGATATTATTGACAGCAAAACAGGCTTCAGATGTGCTAACATCAAAGTCAGCACTTGGCTTCTCCCTGTGCTAATCAGAACATCTGCAACTTTCTTATTTTTCCACAAAATAGAAAACATATTTGGAACAGCTTCAGCAAATGTCAAAGTGTTTCAGGGGACAGAACCAACAAGGTCACAGGCATGTTCTATGCTGGCTCAAAACCTTCTGAGGTAAACGTTCTGAGGTGTGAAAATCCTCAGAACACAAAATAGCAGCAATATGATATTTACATTACGTTCATTTGAGCATGCAAAGCTGATGATGCTTAGCAGCGTGATGAAGGTCAGCAGGTGCTTACCTGGTTGTTGGAAAAGTTTGTGGATGAGAGCTAGCTTTTGGCTCTGATGGTGTTTTGGATAGGTTCTTTTTGAAAAGGGTAGATGAAGGTGTATGCGTATATATGGTCAGAGGTTGAAAGGGTGTTCTTTAGTCACAAAGAAAACTGGGTATTTGATGAAAGTTTGAAGGTAAGAACTTCAAAGTTATGAAACACTGGAGATTTTGGCAGAGTTTCACAACACTTTCTTGCTAAAGATTTCTGTTTCTCTTCTAGCAATTTTTCTGTTTCTTGGACGCGCTTTTTCAGTGGACAATGGTTCTCTATTTATAGGCAAAGCTCTTGTGGATTTCTTGGACATTAAAGGCGCCAACAGAGTTTGAATTGTTCTTTGAAAGAAAATCCTGGGGAGTTGTGATAACAGATAGCCTTTCAGCCTAGGATGGAACAACAGGCGTGGATTGGAGAGAAGTGACCTCTTAGGTGGGTGGTGGCGCGTAGACCCATGCCAGAATCTGCATAAAGGCGTTTACCAAGCCACACGTGAAGGAGCTACTTGGATGAATGTTCAAGAGTGGTTGGGAGCATTAATGAGCATTAAATGGTGATGAGACTTATCAACACCAATATTCTGGTAGTAGAAACAAAACTTTGAACCAGCAGTTCTGTTTTACCAAGAACAACGTAAACCATGCTCTGGTCTTGGCCTCCTGTTGTCTTAGCAAATTTTGGGGATTCTCCTGATTTTTTGACACGTTCCTTGGATTTGCTTCTGGAAATCCTGGGCTTAGAGATTCTGTATCAGTGTAACATCCGCTCTTCTGACCTTTTTATCTTCTGATTTCAACATATTCTGAAGGAGCCTTCAGATTTCCTTGTTTCCTTTGCATTCCGTTAGCAAACTCTGGCAGAACTTGCGTAACTGCTGAAAGAATCATGCTCTGTCTGAGGCTTACGTGTTGAACCACGTTTGCAACTTTTGACTGAGTTGATGTAGCTGCTGAAGAGCCAACTTCTGACTGCGTTGAGCCAAGCTTGCAACTTCTGACTGTTTCTATCTGGAGTTTGGTCCAGAAGTTTTGAAGCGCTGATTTCTTCTTAAACACCTATTTTTAGAGAAGAATTCCAAACGTTTAGAATATAATTTCTCAAGATAAAAGCGTTGCTTTTTAGAGCTTGCGTGATCATTTTGCTCTCGTAAATGGTTTTCTTGGGCAAAAATGATAATTCAGGACTTTGGATTTGTTTCAGAGGGACTCTGAGAACCCAAGATGATTTCCTGAAGAAAGAGAGGGAAAATTTTGGGGTACAACACCAGGCAAAGATTTCCACGTAGTCATGCAGCATCTGAATCAACCGTTGTTTTACACTGAGCTCCATATTGGCACCGATCTTGACTTCCTTTCTGTCTGTCTCAGTACCCAGATTTACTGTTTCCACTAGCTCTTCATGTGGCTGAATGGCCCTCTCTTCCTAGAGTAGCAGTCTTACAAGCTCACTAGGCACTTCGCAATCACCCTCACCTTCGTCTTCGGCTAAGTTGATCGGATTTTCGAAGTCATAACTGGCAGTAGCAGAGTCGTTACCAGTGAGATCCAGAGTGGATTGGGACCTGTATATGTGAGTGTGTGTAAATATAGCTGTTTTGCAATATATAATAAAGAAAGACAAGGAGCGGAAGATTTGAAATGCAAAAAACGTCCAATGCTTTTATTAATGATATATGAAAATGACACACAAAAGCCCTCACAAATGAAGTCACGGTGCCCCGGGTAAGACACCGGGCCATAAAGTTTAGTAATATTGTCTGTGATAAATTCAAAACAAAGGAGTTCATTACTGAGTGACAAAAGTAATAGGTATGAAGTCTTTCACAGTCCAGTTGTTAGGTCCACCGTTGATCGTAGGGTAGATCCAGCTGTCGAATTCAGATTCCTCCATGTCGTCTTCAATGGCATTTACTCCCGAGTTATTGATGAAAACAGGAGGTCTTCCAATCCTTGCTTTACGAACAACCCTCTGAGCTTCTGCAGTGAAACCCAAACCAAACTTGTTAGTCTTCTGAGTGAAATCCAGAAGTCGGCCCCAGTTTGCATACTCACATTTCTCAATAACAGCCCGGGCATCCTTTAAGGAAGCCATCTTCAAAGGAGGATTTTCAATCACAGTCTCTGCTGATGCTAGTGTCTGAGGAACCTCTTCAAAATGTTGGAATGGAGTCTCAATGAATTCCCCATCCATTTCTATGTACCGGAACGAGTTGAGGTGACTGACCATATATTCCTCCTCCCCCTGAACTGTCACAATTTTCCCTCTGACCGGGTATTTCAGCTTCTGATGTAGTGTGGAGGTCACAGCCCCAGCCTTGTGGATCCATGGACGACCCAACAAACAAGAATAGGACGGTCGGATGTCCATCACATAGAATGTTGAATCAAAGACCTGAGAGCCAACCCTGATTGGAATATCAACCTCACCATGTACCATTCTCTTAGACCCGTCAAAGGCCCGGACAACAATGTTACTTGGCTTCAGCTCTAAACCCTCACAATCCAGCCTATCTAGAGCTTTCTTGGGTAATACGTTCAACGAGGAACCAGCGTCAACCAGCACATGGGCAAGAGTAGTGCCCCTGCATTCAATGGAGACATGCAGGGCATCGTTATGGTTCTTCCCTTTAGCAGTCAGATCAGCGTCGGAGAAACCCAGACCATTATCAGCAGTTAAGTTGGCCACACAATCGGTAAATTGATTAGCAGATGTCTCTTGTGGCACGTGGGCCGTCTTCAGGAAGGTAATCAAGGCCTTGGCATGGGCCTCTGAACACAACAACAGTGATAGCATAGAAATTTTAGATGGGGTGTGCCCCATCTGCTCCACTACATTAAAATCACTCTTCTTGATAATCTTAAGAATCTCTTCCATCTCTTGTTTGGAAGCTTCAACGGTGGTTGTCTTTGGTGCCTCCGTCCGAGCAGGTATATCAGTAGCGATCCCTTTGCCCCGAGTGTCAGATGACTCGGTAGCAGGGGTAGAACTAAGAACTTGGTCAGGAGGAGAAATAGGCACACTTGCAGATGTGATGACAATAGGTCTCTGGATAGTTAGAGGTGCAATATCTGGTGAGAAGAGCCTGCCACTGCGGGTGACTTTGACAGGCCCGGTGATGTTGCTGACGCTGGTACTAGTATCAAACTCTTGTTTTACTCCAAGAACATAAACATCTGCCCCATAGTGCCACGGGACAGCTTTGTCAGATGTATAGGGGATGGGCCCCGGAACAGTAATGATTATGGGTGCAACCTTCTGAGCAGGCATGATTTTGACAGGCTTCTTTGAGGGAGCCTTGGGAGAGTTGTTGAAAATGGTGACAATGGACACTTCTTCAGTAGGGGTAGTAGGAACAACAATCTTCTCGAACAAGATCTCTTTATTATCCATCAGGCTTTGGATACCTGACTTCAAAGATGGACAACCAGCAGGTGAAACGGAACACAGATAGCAACCTTTACTACATCCCGAAAATAAACCGGCTAGCAACAGGTTCCTCTTGAAAATCAACAGCGGAGTAACAATATCGTCCATAGAGGCTACATACAGGTCTTCCTCTACAGCATTCACTCCATGCTTGGGCATGGGAGCGGTCACAACATTGGGCCTTTCGGGCGCCTCGAACTCTATCTATTTAGCATCAATAAGGTCATGAACCTTATTCTTCAGAGCCCAACAGTCATCTGTGTTATGCCCCAGGCTGTCAGAGTGATAAGCGCAACGGGCGTTGGGATTGTACTTTGGAGAGGTTGTGTTCACAATCTTCGGAGCTTCTTTCAGAGTCACCGGATTGGTTGTCAGTAACTGCGGAAATATCTGGGACAAGGTCATGCTGAGTCGAGTAAACTGCCTTTTAGGTCTCTCACCCCTTTACTGGTTATGTTGCTGAGGAGCAGCAGCAGGCTTTGAAATTACCACCGCGTTGACAGCTTGGTGGCGTTCCGGTTTATTCTGTCTCCTTGAACCATAAACAACACTAGATTCTTTCTTGAATGGTTTCTTTTCAGTGCTCGAGGAAGCACCTTTCTGGATCTTTCCAGACATGATACCAGCTTCTATTCTCTCCTCAGTCAAGATAAGGTCTGTAAACCCGGCAGAAGAATTTCCGATCAAATGGTTGAAGAACGGACCAGACAGGGTCCCCAAGAACATATCCACGAGCTCATGGTCAGTCAAAGGTGGCTGCACCCTTCCAGCCAGATCTCTCCACTTTTGGGCATATTCCTTAAATCCTTCACCCGTCCTTAGTGACATACCCTGGAGTTGGGTACGAGTAGGAGCGAGGTCGGAATTATACTGATACTGCTTATAAAACGCAGTAGCCAAATCCTCCCAGTTACGAATACTGGCTCCATCCAGCTGATAGAACCATTCAAGTTGAGTCCCTAAAAGACTATCCTGGAAGAAATGGATCCATAAATTCTTGTCAGCAGTGTAAGGTTGGATCTTCCTTACATACGATCAGAGGTGCAGCTTAGGACAGGAAGCTCCATCGTATTTTGCAAAAGCAGGCGCCTTGAACTTATGGGGAATCACCACCCCAGAGGATAAGCCTAGGTCTCCAAAGTCCAACCCGGGCACATTTTGTATCTCCATAGCACTTAAGCGGTCCTCTAGCTGTTTGTACCTATCCTCAGCAGGATGGTACTGTTCATCATTATAATCTGTCTCGTTGTCGGAGACCACGGGACTAGGAACCCTTCTCTCTTGGGGACTGTCTTTCCCTACAGATGGGGTAGTCAGCTCAACCTCATTCTGCAGTGCATTCCCATATCTGCGTCCAGTATTGAACAAAACGGTCCTCTTCTTCTTCTTCTTCTTCTTCAAAAGCAAGGTCTTCAACTCCTGTTGACCCTGGGCTAGGCTCATAACCATCTCTTGGAACTGGGCATTCTGGGCCTGGAGGGCCTTGATCGCTTGTTCAGTAGTAGGTTCAGAAGTCATGATGATTGTTGAAATAAACAGCGAAGAAGATAAGTGACTTGTAAAAAGAGTACATATTATGCATATGATGAATGGAATGCGTATGATTTATGTTTTCAAAGACAATCGGGATTCAACTTTGTAGACAAAAAGGAAACAAACTTTATTAGATTCAACTTTTAGAATTTAAATTGTTCGACAAATTGCCCTTAGGCGTTTGCAAGAATGAAAATACTGAAAAGTAAATAAAAGCTGTAAAAGAAAACATCCAAGGCCCATCAATGCTCCCATGGCCTCTTCTTCTCAGCACGGATATAGTCATTCAGGACCCGCTCGTTTTCCAATTGCTTTGTCAGCTTTTGGATTTTATGTTCCTGTTCATTGAACCTTTCTTGATAAGAATCCCGTTCTTCCTGCAGTTGCGCCCAAGACCTCTTTAATGTACCAATATCAGTGGGTATCTGAGGATGGAGAACAGTTGGAGGAACCCCGTCTTTATCGGGAACTTCAAGAGTAATAGGTCTGACAACTACGTATGGCATACCTAACTTCTGAGCACGGATGCGGACCCATCTGAAGTAGGATTCCATTGGTAGAGAAGTCTTTGGTCCCAACTCGTGTGGGTCAGCTTTGTGAATTCTGTCCCAAGCCCAGATGAATTTACGACGCAACTCGTCACTATCTACCTGAAACTCAAAACTGATGTGAGGTATCAACATCTCATGAGGCCCCGCTCTTCTGGATCTTCCAAACTGACGAAGAGCTAAACATGGATTATAAGAGATTCCTCCCTGGGTACTGATTAATGGAACATTAGGATACTCTCCGCAACGATCAATAACAGCCACCTCATCTAAACCTCTGAGAGTCCAGATGATGTCATTATCAGTAAGAGACATTATCCTATGAGCCCAGCCTCTTCCTTCTTTGTTCTTTAGTACAAACTTAGGGAGGTGCGAAATAAACCACCTCACCAACAAAGGAGCACAACACCACAAAGTTCCCCGTCTTCGGGCAGTACGAGCATAGAGTTGTTGCAGGATATCACCCAAGAGAGTGGGTACAGGGTTCCGAGATATGAAGATCCTTATGGCGTTGACATTAACAAAGGTATCAGGATTTGGAAACAATACTAGACCATAGATTAAGAGAGCCAGAATGTCTTCGTACGCCCTGAAGTCTAAGTCATTCCAGAAACTATTAGCTTTGCCAATCAGAAACTTAGCCAAAAAGCCCTTAACTCCGCTTCCGGTCTCCCAGTTAGTCATTACCTCTTCTTTGGTCAAAGGAAGGGCTGCAGCAATCTCCTCAGGCCTAAGAGTCTTTTCCCAACCGGTGAATGGAATCTGTTCCAGAATAGGGGTACCAAGCAAATCAGAGAATTCTTCCAGGGTATGGACCAGCTGGAAGTCTTGAAAGGTGAAGCAATGGTATAGCGGATCATAAAACTGGGCCAGGACGCTCATCAACTGTTGGTCCCACTTTGAAGTGACTAAACCGAGAAGAGAACCATGCCTCTTGATGAAGGACGTAGTATTTGGAATTCTGTCAACCAATTCTTTAAGCAAATCATGTGGTTGAACAAAGTTGAGCCAGATAGTATTCCTTCGCATAGGCATCATGATGTCCTACAAAACAGAGCAAAGATGAAACCCTCTTGTCTTTGAAATGGGTTAGTCCTTATGCAGGATGCATGCAATGGTATGATGCTATGATGTTATGGTAAAGGCACACCACAAGTATTCACAAAAGTCAAACATGGTAAGGCAAACAAGTCACACAAGACATCCCTTAGAGTTCAGGCCAGCATGAAGTTTAGGTACTATCCTCTTTCAGTTTCAGTTGGTTAAGACCTGTCCTAGAAAATAGTAATCGGGTTCTAGAGGATCTCAATATCACTGACTACCCTCAATCGGTCATAACTCCAGCTTCGCAACCTTTTCTTGCGGCCGGAACCATCGCGAGAGTTTAGCCTCAATGAGTGTAGCATACTGCTACTGTTCTATGGCCAAGTTGTGTCAATTTAAGGTTCTAAGGTCAGTTGGTGCTTAATGACTCCTCAGAAGACCCATATTCTCCTCATTCCAACACAAGGGATATCGGTACAGACCAAGGTGTCACACCAACGTAGCTACTGCTTCACCCGTGTCGGTCTACGCCGGACAGGTCCCTCACAGTTTATTGCTACCTAAAGGGTATTCCCCAGATCCGGGTTAGGATCTATGAAACTCCAATACAAGCCCATAAAATTAAAGCATTCAAGGCATACAATTGAAAACATAGAATGATCTAATCCTAAGGTACACCTCACTTATAATAAGTTTTCCCAGCAGAGTCGCCAGTTCTGTGATCGGTGGAAATAGAACTGACTGTTTTGGAATGCTGGTTCGCGAAATGTCGCGGTAAGCAAGAGTCGCCACCGTCTTTTATTTTCTCCAACAAGGAAAGGACAAAAGCACATCAAAATTCTTTTTCGAGATGTTTCTTGATTCGGGAGGTAGATTATAGAAAGGGAAGGTGTTAGCACCCTTTCTATCCGTGGTTATCCACGGGCTCTTAGGTACTTGCTCACTATGTTTTCAAAATGTTTTTCTTTTCTTGTGTTTGTGGTTTTTTTGAAAAAAAGTTTGTTTGAAAACTTCGTTTGACTCTTGTATCAGTCCTCAAGAGTGTATGAAGTGTTTGTTTGAAAACTTTTGTATGAAAAGTGTAAGTGCAAAAAGTATTTTTGTTTTGAAAGAGCAAGTACTTAGGAGAAATCTACCTACTCAAAAGAAATTAAGCTGTGCAAATGTCCTTTAGACAGTACTATCCCACTATTGAGAAGTAGGTAGCACCGTCATTGGAGTTATTCGGGTCAATTCGATTATAGGGACATGTGTGGTCACCAAAGCAATAGTAGGACGCCTTAGCGGTAACCCTAATGTCCTAGATCCTTTTTATCCGAGGCAACCGTTTCGAGGCAACTTGGATCTTTAGGCAGGAGGGCGACCTCTAAAACACCCTATACTCAATGACCACGTCGAGGCAACCAAGTGAGGCGTACCCTAGGAGTGGCATGTGCAAGTGTGTCAGGTTTCATGTTAAGTTATCTTTGCATATGTTATGGTGAGCTACGTTTTGATTTTAATTTTCAGGCAAGTCTTGTCATGCATAGTTAACAGTTAATAATTTGCGGAAAGTAAATTGCGGAAAGTAAATCTACGCTATTACAAGGCGTCGGGTATTTACATCGCCAAAAACATAACCCTTGAAAAGTAAATGCGAGAAAATAAAGGAAACGATAAAGAGTCCTAATTACGCTATTACATTCTCGGAACAATTACATAAATATGATCAAAAAATAATATGCGCGAAAAGAAATTGAATCGGAGAAGTCCTTAGGGTTTTGACCCTTTTTGAGAAAAGAATGAATTTTTGGTTATTTTGCATCTAATTAAATTAAACCTAAAACTAATTAATTAATTAAAGAAATATTTTTTATGTTTTTTTTATGAAAATAAAAGAAAATAAAAAAGATGATTTAAAATTGTCAAAAGAAACCCTAATTCTATGTTGATTTTATTTGTTATGAAAATAATTAAAGTTAACCTAATTAAAACAACTAAATTAATTAATTACATTTATTTACAAAAATAATGAATTAAGGTGAAATTAATAATGATAAGAAAAATATTATATTTTTAGTTTTCTGAATTTTATTATGAAAATAATTAATTATGTTAGTTAAATAAATATAATAATAATAATTAGTAAAAAGATTAAATGGAAAAATAAAAGGAAAAAATGATGATGAACCAGGGGGGGTGTTGGCCCATTTATGGAGGTAAGTTAGCAATTTTCAAGCCCATTCGTTTGCCAGTCCGCTTGACTTTCTTGATTGTCCAGGGCGTTGGTTGACTGGGAGTACCATGGTCAGCATCTCATGGCCATTGGATTTGTGACTGTGGCCACTTGGCGCTTAGATGTTTGAAGCATATGGTGGAATACTTCCTGAAGCCTGCATGGGAATATGTTAAGAAAAATAATATCAAGTATTTTGGGGGACCTGGGGTTCGAACCCGGGTCCCAATGATTCCCAGCCAGCACATCAGCCACTACACCATCTGCACGCGTTTGTTATTATGATAAGAAACAAATATAATATATAAAAATTAATAAATATGTTGTAAACACAAAAACAAGTGCGCGTTTTTTGAACCAACCAATGATGTATCAACACATCATCATCTTCCTCGCTGAACCTGCAAATATAACATTAGATAGCGGGGGTTTTTAACCCCCACAAACCACAACGTGGAAAAATAGCGATTAGGCGTATGGTTAATAGAAATATTTCACGAGGGTGCCAACATGTTCGTCTTGACCTAACGAATTCAGCCATGGGTATTATGAGTCTCAATTTTTCCTGTATTGTAAAGCCCCAATTTTAGAGTTCAAGAACCCTAGAATTCGTCAATGGCGTTTTATGATTCTATGCATTATAACTCAATTAAACTATGCCAATAGCTTCATGTGGTCTCTAGCAATGCAAAACAAACAAAAAATCACGTTAATGATGCATGAATTAAGCTATTCGATTTTCAAAATAACAAGCAAACCGTGGTTCTGTTCTTGATGATTCTTTGAGCTTTAACGCTTGGTTTTGATTGCTACACGTTCCTCACACTACCTGCAATGTGTTAGAATCCACAAAAGCCTTTGAATCGTGCTAGAATATGGAAATCAGTTTTCAAGTTTTCTTGAATTTTTTCAATGTGGTTATGGCTTTTTCTGCAGAGATTTCACGTATGCATGATTAGGGTTGGCTTGTGTATATATAGGAGACTGGAATTAGGTTAAAATCTTGCAAAGAAATCCATGGAATGATGATTTGAATATTTGATTGAAAATCAAATATTTTTTAATCTTCATGATTGGAAAAAGTTGCCAACTTGGGAGATTTTTGTCTCTTTGATTTGCACACGAAATTGCCAGCCTTTTTAGGTCATCTTTGCTTCACAAAAAGATTGAAAAATCATATCTTTGTATTTTCCTACAATTTAAATTAATTAAATGAATTAATATTAATAAAAAATCCAATTAATTAATAAAAAATAAGAAAATAAATTCATTAGGCTTGATGGGTCGTGCATAGGTCATGTATAAAGTTTCAAGAAGAAAATTGAGGCCCATTAGCAAAAATAAGGTGTTTTGAGCAAAGTTGACTTTTGCAAATTCACAAAAATTTCCCAACTTCTCCAATGCATATCTTGCTCAATTTTGATCCTATGAACATGTTCTTGGACATTTTGGAAAGGTCTTGAAGTCCTCTACCCAATGCCTTTAGTCCCATGTCATTTGGATTTACCAATCTCAAGTTATGGTCTTTGACTTAAAGTGTATTTTTGTTGACTTTTGAATTTGACCTATAATGTAGAAATTGATAACTTTGTGTGAGAGCATTTCTTGGACTTGGAATGTGAAGATGGATTGTAGGAAATGTCATCCCCTTCAAAATTAGCATTGGATGGAATTTTTCTGATGAACCATGAAAAAGTTATGCCTTGGTCAAGATACAGTTGACTTTTCTACTGTCCAAAAATAGTAACTTTTTGCATCTTGATGATTTTTGAGCCATTCTTGTGGAATCATGATCAAGACTTGATCAAATGATGATTGTGGACTCAAAATAAGATGTTGACCAAAAATTCTGACTTTTGACTGCAAAATGACCATTTTACCCCTGTAGTTGACTGTGGGTCATGGAGCTTTTGACTGTGCAAATTGGTACTGTGAGTCTTGAAACTTGGCGTGTAGATGCTTGAGAATATATATGGGCCTATGAGACTTGGTTGAACCATTAGAAACCCCAAATTCCTTGAGAGAACCAAAACCCTAATTTCAGCTATCTTAGGAGGTATTTGGACTGTGCAATCCTTTAGTAGACTTGAGCCATTTGAAGATGATTCTTGATAAACCTTGAAGAATATGGGAGGGCAAATTTTGGGGTACAACAGTAGCCTATATGTAATATACAACAACATATTCATATATTTTGGATTTAGATATGCTACATATTTAATGTTTCTTATAATGTTTTTATAAATTCAATAATTTTTGTTTAGAATTGTGTTTTGTTAATATTTTTGTAATATAGTTTTGTATTTTTAAATTTTGATTGATATTAGATATGGCATCACCTGTTGAAGTAATAACTTCGGAAGAAGTTACATCACAAAATCCAACCCAACTCCAGAACAGTAGGGGAAAACTGATATAGCTTGGGGTCATTGTAAACAAATTGAAGAGAAAGGAATTTGTGTATTTACTGTGATAAAATTATTAGAGGAGGGGGGATTAATAGGTTAAAATTCCATTTGGCTGGAATAAAAGGTCAAGTTGAAACATGTAAAAAGGTGCCTCCAGATGTTCAATATCAAATGAAACAAAATCTTGATGAAGGTGCAAATAAGAGAAGAAAGACTCAAGCACAAAATTTTGATGTTGATCTTACTAATCAAGAGGGTGGTGTGGTAGAAATGGATGTAGAACAATCAATATCAAATTCGGTGATTGTGTCTCAAAAGAGAAAGAATACTAGTCGTATTGGTAATTATTTTATGCCTAGAACAACTCCTGGAGCTCAACCTTCTTTAAAAAGTGTGTTACAAAGTAAGGAATTGGTGGATAAGTGTGATCTAGATATTGCAAGATGGTTCATTGATTCTTTTGTGCCATTCAATGCAGCTAATTCTGCGTATTTTCAATCTATGGCTGATGCACTTTGCAGCATGAGTATAGGGTATAAAGTTCCAACTTTGCAGCGCGAGATTTGGAAGAAAACTGGTTGTACTCTAATGGCCGATGGATGGACTGATCGAAAAAGAAGAACTCTTATAAACTTTCTAGTTTATTGTCCCAAAGGTACTATTTTTCTAAAATCTGTTGATGCTTCTCATGCTTCAAAAACTGCATATATGTTGTATAAGCTTTTTAGAGAGGTGGTTTTATTTGTTGGGCCTGAAAATGTAGTTCACATAGTGACAGATAATGCTGCAAATTATGTTGCTGCTGGAAGGTTATTAGAAAATGAGTTTCCTACTTTATTTTGGTCTCCTTGTATGGCACATTGCATTAACTTGATGTTGCAAGACATGGGAAAATTAGAGGAAGTAAGTGAGACAGTGTCACATGCTTCTAATGTTACCAAATATATTTATAACCATTGTTATGCATTGTATTTAATGAGAAAGCAAACAGGTGGAAGAGAAATCCTTCGTCCTGCTCCAACTCAGTTTGCCACTAATTTCATTGCTTTGCAAAGTATTTTGTCTCACAAAAACTCACTAAGATCCATGGTAACATCTAAATAATGGACAAGCTCAGCATATGCCAAAGAAGCAAAGGCAAAACAGTTTGTGGATCAAGTTTTAGATTTTGGATTTTGGAGTAAATGTGTTGATGTAGTTAAACTCACTGAACCACTTGTGCGTGTGTTGCGTATTGTTGATAGTGAAGATAAACCTGCTATGGGCATTCTATACAAATCTATAGTCAAAGCTAGAGAGGAGACGGTGAGGAAGTTTCAAAGAAATAAGAAGAAAGTGGATCCTTACTTGAAAATCTTAGATAAACGTTGGGATTCACAGCTCCCCAAAAATCTTCATGCTATCGGTTATTGGTTGAATCTAGCTCGTAGATATGATGTAGAATTTGAAAAACATGTATCCACAACATCATGACTTTTAGATGTCATTGAAAAGCATGCTAATGGAAATTCTGAACTTCGATTGAAGTTAACAGATGAGATGAGAATATTCAAAGACGGTGAATTACATTTTGGAAGGAAATCAGCCGTGGATGAACGATGTATTATGAGGGTAGGTAATTTCATAACTTCTAACTCTTGATATATATTTTATTTTATATTTCAATATGTTTAGAAATTTATTTAATCACATGGTGTAAACAGATCAATGGTGGGAAACTTATGGCACTTGTACACCAACTTTGCAAAGGTTAGCTATTCGTATTTTAAGCCAAACTTATAGTGCTTCAGGTTGTGAACGCAATTGGAGTATATTTGAGCATATTCATTCCAAAAAAAGAAATAGTTTGGAGCACCAAAAGCTTAATGATTCAGTGTTTGTTCGTTACAACTTGAGACTTCAAAATAGGTATTATTATGATTATTTTTCTCTGATCATTATATTTTTATATTTAAATACATATACTTAGATTTAATTCATGTGTGCTTAGGAAAATAAGAAATTGGAGTTATAATCCTATCAATATTGAAACAATTGCCGACCATTCTAGTTGGGTATTAGAGGATTCACCACCTCTCTTAACCAATGAAGAGTTGGAAGTATTGCGGAATGGCCTTGCAAATATGACCATCCAACCAATTTAAAGTGATATTGGTATGTTCTAATATGAGCATAATATAGTTTGTGGCTGTGAATCAATTTAATGTCTCATATTTACCATCTCTAAATTTTTTTTGTTAATTATTTTTTAAAATATCGTTATAGATCAAATAGATTTAGATGAGGATGAAGATGGAGATATGGGTAATGTACAAGATACTATTGTTGATATTGTGAATCAAGAAAAAAGCAACACCAGAGAAGATGAAGTTGGTGGAGAAGACAATGAATTTGAAGATGGATATGAATATCAAGATTATGACAATTTGACTTCATGGACATAAAAAATTATGGATCGTTGAGTATGGATTTTTGTGACTTATTATAATACTATAACTTATGAATTGTTAAGTTTCTATCACTTCTTTGAATTTATAATTTGCTACATTAAGTTTCTATCACTTATTTTGAATGTTACTAATACTTTTGTCTATTCTAAATTATTTGAATTTATAATTTTCTATATTATTATAGTTATAAATTTTAGGTAACGAATATATTTTTTATAGAAACCGGGTCAAAAGCCACGCGGTCTGACCAGTGACCCACTGGTCCGACCAGTAACCCAGTGACCCAGTAACTTTACCGAGTCAATCACCGGTCTGGGTTTTAAAACATTGCCTAAAAGACATTATATGTCGACACAACAAATCATAAGCCATGTGCTTTAAAATTAATCCACGTGTATCGACTCATAGCATGTATGTGTCAACACATAAACCTATTTTTCACATAAAAACTTGTTTTTAATGCACAAAACCTTTTCTAAACCATTCCTAAGTTTCCTAATACTAAGCTGCACATTTAGACTAAAATGATATTGTCCAATATACATAAATGTTACAATTTCATAGTTTTAACATCATACAAAACATCTCTAATATGAAGGTGCACTCACATACTCCCCCTTTTTTATGATGGCAAAACTTGCAACAATGCATTTGATGTCTTCTTGAAGGCTCCACATGAATATGTGCATCCCAACTTCATCTTGCATATGGTTCTCCCCCTTTGACAACATCAAAAAGAGACAGAGCAAGCCATGAGAAGTATCATATATCACACATATACCAAAATATCACGCATAAGCATTTGCAAAGAAAAAAGTGTACACTCACATATACCACATATGTGAAATTACACAATAAATGAAATACTTAAACATATATAAAGGTAATGCAACCAACATTATCCTATTGTTTCCATAAACCACCCTAAATAACAAATACAATAGCACAAAATATGATGGATATAATTGTTATAACAAGATTCGGTTCTGCATGTAATCTCATAGTTTTGATGATAACAATAAATATATTTTATATGTAATACTTTCAGTATCTAATAGTTCTTTAAATGTGCAGATAAAATATTCAAATTGATTCAGGATTGTTGTCTAAAGAATCATCAAATGTGTTTAGCTCGCATCAGAAAGACCATCGTTTAAGTTATGAAGAAACATCAACAGTTTTGAAGAATGTTGAATATTCGCCAAAAACAGAACCACATATACTTCTCCAAATAAGTTGCTGCTTCAGAAGACAAGTGTGTTCAGAAAATAATCAACAGTGAAGATCAGATATCAAGCTCATGCTTCCAAGACAAGAGATCAAGCTTTTTCTTCAACGATCAGATATCAAGATAAAGTGCTTCTCAGATAAAGCTTTTGCTTCAATGCTCATGTGATACGGTGGCAGAACCGACTGTTAATACTGGTTTTACGTTTTTTGTTTGCAAATGTCGGGGTAAGTAAGAGTCGCCACCAACTTTTATTTCATCCAACAATGGAAAAAGGAAAAAGAACAGAAAAAACCTTTTTCGAGATGTTTCTGAGTACGGGGGGTAGATTATAGAAAGGGAAGGTGTTAGCACCCTTTCTATCCGTAGTTATCTACGGGCTCTTAGATGCTAGCTCATGTTTTGAAAATTGCTTGTGCTTTGTGTGTTTTGAAAATTGTTTTGAAAATGCCTTAGTGCGGCAATTCGATTTTTGATAACTCTTGTATCAGTCCTCAAGAGTGTTGACAAGGCGAATGTTTTTTAAAGTGTTTTGAAATATTTTTGTGTAGGTGCAAAAAGTTGTTTTAAGCAAGCATCTAAGAACTTATCTACTTATACTCAAAAAGGTCGTTCTTTTCTCCCTATCATTTAGATAGTGCTATCCTACTATTAGTGAGTAGGTAGCCCTATCGTTGGATGTGCGAGGGATTATCGAAAGGGACGCTTATGGTCATCGAAGGCAACATGTAAGGATACCTTAGCATTTTGAAGGGACTGTCATCATATATTCGTATGCAACATCGAGGGACAAGATCATTTCTCGTAGGAAACTCGAGGGACATTGAGGGACTATGATCTTTATGATGACTTTAACCGAGGGACTGTGATCTTTATGATGACTTTAACCGAGGGACTGTGATCTTTATGATGACTTTAACCGAGGGTCTTTGCTAAGGGTATCCATACGTTCGAGGGATATGATCATTATTTTTCGAGGAAACCAAGTGGGGAGTACCCTAGGGGTTCAAGTGTGCAAATGATTTAATTCGGTTATTTATCTTGCAATTAGGGTTTTCTATTGTTCATTTTTATCTTTCTATACAATCCTATTAATCTAAGCATTGCATAAAATATAGTAGCTGAAGATAAAGGCGGAAATGTAAACCTAAGCTATTACAGAGCTTTAGGGCAGTTACATAATAATGAAGAGTGCGGAAAAGAAATTCTAGAACTATTACATCCCGAAAACAATTATATGATAATGATGAAAAAAAATGGGAAAAATAAAGCTACGCTATTACAGTTGAACGCCTTATACACTTTATCTAGGAAAATAAAAATAAGATGAAAATAACAAAGAAAATGTTTTAGTGATTTTTTTATAAAAAATGATTTATGATAATTAATTAAATAAACCTAAAAACCTAATTAATTATAATTAATAAAAAAATATTAATTTTGAAAAAAGTTAATTAAAATACCTAAATCCTAATTAGTTTGAATTAAAAAAAGGTTAATTAAAAAAAATCTAAAACCTAATTAATTTTAATTAAAAAAAATGTTAGTTTTGAAAAAAAAAGGTTAATTAAAAAAACCTAAAACCTAATTAATTTTAATTAAATTTTTTTTTTAAAAAGTTAAAAAATCTAAAATTAATTAACCTAAAAATTAAATTAGGTTTTTTTTGTAAAAAAAAAAGGTTTGTGAAAAAAGTTTTATGGTTAAGTGAATTTAAGATTGAAAAAGACAAATTGGTTAGAAACCAAAAATAAACAATGAAATTAATAACCTAAAATTAAATTAAAACCTAAAATTAAATTAAAAAACCTAAAATTAATTATTTGAGTTTATTAGGAAAAATCAAGGGTTTGTGAAAAATATTAGGTTTTATGAAAAAAGTTTTAAACAGAAAGATGGTTGCCTTGCCATACATTGGTGGTTGTTATGATCCAGCCTCAGTATTTTGTAATAAATCTGCATGGGACCATAATGGTCAAACTTGTAGTGTTGAATCTCATAGACACATTAAACAAATTAGTATACCATAAAATACAAATAAAATAAATATATGACATTTTGTAATATTAAAACCGATATGGCATGTATGAATGCTTCTACACTCTTTTGATCATAAAGATCAAATCAGTCTTACCCTTACTGGAGAAGTAGTGAGATAAGGATTTGTTTTTAGTGAGATATAGGTTTGTAACAAGGATTTCAAGATTTTTAGGGTTCTTGAAGAATTTGATATTTTGACAGGGTTGTGGCAAAGGTTTTTTTCTTTCTTTTTTCCTGTTTGTGTGAAAAAAATGAGATAATATAATAGAAATTAGAGAAAAGATATGGGCTTTGAATGTGTAATTGGTCCTCCAATAACCACAAGCAATAGTGCATATTTTTATTCACTTGAGTCTGTCACATTCTAGGCTAAATTGCAGGGGCTTAAGTGTAATTTTTTAAGTTGAAATGTGAAAACAAAATGTATCCGACATCGAGAACTAACTCTTGTTCGAAAATGGGCTCAATCGGATAAAAGGTGAATTAGTTCTGAATTTTTGAAGTTTCGCCTCAGACATACTTATTTTGGGCTCCAGTGTCAACTCTGACACGTTCTTCAATGAAAAACGGGTATTGATCGAAGCAAAAACCAGTCTCGACCTTGGAAATAAAGTTGTAGATATCTTAGTCAGTGACCTTGTATAAAAAGATGGGCCCGATCCGATAAAAATTGACCGAGTTATGAATTTTCAAAGTTTTGACCCAGATGAAATGATATTCAGCATTCAGGATTTTCGGCGCGTCACATGCATTCTGAGCAAAAAACAAAGGCCTTTTGGATACTGTTCGAACTCAATATCTCCTGTGAAAACTTAGCCAACTAAAATTTTGAAATTTTGGCGTCGGAACCAGCTCGATACGATGAAAATCGACCAAGTTATGATTTTCTGAACATGACGCAAATAAACTTCTGTCACAAATTTTCTGTACGAAAATACTTGATAAATCCGCATTTTTGAAGACCTTCTAATCGAAATTGGCTTTCAGCCGTGAGAGATAAAAATGTAGATAACGTCAAGACGGAATTTTGGCCACCAGATCGGGTTCAAAACAAGCTATGATCTTCAAGTTATGAATTTTTTAGTGCGTAAAAACTGCACTTTCAACACACTTTTTCACCATATTTCTTCGAGAAAACTCACACATTCGGAGACCTTCTTTAAAGAATTGACTCTTGAGCCAAACCTGGATTTGAGAATACATTATTATAGATATCTTAGCGAAAGAAAACCTGAATATGACGCGCCGGGTTGGACTTGTAAATCTTTGAACCCCAAATCGTTGCAAAACGACAAACCGATCTTCAGCACAGAAAATACTCTGAGAACATCCATTGGTGAAATAAACGTCACTTGTAACCTAACGAAGCTTGATAAATATACCTTTATTCCATAACCATAAAACCAATAATATACGTGTATGAAAATAGGGTAAATTTTGGGGTACAACAGCTGCCCCTGTTCAATCTTCTTAAACCTGAAGATTTAGATTGGCTTGTCTGCCTTTCGTGATCTGAAGGTGGAAGATGATTGAACACTAGAGTACCCAGAAATTTGCACTCGTCTATAATGATGCTTGACTATGTAGATAATGTCGGGAATGGGCTTATAGATGCCATTTAGAGAAGATGACTGAAAGTCGTCGGAGATGGGCTTAAAGACGCCATCCTGAGAATGTGACGGAGAGTCATCAGAGATGGGCTTAAAGATGCCATCCAAAATGATGATGATTTCGTGAGATATTCCTTCGTGGGAATTCCTGTTCCTGTTGTTAGGGAGGACTTCGTTGAGGAATGTTGGTCTTTGTCTTGGGAAATAGAGTCTAGGAGCTTCAATTGTCCGTTATTTTACTAGGGAGTCATCTCTTGATTGAGGAGACAAAAGTGAACTGCTTATCTAGTCAGGATCTAGGCTTCACAGTGACTGGTTAAGGATGATAAGGTTGACTGCTATCTGGTAGTATTTCAGGCTTCACAACGACTTACTGGGGAAATGTGAAATCGACCGTATCTGGTCGGGTCCAGGTTTTACAATATTGTAAACTGTTGTCCGGAGATAAAAGAGAAGGAACCTGGATAGTAGGGTTACTTCGAGATAAAATCCTGGATAATAGGGCTGTGAGAAGGAACTTGGATAGTAGGGTTACTTCGAAATGAGAACCAGGATAGTAGGGCTATGAGAAGGAACTTGGGTCGTAGGGTTACTTCGAGATGAAAGCCTGGATAGTAGGGCTATGAGAAGGAACCTGGATAGTAGGGTTACTTCGAGATGAAAGCCTGGATAGTAGGGCTATGAGAAGGAACCTGGATAGTAGGGTTACTTCGAGATGAATGCCTGTATAGTAGGACTATAAGAAGGAACCTGGATAGTAGGGTTACTTTGAGATGAAAGCCTGGATAGTAGGGCTGTGAGAAGGAACCTGGATAGTAGGGTTACTTCGAAATGAAATCCTGGATAATAGGGCTATCAGAAGGAACCTGGATATTAGGGTTACTTTGAAATGAAAGCCTGGATAGTAGGGCTATGAGAAGGAACCTGGGTAGTAGGGTTACTTCGAAATGAAAGTCTGAATAATAGGGATATGAGAAGGAACCTGGGTAGTAAGGTTACTTTGAAATGAAAGCATGGATAGTAGGGATATAAGAAGGAACCTGGATAGTAGGGTTACTTCGAAATGAAAGCCTGGATAGTAGGGCTATGAGAAGGAACCTGGGTCGTAGGGTTGCTTCGAAATGAAAGCCTGGATAGTAGGGCTATGAGAAAGAACCTGGATAGTAGGGTTACTTCAGAATGAAATCCTGGATAGTAGGGCTATGAGAAGGAACCTGGATAGTAGGGTTACTTAGAAATGAAAGCCTGGATAGTAGGTCTATGAGAAGGAACCTGAGTCGTAGGATTGCTTTGAAATGAAATCCTGGATAGAAGGGGTGTGAGAGGGAACCTGGATAGTATGGTTACTTCGAGATGAAAGCCTGGATAGTAGGGCTGTCTCATTTGATTGCATTGATTAGTTGACCCGTTTGGTGTCAGGAACTGATTTTCCATTAGTTGTTTGCAGATATGACATGTATAGCTTCATGGATTTAACCTTGAACTGTTGGAATTGTTGATGATAACCATCTTTCCTGAAAAGATATAAGATTAATTATATGCGATGTATGAAATGCATTGTGGGATGATGTTCTCAAAATAAATGAGATTATGCTGTATGCAATATGCATGTGCACGTCATGATGTATGAATATGAAATGCTATTGTGACATATCCGAGTCTGGGAAAATAAATCCCTAACCGCTGTTGGAAAGTACTGGAAATTAAATTCCAGACCATTGTAGAAAAAGTGGTTCTTCTACTTCCGTTGGGGATGGTGACGGAGATGACTATGCCATGGATTTACTCCTTTTTTACGGATATTCTGCCGGGGGAGAGACTCTGCTTGAGAATAACTCTGCAGGGAAATAAATATGTTGGAAGGTGAACTTCTATAGCTGAAGTAATAAGCTTTGTTGGGGATTGAGTTTCTGTATTCAGAGAAATAAACTCTGCTCGGGAGAAAACTATATGAACCGCTTGCGATTACAAAATTTGGCTGGGGAACATAGATGACGGTTCTCTGAAGGAACTTGGCTGGGGAAAGTAACTCCTGTTTGGGAAAGCCGATGTCAAAGCTTTGGTTGCCTCTATTCTATGGGGAGTGTCGATGTCACGGGGTCGTATGCTGAGGATACGACAATGACTTTGCATTAGGACTTTTTTGCCCCTGTACCTGCTGGAGAAAGTATCTGCGGAGGCTTTATGGATAGCTCTATATGTTGAAATAAGTGTCAGAATGACAGCCGTCTCTAGATCGTATCTAAATTATATTAGGAATATGTGTTGAATGAGTTTCAGAATGACATCCGTCTCTAGATCGTACCTGAATTGTTGCTAGAAGATAGTCTGGACTAAGTATCAGGATGACACCCGTCTCTGGATCGTACCTGAACTATTGCTAGAAGATAGTCTGGACTAAGTGTCAGGATGACATCCGTCCTTGGATCGTACCTAAACCGTTTCTAGATGAGAATCTGTTTTATTCAGAATGTGTCCGTTGGGGAAGGGAAACTCCGTAATCCGCTTGGGGAATCCTGAGAAGCTTGGTGACTTCACTGGGGAATTTTTGTTGGAGCAGTAATTTGGAGATTTTGCTCTGCCGAGGGTATGAGAACACATGACATCAATAGGTTGTAAGCTGAGAATATAGAATGCCCCTGTCTCGATACCTGTTGTAGAAAATATCAACCGCGAATTTTGTAGATGATTTGACTATTATCCCAACTCTTGGAGTCCTTGGTGAATGCAGATCAGGGTAATAAGCCTTCTACTGATTAGACAAGTGACAAGATGATGGGACGTAGTCGTACGCTTTAATCCCTAACTTTTGCCTGGACTGTCTTTTCAGATTTTCAGTCCACCGGGATAACCTTTTTTCCCAAGCCACCTTTTCAGGTTTTCGACTTACCGGGTGTACATATTTTTTTGTTTGTATCTCTAATTTTTGCCTGAACCCTTTTGGTTCACCGAGACGCCCTTATTTTCTCCTAGGCCAGTCAACCTAGCGGGTCTTTTCATACGTAGTATTTTCCGACTATGTCCATGTTCACCGGGTACGGAGAATTGTCATTGTCCATAGCAGTAAGTGTTGCCATACTGCCAGAAGATGCTTGCTTGATCGTACAAGATTCGTTGCTGGAATTCATTTCCAATGCCTCAAGTGATTTAGATAGAGATCTGCCCCTGGCTATTTGATATCTTTGAGAGATTCCTTGAATCTTGACTTGACTGCCCCAGATCAGCTGGACATCATGCTATTCCCCTTGATTATGAAAAGCCTACCAATGGAATGTCTTTCCATCCGAGATGATTTTGTTCATTGAGAAGATCTTTGTTCAATGAATACCCGTCGTGCGAATTTCTCTGCTGTTGAACAAATAGTCATATGAAAACAACGGTATTTTAAGAATGCAAAGCTTATGTCTGTCTTGAAGTTTGAAAATTCATATTTTAGTAAAACAAACAAATTTTGTAAAAGTGTGATATCAACTCGGTATTTATAGCGAACCCTACAGGAGTCAGGATACATTTTGTAACAATATGCTTTCGAACTAACCCATGCTTCAGCTAGGACTTTTAAGGGTTATAACGTGGCCTGGTTCACGGTTCAAGAAACAAAGGATAAAGGCTCAAATTT
Source organism: Vicia faba (assembly GCA_948472305.1). Taxonomy (NCBI): domain Eukaryota; kingdom Viridiplantae; phylum Streptophyta; class Magnoliopsida; order Fabales; family Fabaceae; genus Vicia; species Vicia faba. Next base: position 68,696,235 of record OX451741.1, on the reverse strand, counting down.
TATTTGTACCCAACCCACTCTTCGTGATGTTCTTCAGTCATATGCTCAGTTAATTGTGCGTTTAAATCCCCATTGAGTCTGGCATCTTGTCTTTGATGTTCCGATGATGGTTCGGATACTGAAATTTTATTTGGAAGAGGCGGTCATTTTGTATTTTTTTTTTTGTGTCGAGGATTGGTAGGACCTCTTTTTTATTTATTATTATCCCTTCTTTTTCCTGAACTGTTTCTTTTGTGATTACAGCCAGCGGGATACCCTAGTTTTTTTCTTAAGTCTCCTTTATAGGTTTTGACTTAGTGGGCTTTCATTTTGAGAGATAATGATGGCCTGTTATTAATGACTATGCAGAGCCATCACCGTCTTTTGAAAGGTATCTTCTACACTATTTGTCGTGTATGAAGGATGAGCTTGCGACTGAATGCGCCTCTGAATTAACTGATAAAATTACCCTGCCTCAGGTTATGATTAAGGGTTTTAATTAGTGTGAAAATAAAATCTCCAACTTCTTTGGCTCAAAGGGGTTGACTAGGGATTATCTTCCTTATAACTCCACTGTTTGGGATTTGAAACAACGCCTATACATCGTCAACGGGGTCTGTTCAAAAGCATAATGTAGAGATTGTGGTATCATTTTTGTCATCCTCCCTCTAAAGGCTTAGAGATTTTAATCAAGAGTTGAATATCACAAAAGGAAGTAAGAAAGCAGTTTTGAAATAGTGAATATGAATGAATTGATTTAAGATAAACATATGCAATGCAATGATGAAATAACAAGGTTTGATATGAATAAATGTTCAAACAATCGAAAGAAAATTACAAATTTAAAATTCTAATGAACAAAAGCCTCCTTGTCTGATCTTGTCATTTCAGATGGTGTGTGTGATACGGTGGGAGAACTGACTAGTGTTTTGCGTTCGTATTCGCACTTGTGCGGTTAGCAAGAGTCGCCACCGACTTTTTACTTTATCCTAAAGGAAAGGTTAAAAAAGCACAGCAAAAACCTTTTGAGATATTTCGTGGGTTCGGGGGGTAGATTATGAAAAGGGAAGGTATTAGCACCCTTTTCATCCATGGTTATCCATGGGCTCTTAGTTACTTGGTTTTTTAGATCACTTGCCTTGTTTTTCGATTGCTTTGAAAATGGTGTGTGTGTGGGTGCTTTTTTGAAAATGTTTTGGAAAAAGATGCCTTGTCTTAGGCAACTAATGTATTTGACTCGTGTTTGAGTGTTTTACAAAAGTGTGAATCTTTTCGAAAAGATGTTTTCAAATGTTTTTGAGAGTTTGTTTGAAAGTGTTGTGGATTGTGGTTTTTGAAAAGAAGGCAAGTGTTTTTGCAAGTTTGATCTCAAGTAACTAAGAGTTTTTGTCTACCCTATTGTACTCAAAGGTTTTTGTCATGTTTTAACCCCTTTTAACAATTTTGTTCCACCATTGAAATTGGTGGACAATCTTGCGTTTAGGAAGTTTATTCGGGACGGGCGCGGGTCATCGTATGGACCATGAATGCAATGATGCCAAGTGTCTTTGGCAATTTGTTTTGAAGGGACTATGATCATTTCGTTTAGGCAACTTTCGAAAGCGTCATTGAGGGATTTATGATCATTTGATTTTGTTTTGCCAAAGACATTCGACGTGCAAGCATGGCCCATCTTGGAAGGCAACATGCGGGATTACCCTAGGGGGTGCAAGTGTGATTGTGTATTGATTACATGCATTTGTCTTGTATTAGGTTATCTGGCGTTTGATTTTATGTACATACAAACCCTAGGTCTAACCATGGTATAATTGAAAAGCTGTAAATTGCGGAATGTAAATCTACGCTATTACAAAATAATGTCTGGGAGTGGGGGTATAAATGTACAAGGGGATGAGACTTATAGTACCCAATAATTTACAACCAAATCGAATGTCGCAATCAAAATGGATATCAAATATAAATGTAAGATAAACATGTGTATAGGGTAACGTGAATGTATTTGTGTAAGTGTACAAATGTATATGTATGTGTAAGTGTAAGTGTAAGTATAAATATGTACAAATGCGAATTATGAAATTGAGTCGTATTAGGGTTTTGACCTAGATAATGTTTTAATCTATATTTTGATTTATATGAATTATGTACAAATGAAGGGTTTTGATTAAGTGTTAAGTTTTAATCGGAGAGTATTTTAGTCAAAATGTTTGTAATTTTAAATATTAGAAGAGAAATGTATTGAATTATTATGTATGAAAAAATGTTAATTAAAAAGTTTAATTTTAATCATGTATGAGAATGTATGATATGTACAAATGAATTTAATTAAAATGGTATCTTCAATTTAATCATGTATAAAAAAGAAAAGATAATTATATACAAATGTATTTCAAAAAATGTTTTTAAGTTTAATTTGTGTATAAAAAGTATATTGATTAAGAAAAAAGTATTTTCAAATTTAGTTTATATGATATGTATAAAACTAATTTTTTTAAGTAATATATGTATGAAATATCTATCTAAAAATGTCTTTATGTTATAATAAAAAGTATTTTTAATTAAGATAATAAAAAAAAAAAAGAGCAAACATTGTTTTGTAAAAATAAAAAAAAAGATTAGTGTTTTATATATAAAAGAAGAATAAGTATTGTTTAAAACAAAGTTAGTTTTTTTTTATGAAAATGTTTTTGTAAGAAAATGAAATGATTTGCGTTGGGCCTGGAGGAATTAGGAACGGGTTAAGCCCAAGCTGATCCAAAAACGAAATTTAGGGTTTGGCATTGGTTCAGAGTGGAGACGAAGGTTTGTGAGGTTACGACGGCGCCGTGTTCGTCTTCTTCGATTAGCAGTTCCCTGAGCGTTTTCTCCGGCCACCAACATCACCCTCCACATCTTTCTTCCCTCCAAGGCGCGGTTTTGGCGTTCTTGACTTTAAGGTTTGATTACAATGCCTCATATTCTTATCTTTTGTCTTTTTACAAGTTTGCATGTTTGATCTGAGTTTTTAAGCATTTTCTTTTCATTCTTTGAGGTGAAGAAGTAAAGATAGGGGGCGAGGATTATACTACCTGCTATTTGGAGGTGGAGGAGAGAAGAAAGGGGCGATGCTTCAGGAGGCCGGAACGGCGTGATGGAGATGCTTGCTACGCTTTTGACACCTTCCTGGTAACTTCGTTCCCTGTTTATGCTTAAGGTTTTGATGATGATATGTACTGAGAAGCCTTCTTAAGATTCACTTTCTTTTTTCTCTTCTTCTTCCACTGTCTGCTTGAGGGTTTAGGACATTGCTGCCTTGCCTGTGATGAAGCTTCTGAGGCTTGGGTTATGTTTCGTGAATGATGCTTGGCTTTAGACTGGTTTACCAGGTTTTTGACAGGGAGTTTTGGATGATGGTTTAGGTTCTTGATATCAGTTTTGGTAAGTATGGTTTGAAAGTTGAGGCTTGAACTTTGTTTTTTTCTGATATTGGTTAGATGACAGGGTATTGGTTTAGCATAAGATGGTGAGGTTATGATTTGGATTATCAGGTTTCTTGTTTGGCATAAAGGTTGAGTTTTTGAGTTGGGATCTCAGGTTTCTCGTGTTTGGCATAAAGGTTTGGTCATGGTGTTTTTGACAGGGTTGGTTTAGGGGTGTTGGACAGGCTCTTGAGGTTTGGATGTGTTTTGTAAGTATCGTCAGTTTAGTTTGTGTGTTTTTCTCTTCTTAACCTCTCCCTCAACTGAGTTCTTGTATCTCTCTTCTATATCTTTTTGAACTCAGTCCTTTGATAATCTCTTTTCTATCTTATCAACTGCTGTGTTGCTCTGATCTCCTTTAACTGTGTTGGCCTGCTATGCTGAACTGTCTTGAACTGATATCCCTCAACTGTGTTGTATATTTTTTTATCTTCTGAACTCACCTGCTATGCTGCTATATTGGACTGAGCTGAACTGCTATGTTTCTTTTTTTATGCAGAGTTGTGGTTTAGTTTGTATATTTTTTTGAACTGTCCTGAACTGCTATCTCTGCTATGCTGAGTTTTGGCTTTATCTCTGCTATGCTGTCTACTGCTGAACTGCTATATCTCTGCTATGCTTTATCTCTTTTCCTTCTCTCAAAGTACAGCTTAGGATTTTAATATGATTTTACTGTACTGTTCTGAAGGGGCTGACTAAGGAAATGATGAAAAAGATAGTTTGCATCTTTATTTTGCATCTTTATCCTTTTGACAATTTGGACAGATTTTCTGCTTTTTTGATATCTTTTTCTCAAATTTTTCCATGATAGCTTTTGAGCTTGTGACAGCAAATGTACTTCCTTGACTTTCTTTGAGTGGACTTTGTTTTGGATGGAAAGTTTGGATTGAACCTTTTCAGTTTGGATTGGATTTTGAATCTTGAACTTCTATGCAGCTTTGAAATTCATGACTTTTGCATTTCATGAGATAAAATAATCTTCCCTCTCTGTGAACCGGGAGAAATCCCGTGATTTGCAGAGAGGGCAACTGATCCCAGTCAGTGGCCCCTAATGATGAGCATTTTTATCTGTCTCTTCCAATTAACTGCTTTTGACTTTTCTTGTTTCTTATTGCAGATGAAAAATGGAATACCGGAGTGGAATGAAACGCGAAGAATATTTAGAAAATAGGATAGTTTTAATTCTATGTAATATTTAAATTAAATGTAAATTATTGTTTGTAACAACAATTTGTAAATAATTTAAATATCAATAAAAATTCAAATTATCTAATTGATTCTAATTTCTTTATTGTTTATTTATTTATTTAAAATTCTTAGAATTAACAATTGAAAAATAAATTCAATCATTTAATTTCAGAATAATAAATAACTTAAATAAAACAACATTGACCAATTAAGTCTGTCTAATCCAAAATCCAAAGCAAAGCAGCAATTAACCCAGATAGACTGATCAAGTGCAAAAATACTGTGAATTCAACACTGCATATATCTGACTGGCCCAATCAAAATGTACTGAATTCAAAACCACTGTCTCTTTTGCTGATTAAACCAAGATAACGCGACTTTTAATCCGAATCTTGAAATAAACCGCAAAGTGTTGTGGAATTTAAATTCTTCTGAGAATATGCCCATAAAACCCTAATTCCCGATTAAATGCCAAATCACGCTCGCTTGATCAAAATTGAACCGAAAATCAATCAAACCCTAAGCCCACTGTATGAAACAAATCAGAGCTCTAAAAATCAGTAAAAACCCTAATTTTGATTGACTGTCAAGAAAAGTCCGTTTGTCCGATTCTTGAGCCAGTTTGAAAAGTCAGGAAATGTTTGAAGCTGAGATTTCTTGTGGAAAAACGCGAGGGCAAATTTTGGGGTACAACAGTTGCCCCTGTTCAATCTTCTTAGACCTGAAGAGTTAGATTGGCAGGTTTGCCTTTCGCGACTTGAAGGTAAAAGGAGATTGAACACTAATGTGCCCAGAAAATTTGCGCTCGTCGATGTGACGGTGGAGGTGAATGGGCTTAAAGATGCCAATGGGTGATGGGCTTAAAGATGCCACCTGGTGCGAAAGAAATTTGTCGGGGGATGGGCTTAGAGATGCCATCTGAGAATGGGCTTAAAGATGCCATTCGGTGACTGCTGGTAGGAGGATGGGCTTATAGATGCCATATGGTGATGTTGAACTGTATGCCACAAGTGAGTGGACAAGTATCAGAAGGGCATCCCTGTTTTGGAACGTCTTTGAATTGGGGTCCGGACAAGCAACAGATCGACGTCCGTATCTGGAGAATCTGTAACCCATCTGAGGTTGAATAAGCAACAAAGCAGCATCCGTTGTTGGGACACGTCCGTAAACTATTTTCAAAAATTGAGAAGAGTCTGAATCAGTCGGTAGATTGACATCCGTTGTTGGGAAGAATCCGTAAACTATTTTCAGACGTCTTGAAGAAGAATCTGAACAAGCCGATAGATTAACATCCGTTGTTGGGAAGAATCCATGAACTGTTTTCAGAAATCTTGAAGTTGAAGAGGAACCGGTGTAGGGTTTCTTGATGATGCGTCTGAATGGATCTGGAATAAGTATCAGAATGTCGCCGTGTCCGGGTTACATCTGAACTATTTCTGGATGAATCCTGGGAGTTGATCTGTGTCTGTCGACTGATCTTCCCTGAAAAGGCAAAGGGTTAGTTGGATGCAATGTTATGATGTGACATTAATGAATGTAATGAATGCGTATGTAGGCTGATGAGCTAATCTTGCCAAGGATACATGAATCCGAGATGGCTGAAGATAAAAGCGTCTTGACTGCTGCCGGGGAAAATAAATCCTGGGCTGTTGTTGGGGGAGAGAATTCCTGATGACCTCTACTGGGGAGTTCCAACTAGTAAAACTCATGCTGGGGAGGTCAGACTTTGAGAATCGTCAGCTTGATGGGAGGTAACTCTGGAGACCTCGCTGGGGAACCCGAGATTTGTCCTTCCAAAATTCTGTGGGGAGAAGGTTTAAAAGTCTGACTCCGCTGGGGATGCTGAAGCTTAAACTCTGAGGGGAATTGAATTCCGGGGAATTCCTTGGCTGGGGATTTGCAGAGATAAGTTACTGCTGGGGAATTTTGATGAACTCCGCTGGGGATGGGAAGAATATTTGATTGTCGTAGGCACTTGATTTCGGGAATGGGCTTACAGATGCCATTTGGAGGTAGGATGGACAATCACTGGAGATGTGTTGAGTTGTAAGCTTGAAAGAAGGAACCTGTGTAGGGTTTCCTGATGGTGAGTACGCGTACAACTGCATCGGTTTTTGAGAAGGAACCTGTGTAGGGTAGCTTCATGATGAGTCCGTGTAAAACTGCATCGGGAATTTGAGAAGAAACCGGTGTAGGGTAGCTTCATGATGAATCCGTGTAAAACTGCATCGGGAATTTGAGAAGAAACCGGTGTAGGGTAGCTTCATGATGAGTCCGTGTAAAACTGCATCGGGAATTTGAGAAGAAACCGGTGTAGGGTAGCTTCATGATGAGTCCGTGTAAAACTGCATCGGGAATTTGAGAAGAAACCGGTGTAGGGTAGTTTCATGATGAGTCCGTGTAAAACTGCATCGGGAATTTGAGAAGAAACCGGTGTAGGGTAGCTTCATGATGAGTCCGTGTAAAACTGCATCGGGAATTTGAGAAGAAACCGGTGTAGGGTAGCTTCATGATGAGTCCGTGTAAAACTGCATCGGGAATTTGAGAAGAAACCGGTGTAGGGTAGCTTCATGATGAGTCCGCGTAAAACTGCATCGGGAATTTGAGAAGAAACCGGTGTAGGGTAGCTTCATGATGAGTCCGTGTAAAACTGCATCGGGAATTTGAGAAGAAACCGGTGTAGGGTAGCTTCATGATGAGTCCGTGTAAAACTGCATCGGGAACCGAACACTTTTGACATTCGAATGCCCCAAGTGGTGATGTAAAAATCTTGAATCAGATTACTATGTATATTGAGAGATTTCTTGAAATCTTGACTGGACTGCCCCAGGTTAACTGTACTTTGAATAATCTGTTGGACCTTGACTGGACTGCCCCAGGTTAATTGTATTGTGCTATGTCATGCCCCTTGTTGATAGGAGATTTGATGGAAGTGTTATCCTCTTGAAGTGATTTAGACTTACTGAGAGAGTTTTCGTTCCTCTGAACATTCGCTGTATGAATTTCTTCGCTGTCAAACAAAAAGGGTCAAATGCAGACAGTGATATTCGAATAATGCAAAGTTTATGTTTGTCTCGAAGTTTTGAAAAATGCGTTTTTTAGCAGAAAACTTTTCATAAGACAAGTTAACACGAGATTTAGAGCAAAGCCCTACAGGAGTCAGGATACCTTTTGTACCAGTATGCTTTCGAACTAACCCATGCCTCAATTAGGACTTTTGAAGGGTTGTAACGTGGCCTGGTTCACGGTTTAAGAAACAAAGGATAAAGGCTCAAAGTATATTTGTACCCACCCGCTCTTCGTGATGTCCTTCAACCTAAGCTCAGTTAACTGTGCGTCGCACTCTGTTTTGAGTTTGGAACGACTTTTGGGCGATGGTTCACTAGTTGAATTTTTGGGAGACAGTCATCTTCTCCTTTTTCTTTTTCAACACTTTTCATGTTGTTGAGGTTTTTGTAATGACCTCACTATTTTGATTTTGATTCGTTATCCCTAACTTTTGCCTGACGGTTACCGTTTTCGGGATTACCGTCAGCGGGATGCCCCAGCTTTCTTAAGCCTCCTTCATAGGTTTTGGCTTGATGGGCTTTTCTCTTTTGAGAGATTGACTGTCTATGTGATAGGGAACCACCCTTGTCTTTTGATTCCGAAGGAATGCTTTCTTTTTCGACGTCGTTCGTTGTATTGCGAACTGAGAGTTTGCGACTTCAATGCGCGTTCTCTTTTGAATTAACTGAGATACTACCCTGCCCCAGGTTTATATCAAAGGTTTTGATCGTTTAGAACAGGAAACTCCTACTTCTTTGGCTCGAAGGGGTTGACTAGGGATTAACTTCCTTATAACTCCAGTGTTTGGGAATTGAAAGAAATGCCTGTACATCATCAGCAAGGTCTGTTCAAAAGCATACTGTATAAGATCACGGTATTGTTTCGTCATCCTCCCTCTAAAGGCTTGTAGCTTTTTATCAAGAGTCAAATATCATAAAGAAAAGCATAAGAGTAGTGAAACGAATGGATGAATTCAAGACAAACATATGCAATGCATTAACGAAAACAGAGTTTAACATCAACAAATAATTGTTTGACAGCAAAAGAAATTACAACTTTGAAAATTCATAATGAAACAAACGCAATCTCAATGAGCCGGCACAGGAGCAATGATCATGCTGGAGTCTCTGGAGGACCAAACTCGATCTCCTTGGCGTCAATCAAATTCTGAATCTTATACTTCAAAGCCCAGCAATCGTCAGTGTCATGCCCGGGACTGTCGGAATGATAAGCACAAGTTGCATTAGGATTGTAGTTAGGAGATGAGGTCTTGGGGTTGGGATGAGGCCCTATCAATGCAATCAGATTCATCTTCAACAAGTGTTGCAGTGCTTGAGACCATGGCATGTTGATGTTGGTGAACTGTCTCTTAGGCTCGTCTGGTCGTTGTTGACTAACCCTTGGTTGTTGTCGGCGTGATGTAGAACCAGAGGTCAGGACTGCCCCTGCATCATGACGACTCCTTTGACTGTTCCCAGCATTAGACTCTTTCTTTCCGTTGTAGGGAGTTATCTGAGTATCGGAGGTTGTAGCTCCCGGGATCTTTCCACTTTTGATGCCAGCTTCGACCCTTTCGCCGGTTAGTATTAGCTCGGTGAACCCGGCTGAAGAGCTTCCAATTAAGTGCTTGAAGAAAGGCCCTGTCAAAGTTCCCATGAAGATGTCAATCAGCTCTCTGTCAGTTAGAGGGGGTTGCACTCTACCAGCCAGATCTCTCCATTTTTGAGCATACCCTTTGAAGCTCTCGTCAGAACCCATGGTCATGTTCTGCAACTGCACACGAGTTGGTGCGAGATCAGCATTGTACCGATACTGTTCGTAAAAAGCCCCGGCTAGATCTTCCCAGGTGTGGATGCGAGAACTCTCCAATTGATAGAACCACTCGAGATGAGCCCCTACTAGACTTTCTTGGAAGAAATGGATCCAAAGCCTCTTATCAGCTGTGTATGGTTGAATCTTGCGGACATAAGATCTTAGATGCATCTTAGGGCAAGAAACTCCGTCGTACAGAGCAACGGTAGGAACTTTGAATTTTGGAGGGATGACCAATCCAGGAACCAACCCCATGTCTCCTAAATCCAAGCCAGGTATTTGTTGGATCTCCATAGCATTAAGGCGATCCTCCAACTCTTTGTACTTGTCATCAGTGAGAGGATATTGTTCCTCAGAGTAGTCAGCTTCACCAATCTCCACATTGTGGTCTTCTTCAAGACTAACCACTGTGTTGGATGGAGTTGCAAGGTCTTGGGTCTCAGGCCTTCTCCTCAAGTTCAGGATGCGGGCTGCCTTCTTGGGCTTCTTCTTCTTGTCTTTGAGAAGGAGAGCTGTCAGATCTTCTTGCCCTTTCCCCATGGCCAGGAGCATTTGTTGGAATTGAGCATTTTGAGCCTGGAGCTCTTTCACTGTTTGTTCCATATCCATCTTACTGAAATAAACAGTAGGAAGAATAAGGAGACCTGTAGGGGAGAAACCTGTTATGCAATGATATGTGTGATATATATGCAATGTTTTCAAGGACCTCTTGGGGTATACACAAGAAAATGTTAGAGGTTGAACTTCAATCTTTGATTGGGGAACTTTGCACTGGTGGACGTTCTTTCACTAGAATCAAGCTCACCATGTCGAGTGGGTCATAGCCACTGATTCAAGTTGTTGCTCTCGACCTTTGTTTGGAGAGCTTTGTGTTGGTAGATGTCTTTCTACGAGAATCAAGCTCACCATGTCGAGTGGGTCATAGCCACTGATTCAAGTTGTTGTTCTTGAACTTTGATTGGATTGGTTAGAGGAGAAACCTCTTGCCCCTTGATAGATGTCTGGTTCAACGTAACCCTGCATCAAAAGAAACCTCGAGATCCTTGAAATGGTTATTAAAAATGCTAAAATGCCATGGTATGATGTTATGATGTTATGTACATGTATGCACAGGCAAGTAAGTGTATATACAGGCAAACAATATTCACACAAAGCACACAAGGCCTTAGGTTTAGGCTTGCATGAGGTCTGGGTATTACCCTCTTTCAGTTTGTTGGTTAAAACCTGTCCTATCAAAAGTAACCGGGTTCTAGAGGTCCCAATATCACCAGATTGCTTTCATTGTTCATCGTTTCGATTTAGCCACTGAACTGGCGACCGAAATATCCCAGGAAAGCAACCCTCAATTGAGTGTAGTATCGAGTATCAACCGACTTCGGAGTACACCAAAGTAGTCATCTCACTACCCTAAAGAGGCCAAGATGGTCAATTAAGGTTCTAAGGTCAGTTGATGCTTCGCGACACCACGCGGCGGCCCCGTACTCTCCTTGACTGAACTCAAGGGTTACCGGTACACACCAAAGTGCCACATCAACGTAGCAGACTGCTTCAACCATGTCGGTATACCCCGCACAGTTCCCTCACAGCCTTGTTGCTACCTAAAAGGGTTTCCCCAGATCCGGGTTAGGATCCATAAAACTCCGATACAAAGCCCACAAATGTAAAGCAAACAAAGCAATCAATTGAAAGTAAAGGTGATCTAAACCCTAAGGTAACCCCACTTTAAAATTCTCCCCAGCAGAGTCGCCAGTTCTGTGATACGGTGGGAGAACTGACTAGTGTTTTGCGTTCGTATTCGCACTTGTGCGGTTAGCAAGAGTCGCCACCGACTTTTTACTTTATCCTAAAGGAAAGGTTAAAAAAGCACAGCAAAAACCTTTTGAGATATTTCGTGGGTTCGGGGGGTAGATTATGAAAAGGGAAGGTATTAGCACCCTTTTCATCCATGGTTATCCATGGGCTCTTAGTTACTTGGTTTTTTAGATCACTTGCCTTGTTTTTCGATTGCTTTGAAAATGGTGTGTGTGTGGGTGCTTTTTTGAAAATGTTTTGGAAAAAGATGCCTTGTCTTAGGCAACTAATGTATTTGACTCGTGTTTGAGTGTTTTACAAAAGTGTGAATCTTTTCGAAAAGATGTTTTCAAATGTTTTTGAGAGTTTGTTTGAAAGTGTTGTGGATTGTGGTTTTTGAAAAGAAGGCAAGTGTTTTTGCAAGTTTGATCTCAAGTAACTAAGAGTTTTTGTCTACCCTATTGTACTCAAAGGTTTTTGTCATGTTTTAACCCCTTTTAACAATTTTGTTCCACCATTGAAATTGGTGGACAATCTTGCGTTTAGGAAGTTTATTCGGGACGGGCGCGGGTCATCGTATGGACCATGAATGCAATGATGCCAAGTGTCTTTGGCAATTTGTTTTGAAGGGACTATGATCATTTCGTTTAGGCAACTTTCGAAAGCGTCATTGAGGGATTTATGATCATTTGATTTTGTTTTGCCAAAGACATTCGACGTGCAAGCATGGCCCATCTTGGAAGGCAACATGCGGGATTACCCTAGGGGGTGCAAGTGTGATTGTGTATTGATTACATGCATTTGTCTTGTATTAGGTTATCTGGCGTTTGATTTTATGTACATACAAACCCTAGGTCTAACCATGGTATAATTGAAAAGCTGTAAATTGCGGAATGTAAATCTACGCTATTACAAAATAATGTCTGGGAGTGGGGGTATAAATGTACAAGGGGATGAGACTTATAGTACCCAATAATTTACAACCAAATCGAATGTCGCAATCAAAATGGATATCAAATATAAATGTAAGATAAACATGTGTATAGGGTAACGTGAATGTATTTGTGTAAGTGTACAAATGTATATGTATGTGTAAGTGTAAGTGTAAGTATAAATATGTACAAATGCGAATTATGAAATTGAGTCGTATTAGGGTTTTGACCTAGATAATGTTTTAATCTATATTTTGATTTATATGAATTATGTACAAATGAAGGGTTTTGATTAAGTGTTAAGTTTTAATCGGAGAGTATTTTAGTCAAAATGTTTGTAATTTTAAATATTAGAAGAGAAATGTATTGAATTATTATGTATGAAAAAATGTTAATTAAAAAGTTTAATTTTAATCATGTATGAGAATGTATGATATGTACAAATGAATTTAATTAAAATGGTATCTTCAATTTAATCATGTATAAAAAAGAAAAGATAATTATATACAAATGTATTTCAAAAAATGTTTTTAAGTTTAATTTGTGTATAAAAAGTATATTGATTAAGAAAAAAGTATTTTCAAATTTAGTTTATATGATATGTATAAAACTAATTTTTTTAAGTAATATATGTATGAAATATCTATCTAAAAATGTCTTTATGTTATAATAAAAAGTATTTTTAATTAAGATAATAAAAAAAAAAAGAGCAAACATTGTTTTGTAAAAATAAAAAAAAAGATTAGTGTTTTATATATAAAAGAAGAATAAGTATTGTTTAAAACAAAGTTAGTTTTTTTTTATGAAAATGTTTTTGTAAGAAAATGAAATGATTTGCGTTGGGCCTGGAGGAATTAGGAACGGGTTAAGCCCAAGCTGATCCAAAAACGAAATTTAGGGTTTGGCATTGGTTCAGAGTGGAGACGAAGGTTTGTGAGGTTACGACGGCGTCGTGTTCGTCTTCTTCGATTAGCAGTTCCCTGAGCGTTTTCTCCGGCCACCAACATCACCCTCCACATCTTTCTTCCCTCCAAGGCGCGGTTTTGGCGTTCTTGACTTTAAGGTTTGATTACAATGCCTCATATTCTTATCTTTTGTCTTTTTACAAGTTTGCATGTTTGATCTGAGTTTTTAAGCATTTTCTTTTCATTCTTTGAGGTGAAGAAGTAAAGATAGGGGGCGAGGATTATACTACCTGCTATTTGGAGGTGGAGGAGAGAAGAAAGGGGCGATGCTTCAGGAGGCCGGAACGGCGTGATGGAGATGCTTGCTACGCTTTTGACACCTTCCTGGTAACTTCGTTCCCTGTTTATGCTTAAGGTTTTGATGATGATATGTACTGAGAAGCCTTCTTAAGATTCACTTTCTTTTTTCTCTTCTTCTTCCACTGTCTGCTTGAGGGTTTAGGACATTGCTGCCTTGCCTGTGATGAAGCTTCTGAGGCTTGGGTTATGTTTCGTGAATGATGCTTGGCTTTAGACTGGTTTACCAGGTTTTTGACAGGGAGTTTTGGATGATGGTTTAGGTTCTTGATATCAGTTTTGGTAAGTATGGTTTGAAAGTTGAGGCTTGAACTTTGTTTTTTTCTGATATTGGTTAGATGACAGGGTATTGGTTTAGCATAAGATGGTGAGGTTATGATTTGGATTATCAGGTTTCTTGTTTGGCATAAAGGTTGAGTTTTTGAGTTGGGATCTCAGGTTTCTCGTGTTTGGCATAAAGGTTTGGTCATGGTGTTTTTGACAGGGTTGGTTTAGGGGTGTTGGACAGGCTCTTGAGGTTTGGATGTGTTTTGTAAGTATCGTCAGTTTAGTTTGTGTGTTTTTCTCTTCTTAACCTCTCCCTCAACTGAGTTCTTGTATCTCTCTTCTATATCTTTTTGAACTCAGTCCTTTGATAATCTCTTTTCTATCTTATCAACTGCTGTGTTGCTCTGATCTCCTTTAACTGTGTTGGCCTGCTATGCTGAACTGTCTTGAACTGATATCCCTCAACTGTGTTGTATATTTTTTTATCTTCTGAACTCACCTGCTATGCTGCTATATTGGACTGAGCTGAACTGCTATGTTTCTTTTTTTATGCAGAGTTGTGGTTTAGTTTGTATATTTTTTTGAACTGTCCTGAACTGCTATCTCTGCTATGCTGAGTTTTGGCTTTATCTCTGCTATGCTGTCTACTGCTGAACTGCTATATCTCTGCTATGCTTTATCTCTTTTCCTTCTCTCAAAGTACAGCTTAGGATTTTAATATGATTTTACTGTACTGTTCTGAAGGGGCTGACTAAGGAAATGATGAAAAAGATAGTTTGCATCTTTATTTTGCATCTTTATCCTTTTGACAATTTGGACAGATTTTCTGCTTTTTTGATATCTTTTTCTCAAATTTTTCCATGATAGCTTTTGAGCTTGTGACAGCAAATGTACTTCCTTGACTTTCTTTGAGTGGACTTTGTTTTGGATGGAAAGTTTGGATTGAACCTTTTCAGTTTGGATTGGATTTTGAATCTTGAACTTCTATGCAGCTTTGAAATTCATGACTTTTGCATTTCATGAGATAAAATAATCTTCCCTCTCTGTGAACCGGGAGAAATCCCGTGATTTGCAGAGAGGGCAACTGATCCCAGTCAGTGGCCCCTAATGATGAGCATTTTTATCTGTCTCTTCCAATTAACTGCTTTTGACTTTTCTTGTTTCTTATTGCAGATGAAAAATGGAATACCGGAGTGGAATGAAACGCGAAGAATATTTAGAAAATAGGATAGTTTTAATTCTATGTAATATTTAAATTAAATGTAAATTATTGTTTGTAACAACAATTTGTAAATAATTTAAATATCAATAAAAATTCAAATTATCTAATTGATTCTAATTTCTTTATTGTTTATTTATTTATTTAAAATTCTTAGAATTAACAATTGAAAAATAAATTCAATCATTTAATTTCAGAATAATAAATAACTTAAATAAAACAACATTGACCAATTAAGTCTGTCTAATCCAAAATCCAAAGCAAAGCAGCAATTAACCCAGATAGACTGATCAAGTGCAAAAATACTGTGAATTCAACACTGCATATATCTGACTGGCCCAATCAAAATGTACTGAATTCAAAACCACTGTCTCTTTTGCTGATTAAACCAAGATAACGCGACTTTTAATCCGAATCTTGAAATAAACCGCAAAGTGTTGTGGAATTTAAATTCTTCTGAGAATATGCCCATAAAACCCTAATTCCCGATTAAATGCCAAATCACGCTCGCTTGATCAAAATTGAACCGAAAATCAATCAAACCCTAAGCCCACTGTATGAAACAAATCAGAGCTCTAAAAATCAGTAAAAACCCTAATTTTGATTGACTGTCAAGAAAAGTCCGTTTGTCCGATTCTTGAGCCAGTTTGAAAAGTCAGGAAATGTTTGAAGCTGAGATTTCTTGTGGAAAAACGCGAGGGCAAATTTTGGGGTACAACAGTGTGTCTTGGAGGGATGGCAGAAGAACTCAGCCTGTCTAACTTATGTAAACTCCAGTACTCCTTCATCGATCAGGTTTTGAATTATGTATTTCAACGTCCAACAGCTATCAGTGTCATGCCCCAGACTGTTGGAGTGATATGCACATATTGCATCAGGATTGTAAGTAGGAGCATAAGTCTTGGGATTTGGATAAGGTCCTATCAACGTAACCATATTCATCCTTAACATATATTGTAAAGCTTGAGACAGCGACATGTTGAGTTTGGTAAACTGCCTCTTGAGTGTATCTGGCTTACTCTGATTAACTCGTTGTTTTTGGCGATGTTTGTTGTTGGACCCATGAGGTAGTAGCAATTTGGAAAGGTCCACTCTTCACCAAACCAAACTCTTGTCTTCTTGAAGGTTGATCAATGACTTGGTCCCCAGCCTCAGCTGCTTGCTTCATACAGTTGTATCCATCTTGATGAAGTTTGTTGATGATGGTTCTGAGCTCTTCTTGTCCCTGGGCTAGGCCTTGGATAAGAGCCATTTGCCCCAACACCTAGGTTCTCATTGCTTCAACCTCAACTTGCAATTGTTCCAACCGTTCGTCCTTATTGTCTTCAGGATTTTTCTTGGCCAGGTTCCCAGTGATGAGTGCTTTCAACTCTTCCTGCCCCTTGTATAGGTTTAGGAACATTTCTATGAACCGAGCCTCTTGAATTTGGAGATCTCTATTGTCTTGTTTGAGAGTCATTGCTGAAATAAATAGCGAGAACATGAGAGACCTACTTTGAAACCTGTTTATGCAATGATATGTATGATATATGTATGCAATGTTTTCAAGGATCTCGCGGGGTAAACAAGAAAATGTCAGAAGTTGAGATTTGCAGCTTCGATTGAAAAACTTTGTATCGTCGAATGTCCTTCTACGAGAGTCAAGACCACCATATCAAGTGGGTCATAGCCCCTGACTCAAGTTATCAGGTTTTGATCTTTTGCCGACATTGGCTAGAGGAAAATAAATCCCCTTGCCCCTTGCTAGACATCTAGTTCATCATAACCTGCATCACAGGCGCTCGAGATCCTTGAAATTCTTAGTATGATATGTCATGTTATGATGCTACGATGTGTATGCTATGCATCAAGCAAGAATGCAGGGTAAGAAACCAATTTATTGGATTTATACAAACAAGATCCTGCAAGGAATACAAATAAAGCCCTGGAATGAGTTCAAATTGTTATGAACAGAAAGCAAACAAGTCACACAAGTAGCCTTAGGTTTAGGCTTGCATGGGTTTTAAGGTCATACCCTCTTGAAGTTAGATTGGTTTAACCTGTCCTATAAATAGTAATCGGGTTCTAAGGGATCTCAATATCACCGATCTTTCCCCCAGCTTCGCTGAATAGGCGATTGACTCGCAATGAAACAAAACTCAAGAGTCAAAACTCAATGAGTGTAGCATTGAGTATCTGTCGACCTTAGGAATACACCAAAGCCGGCCATCTCGCTACATCCTACTGGCTAAGTTGTGCAATTAAAGGTTCTAAGGTCAGTTGATGCTTCATGACACCACGGGGCGGCCCCGTACTCTCCCTGATTGACTCAAGGGTTACCAGTACCAACCAAAGTGCCACATCAACGTAGCTACTGCTTCAACCGTGTCGTTATACCCCACACAGTTCCCTCACAGTTTATTGCTACTTACCTAAAAGGTGTCCCTAGATCCGGGTGTAGGATCTATATAACCCTAACAGATGCTCTTAAAATAAATCAATCAAGACAAGAAATAGAAGCAATTAAAATGACCTATATCCCAAGGTATACCCCACTTATTTATTTCCCCAGTAGAGTCGCCAGTTCTGTGATACAGTGGCAGAACCGACTGTTAATACTGGTTTTGCATTTTTTGTTTGCAAATGTCGCGGTAAGCAAGAGTCGCCACCAAATTTTCTTTTATCCAACAAAGGAAAAGGAAAAAGAACATAAAAAGTATTTTTCGAGATGTTTCTGAGTACGGGGGGTAGATTATAGAAAGGGAAGGTGTTAGCACCCTTTCCAGCCGTAGTTATCTACGGGCTCTTAGATGCTAGCTCATGTTTTGAAAATTGCTTGTGCTTTGTGTATTTTGAAAATTGTTTTGAAATCTGCCTTAGCGCGGCGTTTCACTTTATGGTAACCCTTGTATCAGTCCTCAAGGGTGTGATAAAATGTTTTTGAAAACTTTGTTTGAAAAGCTTGTTTGAAAGTGTATGTGTAAAAGACTTGTTGTTTTGAGCAAATACCTAACAATTATCTACTTATACTCAAAAAGGTCATTCTTTTCTCCCTATCCTTTAGACAGTGCTATCCTACTATTAGTGAGTAGGTAGCCCTATCGTTGGATGTTTGAAGGTCTATCGAAAGGGACATAATGGTCATTGAAGGCAACATGTAAGGATACCTTAGCATTTCAAAGGGACTGTCATCAAATAGGCAACATCGAGGGACAAGATCATTTCTCGTAGGCAACTCGAGGGACATTAAAGGACTATGACCTTTATGATGATTTTTAGATTGAGGGTCTTTTGCTAAGATATCACTACGTTCGAGGGACATGACCATTGTTTTCCGAGGCAACCAAGTGAAGTATACCCTAAGGGTGCAAGTGTGCAAGTGATTTAATTCCGTTATTTATCTTGCAATTAGGGTTTTCTATCATTCATTTTTATATTTCCATACAATCCTATTAATCTAAGCATTCCATAAAATATAGTAGCAGGAGATAAAGGCGGAAATGTAAACCTAAGCTATTACAGAGCTTTGGGGCAGTTGCATAATAGTGAAGAGTGCGGAAAATAAATCCTAAAACTATTACATCCCGGAAGCAATTACATGATAATGATGAAAAAAAGCGGGAAAAATAAAGCTACGCTATTACAGTTGAACGCGCCTGTGATACGGTGGGAGAACTGACTTGGGTTTTGCGTTTGTTTTCGCAAATGTTTCGGTTGAGCAAGAGTCGCCATCGACTTTTTATTTTATCCTAAGGAAAGGTTAAAAAAGCACAGCAAAAACCTTTGAGATGTTTCGTGGGTTCGGGGGGTAGATTATAGAAAGGGAAGGTATTAGCACCCTTTCTATCCATGGTTATCCATGGGCTCTTAGTTACTTGCTTAGATCACTTGCCTTGCATTTTCAATTGTTTGAAATGGTGCTTTGTATGTGGGTTTGAAAATGTTTTTGAAAAGAAATCCATTGTCGTGGCAACCTTTGTAATGATCCATGTTTAAATGTATACAAAGGTGTATTTGTCTTTTGAAAAGTTTTCAATGTTTTTGAAAGTTGTTTTGAAAAGTGTTGTGATGTGTGTTTTGAAAAATGGCAAGGATTGTTTTGCAAGGTTGGTCAAGTAACCAAGAGCTATCTATCCTAAATTTCTCAAAGATCTTTCCTATGTTTTAACCCTTTTAATAGTATTGTTCCACCATTGTATTTGGTGGACAATCTTGTGTTAGGATGTTAACGGGACAGGCGCGGGTCATCGTTTAGACCATGAATGCAATAGTGCCAAGTGTCTTTGGCAATTTTTCCTTTAAGGGACTATGATCATTTTGTTTAGGCAACTTTCGAAAGCGTCATCGAGGGACTATGATCATTTGAATTGTTTTGTTTTGCCAAAGACACCCAACATGCAACATGGCCCATTATTGAAGGCAACAAGTGGAGTAACTCTAGGGATGCAAGTGTGATTGGTGTTGTCCATTTTCATGCTTTTTTGTCTTTGAATTAGGTCAAGCTATTTGTTATTTGATTTTTTGCATACAAACCCTAAGTCTATCATGGTATATTTAGAAAGCTTTAAAATGCGGAATTTAAAGTCCTAAATTATTACAAAGTAATCATGGGGATGGGGGTACAAATGTTCAAATGGGGATGAGACTTAATAGGAGAGTAGTATCCAAATAAATTTACAACCAAATCGAATCAATCGCAAATGTAAAATGTATCAAATGTACAAGAATAAACAAAAGTAAATGTATCAATGTATTTGTGTATGTGGTTTATTTACAAGTGAAATAAAAAATAATAAAAAAGTTAATTTTTGGATATTTTCATGGTTTAGGGCAAAACCCTAATTTTCTAAGTAAAAAGTATTTATTATTTATTATATACAATATTTATTAATTATATAGAAAAAATAAATAAAAGAGAAGTATATTGTAAAAAAAACAAATTTTGAGGTCAAATATTAATAAAAATAAAAATGTATTATTTTTGTATTTTTACCCTAAATATTCTAATAAATATATAAGTATTTATATTATGTATTAAATATATTAAATATATACAAAAAATAAAATATTTATTATTTATCAAGAAAAAGTATATTTTAAGAAAATGTTTTCAAAAGATAAAATAAAATAAAATCAGAAAATAAAATGTATTTTGTATTATTTTTTAGTATTTTAAATAAAAGTATATATGTTTATTTATATGTACAAGTTTAAATAAAGCAAATAAAAATCCAAATAAAATGCAAAAATGGTTGAAAAAATATTTTTAATGTTTTTTATATTTTGACAAAAAATAATAAGTCAGAGGAAAAAATAAAAAGTCAAAAATGATTAAAAAAATCACACAATGGGCCAAGGGGGTGTAAGTGGAAAATAGTGGTGCAAACAGAAAAACAATTCCAGGCCCAGCCCAAGGAGGCTTGTCTTCAACCTCCAGCCAGTTTCAAACACAAAAACGCGCGTTTTCTTCCATCCCTGCTATCTCTTGATCCTTTGACTTTCAACAGAAACTTACAACAACAATGTTATAGAGCATCATGTCACGATTCTAAACATATAAAGAAGTTGATCTAACTCTCAGAAATGAGAGAGAATTTCTTCTTCCCCAATTCCTGACCTAACTTTTGTTCAATATTCAGGTTCAAAATTCTCTCAGTATACACAACATAAATGAAAAGTAATGATATGGGTAGCTTCAGGGCCATGAGTAGGACATAACTTCTTCACAAACCTAAGCCTAGATATGCTTGGATAGAGAGATAAAAGTTCAAACTTTTACCTGTTCAGCTTGAATCGTGTACAACAATGGAGGCACTTTCAATGTAGTGTGAGGACTTGTACAGCTTGCTTGAGGTCTAAGGATGCTCCTCCAATGCTTGGTGTGCTTTGAATCCTTCTGAATCAATCCATGGAAGTCAACCTGCAAGAGAGAAAAGTGAAAATGGCACACTTGGCTATGGCTGTTACAGTCTGTTTCCAAGGCTTGGGATAGTTTGTATGGATGGTAGGGAATATGTTTGAACTGGTTTGGATGAAAACGCACAAGGGAAATGAACTGTGGAGGTCAATCTGCAACAGGGACTCTGTTTTGCAGAAAAAATGTGCCTTGATGGATGAGGAGGTATTGGGGGTTAAGGGCTCGTGTTCTAGTTTGGTTAGGGAGTATGCAATGTGTGGACAAAGTTTATTTTGGCTCTTGGTTGCAGGAAGTGAATGTGGTTGTGTTTTTGCTAAGTTTCTTCTTCTTTAAGCCAAAGTTGTCAACTTAGATTACAGGCTCATCCAGGCCCCTCAAACATGCTGCAAAGTTTGTCCTTTATCAGTGGGATTAGTCCATAATCTTGTGCCTAAAAGATCTGCATTGTACTTCTTTGATTTGCTTTTGACATAAAGCACTTCTTTTCAAAAATGGCTAAAATGCTTTTTCCATTTATGGCTTAATCTTGTATGTAATGTTTAAATACACAAAACAAGACATGAACACAAAGGATAAGCATTAAATTATTGAGTAAGAATGGGATTAGAGGCCTGTAACCTAGCTTGTGCAAGCTGACTTGAAAAATGCAAAGTGTTATGAACATGAATTTGGCCATGAACAAAGTGACTTTTGCCCATCTTGACAAATTCGAAACTCCCTAACCACAAGGGTGTTTGATGAGTTCTTGGATAATTTGGAAAGCTTGGAATGTGTACTACAATCCATCTTTGTAATGCAAGTTGAGATTCCAAGTGGAAGCATGTGAAAAGTGACCATGAAGTTGGGCAAAAAATCCTGCCTAAAATAGGTCAAAAAATTTCTAAGTTAAGAATGTTTAGCAACCCTATTCCAAAAATCATAACTTGAGCTACAAGCTTCTTTTGAGGAAACTTTGTGAATCAAAGTTGTAGATTTTGCAATGGACTATAACTTTCATGTTTTGAGTTTTGTTTGAATCCAAATGCATCTTGATGAAAAAATGGGACAAAGTTAGGAAAAAATTAGGAAATTTCATAACTTAGAAAAATTCTAAGTTATGAAATTTCTTCATTTCAAACCCTAATTTGTAATTTTTTGTTTCTTGATGAATAAGTTTCATACTTTGACATGTCTTTATGAAAAATGAATCTTGGCACTTGATTTTGACCAAAAAGTCAAAGTTTGACTTTTCAGTATACAGTCAAATTTTGCTCAGTTGACTGGAAAATTCATCTGTCAATCCTGTGCATTTGGGATCTTTTGAACTTGTTTAATGTGTCAAGACCATTCCATTAAATCCTTGAGTCCATATGTGAGCTTGGTTTGCCATTGGCTAGGTCAAACAGTCAAAAATTGCCTTTGTGCAGTCAAAACCCTAAAAATGACCATTTTGCCCTTTTGGTGATCTGATCAAATTTCTTGTGGAATTGTGATCCAAACTTGATCAAATGGTCCATGTGAGTTCATAATGTTGATGTGGGTCAAAAATCATGAGGTTTGACATTTAATTTACCACAATTGACTTTTTCCCCAATACAACTGATTTCTAGGTCAACTGTCCAATTGATTGGGCAAAGACTGGAATCAAGGCTTGAAACTTGGTATGAATAAACTTGTGAGTCCAACATGAAGCATGAAAGTCATTTTGGGCATTTTAGGTCAAAACATCTTTGTGCAATCTCAAACCCTAATTTGGGTCAACAGTGCAAGGAGGAGCTTTGAGCAGAGCAAACCCTAACTTGATCTTGAGCTCCAAGGGTCTTGTGGTGAGAAAATATTGATGAAATGGGAGGGCAAATTTTGGGGTACAACAGTTGCCCCTGTTCAATCTTCTTAGACCTGAGGATGTAGATTAGCTTGCGTGCCTTTCGTGATCCGAAGGTGGAAGATGATTGAACACTAGAGTGCTTATAAATTTGCACTCGCATAGTGGAGTATCAGCAATGTGATGTCAGGAATGGGCTTATAGATGCCATTTGGAGATAGGATGGATAATGGTGGAGATGGGCTTAAAGATGCCATCGGGGGTGTCGGTCGCGTAAGAGATTCCTTAGCGAGAACTTGCATACCTGAGAAAGAAAGATGTTTTCCTGGCTTGCTACAGGTGTTGATCTTTAGTCTCTTCATGCAGATATGCCATGGCTAGATACATGTATCGAATCTACAATCAAGCGCTCACAAATATGCCCTGGCTAGATATAGGAATCGAATCCGGAACTTCAAAAGGTTGCTTACAGACGTGCCCTGGCTGGATACAGGTATCGAATCTGGAATTAGTTGCTCACAGATATGCCCTGGCTAGATACAGGAATCGAATCTGGAACTTCAAAAGGTTTCTTACAGACGTGCCCTGGCTGGATACAGGTATCGAATCTCTAAACTATTCATGCAGATATGCCCTGGCTAGATACAGGTGTCGAATCTATAATCAAATACTCACAGATATGCCCTGGCTGGATACAGGAATCAAATATGGAATTGGTCGTCTACATATATGCCCTGGCTGGATACATGTATCGAATCTGGAAATTGTCGTCTACAGATATGCCCTGGTTGGATACAGGTATCGAATCTGGAATTGTGACAGTTGATAGTAATCATCTTCGGATTGTCCTTTTTCCTGAAAAGGCAAGACATCAGTTGTATGCAATGTCATGATGTATGAAGTGCCTGATGTCATGATGTTTTCAAGAATAAATGAGATTGTGTGATATGATGCGTATATGCATGCGTCATGGTGTATGATAATGTGATGAATGCATTTTTGTCTAGGAAAATAAATCCTTGACGACTACCGGGAGTTTGTGGAATCCTGGGCTGATGTTGAAGAGTGGAGTTCTTCGCTTCCGCTGGGGATGATGGTTACAAGAATAAACCGGTAGGAGAAGATGACTCCGTCGGGGAATAAACTTGTTGGAGAGATTACTCTGCGGGGAATTACTCTGTGGGAAGAGATACCTCGCTGAGGTTTTGATGAGAACTCCGCTGGGGATTCCACTGATAAGTTTTGTTGGGGAATCTGATGAACTCCGCTGGGGATAGGAAGAACTTCGCCGAGGACGATCTTTCCGTGGTAATTAGCTGAGGATAACCCAGTTATAAGCTCTGGTGGGAAATAACCTTTGAATGAAACCGGGGAGATGCATTCGTACTCTGTAGGGGATAAGCTTCCAAAATCTACTGGGGAGGATGATTCAATTTTCCTGGGGAAACTTTTCAGATTGTACTGGGGAATGGTTCCACTGGGGTGTCTGTATTCCGCCGGGGAACAAATCTTATATTAAGACTGTCGGGGATGCTTGCTGAGGAATGTCTGTATACTCCGCTGGGGAATATTGAGGTTTTCTGAGGATACCCAACTTCCTTAAGGCTGACCGTAGACTAAACTCTGCTTGGGGAGAGTGTTGCTGACTTGCTGGAGATACTGTGCCCTTTTTGGGGCTGATTGGAGACCAACTCTGCTTGGGAGAGTATTTGTTGATTCTGGTCTTACTCTGTGGGGAGTGAAGGTATCCTGGTCACGTTCTTCAGCCGAACCTACCTTGGTACCCTGGTAGACAGAGCAGCTAGACCGCTTAGACAACTCATTATTGCCCCTGTTTCTAATGTCACCTGTAATTAATCCTTTGTTTCGCATGCAAATATTTATGATTAGCAATTAGTGTCAAATGCATATATCAAGAATGAACATTGGACGTTCTTTGCAAAACAAAACAGATAAAGGAAAAAACAAATGGCAATTTGTCTGAAAAGTGAATTTGTATTGATTTTTGAATTTGCCTGTAAATAGGCGTTTTTGTACAAGAGGCTGACGTCCTAGTAAGAGAACGCCGCCGAGAAAAATAGAGTTTATACAATTGGTGAAAAGGAAACAAAACAGCTATGTGAAAAAAATAATCCCACTGGGTTCCAACTCTGCTATCGCCTTTATGCCTTCAAGCGTCTCATCACTTTGCTGCTTAGTTGAAGATGAAGCTGATTGATTTGGTGCCGTCTGAGCCCGATAGCTGATGCCAAATTCTGGATGTAAGGTGATCCAATGAGACATAGTATTACGCTTTATCCCTAACTTTTGCTTGGACTGCCCTTTCGGGTTTTCAGTCCACCGGGATACCCATTTTTGCCCAAGCCGCCTTTTCAGGTTTTCGACTTGCCGGGTGTACAAATTTTTTCATTTCATCCCTTGTTTTTGCCCGAACCCTTTTGGTTCGCCGGGAAGCCCTTATTTTTGCCTAGGTGTGTCAACCTAGCAGGTCTTTAATTCATGCGTAGTATCTTTTTACTATGTCTGCATTGGCGGGGTGAGGAAGGTCGTCACCATCCATGGTGGTTAGAATCATAGCTCCTCCTGAGAAGATATGTTTAACCACAAATGGCCCTTCGTACGTAGGGGTCCATTTGCCCCTGGGATCACTTTGAGGAAGAATGATGCGCTTGATTACCAGGTCCCCAACTTGATACTCTTGTCGTCAGACCTTCTTGTTAAATGCCCTGATCATCCGTTTTTGGTACGTCGGACCATGACAAATAGCAGGGAGTCTCTTTTCGTCAATTAGGTTTAATTGATCAAGACGAGTCTGGATCCAGTCATCTTCGCTCAAACCTGCATCCTTCATTATCCGGAGAGAGGGTATCTGGACTTCAATAGGCAAGACTGCCTCCATGCCATAGACCAAGGAAAAGGGAGTTGCCCCTGTTGACAACCATGCTGAGGTACGGTACCCATGAAGAGCAAACGGTAACATTTTGTGCCAATATTTGTAGGTCACTGTCATCTTCTGCACATTCTTCTTGATGTTCTTATTCGCCGCTTCTACAGCCTTGTTCATCTTCGGCCGGTAAGGTGAAGAGTTGTGGTGCTGTATCTTGAATTGCTCGCAGAGCTCAGTGATCATCTTGTTGTTAAGATTGGTACCATTATCCGTAATGATCCTCTCAGGTACACCGTATCGACAGATCAGGTTGTGCCGAATGAACCGTGCCACGACGTTCTTGGTTACGGTAGCATAGGAAGCTGCTTCAACCCACTTTGTAAAGTAATCAATCGCCACCAGAATGAAGCGATGCCCGTTGGATACCGTAGGTCTGATTTCGTCGATCATATCGATGCCCCACATTGCAAAAGGCCAGGGTGCTGTCAAGACGTTCAGAGGAACCAGAGAAATGTGCACCTTATCAGCATAAATCTGGCATTTATGACAAGTTCGAGAATGCTGATAACAGTCGGCTTCCATTGTGGACCAGAAATATCCTGCCCGAAGGATTTTCTTTGCCATGGTATGTCCACTGGAATGTGTTCCGAAGGTACCTTCATGTAGTTCTGCCATGATCCTTTCTGCTTCAGTCTTATCCACACAACGCAGTAAGGTTGAATCATGGTTTTGCTTGTAGAGAATGCCATTGCTGAGGAAGAACTTTGCCGCAAACCTTCTCAGGAACTTCTTGTCATTAACAGATGCGCCTTCGGGGTATTCTTGAGCTTCAAGGTACCTCTTCACTTCATGATACCAGGGTTTTTCTGTTACCTCTTCAGCCTCAAGATCGCAGCAATGTGCAGGTTCGTCCAACTTCCAGATAATGATCCGGGGAGCCTCATTGTCCCATTTGACTTTGAACATAGAAGACATCGTAGCCAGTGCGTCCGCCAACTGATTCTCCTCTCTTGGGAAGTGTTCAAAAGTTATTTCCTCGAAGTGGGGAATCAACGTCAACACATACTCTTTGTAAGGAATAAGATTTGGGTGTTTCGTATCCCACTCGCCTTTGATCTGATTGATCACGAGAGCGGAATCTCCGAAGACACTCAGAAACTTGATCCTTAAGTCAATTGCAGCTTGAAGACCCATGATACATGCTTCATACTCTGCCATGTTGTTGGTGCAGTTGAAACATAGCCGGGCGGTGAGTGGAGTATGAGTGCCTTTAGGGGATATGATCACAGCGCCGATACCATTACCCAAAGCGTTCGAGGCTCCGTCAAAGTGCATAGACCATCGGGATCCTTCCTCAGGTCCTTCATCCGGTCCAGGTACTTCACAATCAGTCACTACCAGGATATCCTCGTCTGGAAATTCAAAGTTCATCGACTGGTAATCGTCCACTGCCTGGTGTGCCAAATGGTCTGCCAATACACTTCCCTTGATTGCTTTTTGAGTCGTGTACTGGATGTCATATTCCGTCAAGATCATCTGCCATCTTGCTATTCTTCCGGACAAGGCGGGCTTTTCGAAGATGTACTTGATTGGATCCATTTTTGAAATCAACAGAGTAGTGTGAGTCAACATATACTGTCTCAGCCGGCGAGCAGCCCATACCAAAGCGCAACAAGTTTTCTCGAGCAGTGAGTATCGGGTCTCACAGTCGGTAAACTTTTTGCTAAGGTAATAAATGGCGTGTTCTTTTCGGCCAGACTCGTCATGCTGCCCCAGCACACACCCCATTGAGTTGTCCAATACTGTCAAGTATAAGATTAGAGGTCTCCCTTCAACCGGTGGCATAAGAATGGGTGGTTTTTGGAGATACTCTTTGATTCTTTCGAAAGCGGCCTGACATTCATCGTTGCAACGTACTATTTGATCTTTCTTCAGCAGCTTGAAGATCGGTTCACAGGTAGCAGTTAGATGCGAGATGAATCAGGCAATGTAGTTCAACCGTCCTAGAAAGCCTCTGACTTCTTTCTCTATCCTGGGAGTTGGCATCTCTTGTATGGCTTTCACTTTGGCAGGGTCTACTTGAATGCCTTTGTCGCTTACGACGAAGCCTAGCAATTTTCCAGATCTCACCCCAAAGGGGCACTTGTTTGGGTTCAACCTCAGCTTGTACAACTTCAGACGGT
This sequence comes from Vicia faba, assembly GCA_948472305.1. Taxonomy (NCBI): domain Eukaryota; kingdom Viridiplantae; phylum Streptophyta; class Magnoliopsida; order Fabales; family Fabaceae; genus Vicia; species Vicia faba. Next base: position 68,668,512 of record OX451741.1, on the reverse strand, counting down.
CAAACAGCTTCCGTAAATGGTCAAGGTGCTCCTCCTCAGTTTGGGACCTTGCAATCATATCGCCGACGTATACTTCTATCTCGTGATGGATCATGTCATGAAACAAAGCAACCATGGCACGTTGGTAGGTTGCCCCAGCATTTTTCAAACCAAAAGGCATGACCTTGTAGTAAAAGGTGCCCCACTGAGTAACAAAAGTGGTCTTCTCCATGTCTTCAGGCGCCATCTTGATCTGATTATAACCGGAGAAGCCGTCCATGAAGGAGAATATTTTATGCTGAGCAGTGTTGTCAACCAGAACATCGATATGAGGCAGAGGGAAATCATCCTTAGGGCTCGCCCTGTTCAAATCCCTGTAATCAACACACATTCATACCTTACCATCCTTCTTCGGCACTGGAACCACGTTGGCGATCCACTGAGGGTAAGAAGTCACTGCTAGAAATCCGGCATCAAATTGTTTCATAACCTCAGCTTTGATTTTCTCGGACATTTCTGGACGCATACGGTGGACCTTCTGTTTTACCGGAGGGCATTCTTCCTTGGTAGGCAGGTGATGAACCACAATGTCGGTATCCAACCCAGGCATGTCTTTGTAAGACCAGGAAAAGATTTCCACATAGTCATGCAGCATCTGAATCAACCGTTGTTTCACACTGAGCTCTAGATTGGCACCAATCTTGACTTCCTTTCTGTCTGTCTCAGTACCCAGATTTACCGTTTCCACTGGCTCTTCATGTGGCTGAATGGCCCTCTCTTCCTGGAGTAGCAGTCTTGCAAGCTCAACAGGCACTTCGCAATCATCTTCACCTTCGTCTTCGGCTAAGTTGATCGGATTTTCGAAGTCATAACTGGCAGTAGCAGAGTCGTTACCAGTGAGATCCAGAGTGGATTGGAACCTGTATAAGTGAGTGTGTGTAAATATAGCTGTTTTGCAATATATAATAAAGAAAGACAAAGAGCGCAAGATTTGAAATGTAAAAACGTCAAATGCTTTCATTAATGATATATGAGAGTGACAAACAAAAGCCCTCACAAATGAAGCCACGGTGCCCTGGGTAAGACACCGGGCCATAAAGTTTCAAAATATTGTCTGTTACAAATTCAAAACAAAAGAGTTCATTACTGAGTGACAAAAGTAATAGGTGTGAAGTCTTTGGCAGTCCAGTTGCTTGGTCCACCATTGGTTGTTGGGTAGATCCAGCTGTCGAATTCAGATTCCTCCACGTAGTCTTCAATAGCATTTACTCTCGGGTTGGTGATGAACACAGGAGGTCCTCCAATCCTTGCCTTACAAACAGCCCTCTGAGCCTCTGCAGTGAAACCCAGGCCAAACTTGTCGGTCTTTGGAGTGAAATCAGGAAGTCGGCCCCAGTTTGCGCACTCACCCTTCTCAATAACAGCCCGAGCATCCTTTAAGGAAGCCATCTTCAAAGGAGAGTCTTCTACAGTCACAGTCTCTGCTGACGCCAGTGTCTGAGGCACCTCTTCAAAGTGTTGAAATGGGGTTTCAATGAACTCCCCATCCATTTCTATGTACCAGAATGAGTTGAGGTGGCTGACCATGTATTCTTCTTCCCCCTGAACTGTAACAATCTTCCCTCTCGCCGGGTACTTAAGCTTCTGATGTAGTGTGGAGGTCATAGCTCCAGCCTTGTGGATCCATGGACGACCCAGCAAACAAGAATAGTATGGTCGGATGTCCATCACATAGAAAGTAGAATCAAAAACTTGGGAGCCAACCCTGATTGGAATGTCAACTTCCCCATGTACCATCCTTTTCGAACCGTCAAAGGCCCGGACAACAATGTTACTAGGCTTGAGCTCCAAACCCTCACAATCCAACCTGTCTAGGGCCTTCTTGGGTAATACATTCAATGAAGAACCAGTGTCAACCAACACATGGGCAAGAGTAGTGCCCCTGTATTCAATAGAGACATGTAGGGCGTCGTTATGGTTCTTTCCTTTGGCAGTCAGATCGGTGTCAGAGAAGCCCAACCCATTATCAGCAGTCAAGTTGGCCACATAATCGGTAAATTGATCAGCAGACGTTTCTTGTGGCACATGGGCCGTCTTCAGGAAGGAGATCAGAGCCTTGGCATGGGCCTCTGAACACAACAACAGTGATAGCATAGAAATCTTTGATGGGGTGTGCCCCAGCTGCTCAACTACGTTGAAATCACTCTTCTTAATGATCTTGAGAATCTCTTGCATCTCTTGCTGGGAAGCTTCAACATTGGTTGTCTTTGGTGCCTCCGTCAGGGCAGGAAAATCAGTAGCAATCCCTTTGCCCCGAGCGTCAGATGACTCGGCAGCAGGGGTAGAAACAGGAACTTGATCAGGAAGGGGAGCAGGCACACTTACAGGTGTGATGATAAGAGGTCTCTGAATAGCTGGTGGCGCAATATCTGGTGAGAACAGCCTACCAGTGCGAGTAACTTTGGCAGGCCCGGTGATGTTGCTAACGCCGGTACTTGTATCAAACTCTTGTTTTACTCCGAGCACATAAACATCTGCCCCATAGTGCCACGGGACGGCTTTGTCGGATGTATAGGGGATCGGCCCCGGAACAGTGATGATGATAGGAGCACTCTTCTGAGTAGACATGATTTTGACAGGCTTCTTTGAGGGAGCCTTAAGAGGTTTGTTGAAAATAGTAACAATGGACACTTCTTCAGTAGGGACAACAGGAACAACAATCTTCTCGAACAAGATCTCTTTGCTATCCATCAGGTTTTGGACGCCTGACTTCAGCAAAGGACAACCAGCAGGTGAAACAGCACATAGAAGGAAACCTTTACTACATCCCGGAAATAAACCGGCTAGCAACAGGTTCCTCTTGACAGTCAACAACGGAGTAACAATATCATCCACGGAGGCCACATACAGGTCTTCCTCCACAGCATTCACTCCATGCTGGGGCATGGGAGCAGTCACAACATTGGGCCTTTCGGGCACCTCGATCTGTATTTATTTAGCATCAATAAGGTCCTGAACCTTATTCCTCAGAGCCCAATAATCGTCCGTAGTATTCCCCGGGCCGTCAGAGTGATAGGCGCATCGGGCGTTGGGATTGTACTTTGGAGAAGCTGTGTTCACTACTTTCGGAGCTTCCTTGACAGTTACCAGATTGGTTGACAGTAGTTGCGGCAAAATCTGAGACAGGGTCATACTGAGCCGAGTGTACTGCCTTTTAGGTCTCTCACCCCTTGGTTGGTTATATTGCTGAGGAGCAGCAGCAGGCTTTGAAATTACCAACGCGTTGACAGCTTGGCGGCGTTCCGGTTTGTTCTGTCTCCTTGGACCATAAACAACACTAGCTTCCTTCTTGAAAGGCTTCTTTTCAGTACTCGAGGAGGCACCCTTCTGTATCTTCCCCGACTTGATACCAGCTTCTATCCTCTCACCTGTTAAGATCAGGTCTGTGAACCCAGCAGAAGAATTACCAATCAGGTGGTTGAAGAATGGACCAGACAGGGTCCCTAAGAACATGTCGACAAGCTCACGGTCAGTCAGCGGTGGTTGCACCCTACCAGCCAGGTCTCTCCACTTTTGCGCATACTCCTTGAATCCTTCATCCGTCCCCAGTGACATACCCTGGAGTTGGGTACGCGTGGGAGCGAGGTCGGAATTGTACTGATACTGCTTATAAAATGCAGTAGCCAAGTCCTCCCAGTTTCGAATACTGGCTCCATCCAGCTGATAGAACCATTCGAGTTGAGCCCCTAAAAGGCTATCTTGGAAGAAATGGATCCATAGGTTCTTGTCTGCAGTGTAAGGTTGGATCTTCCTTACATATGATCTGAGATGCAACTTAGGACATGAAGCCCCGTCGTACTTCGCAAAGGCAGGTGCCTTGAACTTGTGTGGGATCACCACCCCAGAAGATAAACCTAGATCTCCAAAATCCAGCCCCGGCACATGTTGAACCTCCATGGCACTTAAACGGTCCTCTAGTTTCTTGTACCGGTCTTAAGCAGGAGGGTACTGTTCATCATTGTAATCTGTCTCGTTGTCGGAGACCACAAGACTAGGAGCCCTTCCCCCTTGGGGACTGTCTTTCTCTGTAGAGGAAGTAGCCTGATCAGCCTCATTCTGCAGTGTATTCCCAAACCTTCGTCCAGTGTTAAACAGCGCAGTCCTCTTCTTCTTCTTCTTCTTCAAGAGCAGAGTCTTCAACTCCTGTTGACCATGGGCTAAGCTCATGACCAGCTCTTGAAACTGGGCGTTCTGGGCCTGGAGGGCCTTGATAGCTTGTTCGGTAGTAGGCTCGGAAGACATGATGATTGAGTGCTGTAATAAACAGCGAAGAAGATTAAGCAACCTGTAGAAGAAGGGTACCTGTTATGCATATGATGCAATGAGATGCGTATGATTTATGTTTTCAAAGACAATCGGGATTCAACTTTGTAGACAAAAAGGAAACACACTTCATTAGATTCAAACTTTAAATTGTTCAACAATTTGCCTTTAGGATTTACAAGAATGAAAATACTGAAAAGGAAATAAAGCTGTAAAAGAAACATCCAAAGCCCATCAGTGCTCCCATGGCCTCCTCTTCTCAATACGAATATAGTCGTTCAGGATCCGCTCACTCTCCAATTGCTTAGTCAGCTTCTGGATCTTTTGTTCCTGTTCGTTGAACTTTTCCCGATAAGAATCCCGTTCTTCCTGTAGCTGCGCCCAAGATCTCTTTAGTGTATCAACATCAGTGGGTATCTGAGGAGGGAGGACAATTGGAGGAACCCCGTCTTTATCAGGAAATTCAAGAATGATAGGCCTGACAGCTTCGTATGGCATACCTAACTTCTGAGCACGGATGTGGACCCATCTGCAGTAGGGCTCCATTGGTAGAGAGGTCTTCGATCCCAACTCAAGTGGGTCAGCTTTGTGAATTCTGTCCCAAGCCTTGATGAATCTATGGCGCAGCTCGTCACTGTCTACCTGAAACTCAAAACTGATGTGAGGAACCAACATCTCATGAGGCCCTGCTCTTCTGGCTCTTCCAAACCGACGGAGAGCTAAACATGGATTATAAGAGATTCCTCCCTGGGTACCGATCAATGGAACATTAGGATATTCTCCGCAACAATCAATAATGGCCACTTCATCCAAACCTCTGAGAGTCTAAATGATGTCATTATCAGTGAGAGAAATTAACCTATGAGCCCAACCCCTTCCTTCTTCGTTCTTCAGCACGAACTTAGGGAGGTGCAAAATAAACCACCTCACTAACAAAGGAGCACAACACCACAGAGTTCCCCGTCTTCGGGTAGTACGAGCATAGAGCTGTTGCAGGATATCACCCAAGAGAGTGGGTACAGGGTTCCGAGACATGAAGATCTTTATGGCGTTGACATTAATAAAGGTATCAGGATTTGGAAACAATACTAGACCATAGATTAAGAGAGCCAGAATGTTTTCATACGCCTTGAAGTCTAAGTCGTTCCAGAAACTATTAGCTTTGCCAATCAGAAACTTAGCCAAAAAGCCCTTAACTCCACTTCTAGTCTCCCAGTTAGCCATTACCTCCTCTTTGGTCAAGGGAATGGCTGCAACAATCTCTTCAGGCCTAAAAGTCTTCTCCCAACCAGTGAATGGAGTCTACTCCAAAACAGAGATACCAAGTAACTCAAAGAATTCTTCCAGGGTAGGGACCAGCTGGAAGTCTTGAAAAGTGAAGCAATGGTAAAGGGGATCATAAAACTGGACCAGGACACTCATTAGTTGTTGGTCCCACTTTGAAGTGACTAAACTGAGAAGAGAACCATGCCTCTTGATGAAGGAAGTAGTGTTTAGAATCCTATCAACCAATTCCTTGAGCAAAGTAGGTGGTTGAACAAAGTTGAGCCGGATAGTATTCCTACGCATGGGCATCATGATGTCCTACAAAACAGAGCAAAGATGAAACCCTCTTGTCTTTGAAATGGGTCAGTCCTTATGCAGGATGCATGCAATGGTATGATGGTATGATGTTATGATAAAGCACACCACAAGTATTCACAAAGGCAAACATGATAAGGCACACAAGTCACACAAGACAGCCCTTAGAGTTTAGGCCAGCATGAAGTTTAGGTATTACCCTCTTTCAGTTTCGCTGGTTAAGACCTGTCCTATCAAAAGTAACAGGGTTCTAGAGGATCTCAATATCACTGACTACCCTCAATCGGTCATAACTCCAACATCGCAATCTTTTCTTGCAGCCAGAACCATCGCGAGAGTTTAGCCTCAATGAGTGTAGCATACTGCTACCGTTCTATGGCCAAGTTGGGTCAATTTAGGGTTCTAAGGTCGGTTGGTGCTTAATGACTCCTTAGAAGACCCATATTCTCCTCGTTGCAACACAAGGGATATCGGTACAGACCAAGGTGTCACACCAACGTAGCTACTGCTTCACCCATGTCGGTCTACGCCGGACAGGTCCCTCACAGCTTATGCTACCTAAAGGGTTTTCCCCAGATCCGGGTTAGGATCTATGAAACTACGATGCAAAGCCCACAAATATAAAAGCAAACAAAGCAAGCAATTGAAAACAAGAGTGGTCTAATCCTAAGGTAACCCCACTTTTAAGTTAGTCCCTAGCAGAGTCGCCAGTTCTGTGATACGGTGGGAGAACTGACTTGGGTTTTGCGTTTGTTTTTGCAAATGTTTCGGTTGAGCAAGAGTCGCCACCGACTTTTTATTTTATCCTAAGGAAAGGTTAAAAAAGCACAACAAAAACCTTTGAGATGTTTCGTGGGTTCGGGGGGTAGATTATAGAAAGGGAAGGTATTAGCACCCTTTCTATCCATGGTTATCCATGGGCTCTTAGTTACTTGCTTAGATCACTTGCCTTGCATTTTCAATTGTTTGAAATGGTGCTTTGTGTGTGGGTTTGAAAATGTTTTTGAAAAGAAAGCCATTGTCGTGGCAACCTTTGTAATGATCCATGTTTGAATGTATACAAAGGTGTATTTGTCTTTTGAAAAGTTTTCAATGTTTTTGAAAGTTTTTTTGAAAAGTGTTGTGATGTGTGTTTTGAAAAATGGCAAGGATTGTTTTGCAAGGTTGGTCAAGTAACCAAGAGCTATCTACCCTAAATTTCTCAAAGATCTTTCCTATGTTTTAACCCTTTTAACAGTATTGTTCCACCATTGTATTTGGTGGACAATCTTGTGTTAGGATGTTAACGGGACAGGCGCGGGTCATCGTTTAGACCATGAATGCAATAGTGCCAAGTGTCTTTGGCAATTTTTCCTTTAAAGGACTATGATCATTTTGTTTAGGCAACTTTCGAAAGCGTCATCGAGAGACTATGATCATTTGAATTGTTTTGTTTTGCCAAAGACACCCAACATGCAACATGGCCCATTATTGAAGGCAACAAGTGGAGTAACCCTAGGGGTGCAAGTGTGATTGGTGTTGTCCATTTTCATGCTTTTTTGTCTTTGAATTAGGTCAAGCTATTTGTTATTTGATTTTTTGCATACAAACCCTAAGTCTATCATGGTATATTTAGAAAGCTTTAAAATGCGGAATTTAAAGTCTTAAATTATTACAAAGTAATCATGGGGATGGGGGTACAAATGTTCAAATGGGGATGAGACTTAATAGGAGAGTAGTATCCAAATAAATTTACAACCAAATCGAATCAATCGCAAATGTAAAATGTATCAAATGTACAAGAATAAACAAAAGTAAATGTATCAATGTATTTGTGTATGTGGTTTATTTACAAGTGAAATAAAAAATAATAAAAAAGTTAATTTTTGGATATTTTCATGGTTTAGGGCAAAACCCTAATTTTCTAAGTAAAAAGTATTTATTATTTATTATATACAATATTTATTAATTATATACAAAAAATAAATAAAAGAGAAGTATATTGTAAAAAAAAATTTTTTGAGGTCAAATATTAATGAAAATAAAAATGTATTATTTTTGTATTTTTACCCTAAATATTCTAATAAATATATAAGTATTTATATTATGTATTAAATATATTAAATATATACAAAAAATAAAATATTTATTATTTATCAAGAAAAAGTATATTTTAAGAAAATGTTTTCAAAAGATAAAATAAAATAAAATCAGAAAATAAAATGTATTTTGTATTATTTTTTAGTATTTTAAATAAAAGTATATATGTTTATTTATATGTACAAGTTTAAATAAAGCAAATAAAAATCCAAATAAAATGCAAAAATGGTTGAAAAAATATTTTTAATGTTTTTTATATTTTGACAAAAAATAATAAGTCAGAGGAAAAAATAAAAAGTAAAAAATGATTAAAAAAATCACACAATGGGCCAAGGGGGTGTAAGTGGAAAATAGTGGTGCAAACAGAAAAACAATTCCAGGCCCAGCCCAAGGAGGCTTGTCTTCAACCTCCAGCCAGTTTCAAACACAAAAACGCGCGTTTTCTTCCATCCCTGCTATCTCTTGATCCTTTGACTTTCAACAGAAACTTACAACAACAATCTTATAGAGCATCATGTCACGATTCTAAACATATAAAGAAGTTGATCTAACTCTCAGAAATGAGAGAGAATTTCTTCTCCCCCAATTCCTGACCTAACTTTTGTTCAATATTCAGGTTCAAAATTCTCTCAGTATACACAACATAAATGAAAAGTAATGATATGGGTAGCTTCAGGGCCATGAGTAGGACATAACTTCTTCACAAACCTAAGCCTAGATATGCTTGGATAGAGAGATAGAAGTTTAAACTTTTACCTGTTCAGCTTGAATCGTGTACAACAATGGAGGCACTTTTAATGCAGTGTGAGGACTTGTACAGCTTGCTTGAGGTCTAAGGATGCTCCTCCAATGCTTGGTGTGCTTTGAATCCTTCTGAATCAATCCATGGAAGTCAACCTGCAAGAGAGAAAAGTGAAAATGGCACACTTGGCTATGGCTGTTACAGTCTGTTTCCAAGGCTTGGGATAGTTTGTATGGATGGTAGGGAATGTGTTTGAACTGGTTTGGATGAAAACGCACGAGGGAAATGAACTGTGGAGGTCAATCTGCAACAGGGACTCTGTTTTGCAGAAAAAATGTGCCTTGATGGATGAGGAGGTATTGAGGGTTAAGGGCTCGTGTTCTAGTTTGGTTAGGGAGTATGCAATGTGTGGACAAAGTTTATTTTGGCTCTTGGTTGCAGGAAGTGAATGTGGTTGTGTTTTTGCTAAGTTTCTTCTTCTTTAAGCCAAAGTTGTCAACTTAGATTACAGGCTCATCCAGGCCCCTCAAACATGCTGCAAAGTTTGTCCTTTATCAGTGGGATTAGTCCATAATCTTGTGCCTAAAAGATCTGCATTGTACTTCTTTGATTTGCTTTTGACATAAAGCACTTCTTTTCAAAAATGGCTAAAATGCTTTTTCCATTTATGGCTTAATCTTGTATGTAATGTTTAAATACACAAAACAAGACATGAACACAAAGGATAAGCATTAAATTATTGAGTAAGAATGGGATTAGAGGCCTGTAACCTAGCTTGTGCAAGCTGACTTGAAAAATGCAAAGTGTTATGAACATGAATTTGGCCATGAACAAAGTGACTTTTGCCCATCTTGACAAATTCGAAACTCCCTAACCACAAGGGTGTTTGATGAGTTCTTGGATAATTTGGAAAGCTTGGAATGTGTACTACAATCCATCTTTGTAATGCAAGTTGAGATTCCAAGTGGAAGCATGTGAAAAGTGACCATGAAGTTGGGCAAAAAATCCTGCCTAAAATAGGTCAAAAAATTTCTAAGTTAAGAATGTTTAACAACCCTATTCCAAAAATCATAACTTGAGCTACAAGCTTCTTTTGAGGAAACTCTGTGAATCAAAGTTGTAGATTTTGCAATGGACTATAACTTTCATGTTTTGAGTTTTGTTTGAATCCAAATGCATCTTGATGAAAAAATGGGACAAAGTTAGGAAAAAATTAGGAAATTTCATAACTTAGAAAAATTCTAAGTTATGAAATTTCTTCATTTCAAACCCTAATTTGTAATTTTTTGTTTCTTGATGAATAAGTTTCATACTTTGACATGTCTTTATGAAAAATGAATCTTGGCACTTGATTTTGACCAAAAAGTCAAAGTTTGACTTTTCAGTATACAGTCAAATTTTGCTCAGTTGACTGGAATCAAGGCTTGAAACTTGGTATGGATAAACTTGTGAGTCCAACATGAAGCATGAAAGTCATTTTGGGCATTTTAGGTCAAAACATCTTTGTGCAATCTCAAACCCTAATTTGGGTCAATAATGCAAGGAGGAGCTTTGAGCAGAGAAACCCTAACTTGATCTTGAGCTCCAAGGGTCTTGTGGTGAGAAAATATTGATGAAATGGGAGGACAAATTTTGGGGTACAACAGTTGCCCTATACACTTTATCTAGAAAAATAAAATTAAGATGAAAATAACAAAGAAAATATTTTGGTGATTTTAGATGAAAAAAATGATTTATGATAATTAATTAAATAAACCTAAAAAACCTAATTAATTTTAATTAATAAAAAAATATTAATTTTGAAAAAAAAAGGTTAATAAAAAAACTTAACACCTAATTAATTTTAATTAATAAAAAATGTTAATTTTGAAAATGTTAATTAAAATACCTAAATACTAATTAGTTCGAATTAAAAAAAAGGTTAATTTTGAAAAAAAAGGTTAATTAAAAAATAACCTAAAATAATAATTAATTTTAATTAATAAAAAATTAATTTTGAAAAAAAGGTTTATGTGTAATGATTAATAAGAAAGAATTAAGTTTGCCAAAAAATAGATAGGGGAAGAAGCATCAATGAAAAATAGGGTTAGAAAATAAAAATAATGCAAATGTCAGGAGTGGTTGTTGAACCAAAAATTAATTTAAAACCTAAAATTAAAAAACCTAAAATTAATTATTCAAGTTTATTATAAAAAATCAAAGGTTTGTGAAAAATATTAGGTTTTATGAAAAAAGTTTTAAATAAATAGATGGTTGCCTTAACCTCCTTAGGATGTTTGTCTTGCCATACATTGGTGGTTGTTATGATCCAACCTCAGCGTTTTGTAATAAACCTGCATGGGACCATAATGGTAAAACATGTAGTGTTGAATCTCATAGACACATTAAACAAATTAGTATACCATGAAATACAAAGAGAATAAATATATGACATTTTGTAATATTAAAACCGATATGGCATGTATGGATGCTTCTACATCCTTTTGATCATGGAGATCAAACCAACCTTACCCTTACTGGAGAAGTAGTGAGATGGGGGTTTGTTTGTAGTGAGATGGAGGTTTGTAACAAGGATTTCAAGATTTTTATGGTTCTTGAAAGAATTTGATATTTTGACAGGGTCGTGACAAAGATTTTTTTTGTTTTGTTTGTGTGAAAAGAATGAGATTATATAATGGAAATTAGAGAAAAAAATATGGGCTTTGAATGTGTAATTGGGCTACCAATAACCGCAAGCAATAGTGCCGATTTTTATTCACTTGAGTCCTTCACGATCTAGGCTAAACCGCAGAAGTTTAAGTTTAATTTTTTCAGTTGAAATATGAAAAAAAATGTAGCCGACATCAAGAACTAACTCCTGTCCGAAAATGGGCTCAATCGGATAAACGGTGAATTAGTTATGAATTTTTGAAGTTTCGCCTCAGACATACTTATTTTGGGCTCCAGTGTCAACTCTGACACGTTCTTCAATAAAAAACTGGTATTGATCGGAGCAGAACCCGGTCTTGACCTTGGAACAAAGTTGTAGATCTCTGAGTCAGTGACCTTGTATAAAAAGATGGGTCCGATCCGTTAAAAATTGACCGAGTTATGAATTTTCGAAGTTTCGACCCAAATGAAATAATATTCGGCATTCAGGATTTTCGGCGTGTCACGCGCACTCTGAGCAAAAAACGAAGGCCTTTTGGATACCATTCTGTTGTACCCCAAAATTTTCCCTCCCATATTTTTCAATACATTTCAAATAAGGTCCTCAAATTGCTCAAGGAAGTCCAAAAGTTGACCAGACAAACTCCCTCCTAAGGCAGTCTACCTCAAATTAGGGTTTCAGTTTGCATCAAGATGTTTGAATCAAAAGGGTCCCAAATGCTCACCATTGTCCTAATATGTTCTCAAGATCATCCATGTCAAGTTTCAAGCCTTACAGAGAAAGTTTGCTCAGTCAACTATTCAAATGCCTGAAAATCGACTGTGCTAGGGCAAAAGTCAATTGTGTCCTACATACAGTCAAAATTCTCATTTTGAAGCATTATTCATCATTTGATCAATGGTTGATCATGATTCATCAAAGACTGCTCACAATTCATCAGAACCCAAATATTGCTAAATTAGGGTTTTGTAGGAAAAGTCAACTCAACTTTGACCAAGCATAACTTTCTCATACTTTATCAAAAATGACCCATCCAAAGCTCATTTTGAAGAGGATGCAATTCCCTATAATTCATATTCATCTACCAAGTTCAAAATATGCACTCACAAGAAGATATAAATTTGGAAATTATTGGTCATTTTGAAAAGTCAACAAAAACACTTTTTTGTCAAAGCTTCATACATGAACATGGAGGACTCAATTGAGATGAGACCAAAGGGGTTGCTTAGAGGACATCTTGAGCTTTATAAAAGTCCAGTAACACATCTCTAGGGTTAAAATTGAAGGAGTTATGCATTATAGAAGTTGACCCTTTTTGCAAAATTGCCAAAAGTCAAAAGTGGCCAAAACTGCAATTTTTGTCAAATGGGCCCAACTTTTTGTGTTTGTATTAAGTTGGTAACATGATCCACGACCCATGATCCTTCCCACTTGTCTTTATTTTATTTTTGTCATTTATTTTGATTTTGATTTCAATTAAATCAAATTAAATCAAAATTAAATCATGAAAATATCAAAACTAATCAAAGCTTGAGATTTTGTGCATGTTTAGGTCTCTTATACAGCTGAGAAGAGAATCAAATCGTGCAAGGGTCAATTGGATATGAAAAGATTAAGTTTTGCTTGATTTAGAAAGATTTGAATAAGGATCAAATCATAATTCAATCACCTTAATTGAAAAAGATTTGAATCAAATTTGTAACCCTAATCCATTCAAGGGTACATATAGAACATGTGCAGACCAAAAACAGAGGATGGGAGGCGTGCAAAGGTGGAAACAAATCTCAAAATTTCAAAGGAAAAGTGGTAATATGATCTTATAGTTCCAAGCTTCCTCAAGCCATTCATTTGCTGGACATCCAGGGACCTTATTCCAACCACTAGCAAGCCTTATACCATCCTAAAACGTACTGTAAGCATCTCACGACATTGATACTTTCTTGAAATTGAATATCATGATTCTGACATTTGTAGCATGATTTCTTTACATATTCTTCATCACTGAATCGTCTGCAAGCCAATGGTTGTATTTAATTTCATTTTTATTGACTATATACCAAGACGTCATGGCTAGGGTTCATGGTTCGTTTTTAGGGATTTTCCATACAGGAATAATTGGCCCTAATGGAGGAGACTATCGTGATGAGCAGGTTAAACCCAATTGATCCATGGTCTTGAATCTTATTTATATTGCTTGTATGCAGTTTCTGAATCGTACAGGGTTATAGCCACAGCGCCATGTCTGTAGGTAAAGGTTCAGAGTTTTAAACGATAGATCCAGGGAAGAAGATGATGGCGTGTCACGACTTTACTGGCCGGTTTAAATTCTGGCGCGTTTATTCTGGCCAGAAGCCTGTAGTTCTGATCTACTTGTTTGTTTCTATTTTATTGATAAACTAACACCCAGTGCAGTTGGTCAGTAGAAGGAAGTCAGAAGTTCATGATTCTGGATTCAATCCCAGACGTGAGCTCTTGGCATTTCCCCCCCCCCCCTTATATTCACCAGATCCAGCGCTTACACCTTCTGAGGATCATCTTCTAGACACATCAACCAGGACCAGATCAAGCATCCTTTGGTCATGATCTGTTGGATTCATCCGCTAGGAGCAGGCCCAGTACCATCATCCTCTGACATCATCCTCTAATCACTATCCTCTGACCATCATCCTCTGATCGCCATCCTCTGGACCGTCATCCTCTGATCACCATCCTCTGGGCCATAATCCTCTGATCAGAGCCGCTGACAGCAGGCCCTTGGGTTATTTCTTTTTCTCTGATTTACCTTTCTTTAGTTACTCTTTTCTTTTATTATTTTTATTATCAACACCAAAATCACCTTTTTACCAACAAAATCATAAAATCAATTTCACAAATTTAGATTTAGGTTTTATTTTTATCAAGTTTAATTTAATAATTAGTTTAGTTTAATTTTAGGGTAATTTTAACCTTTTTGTAAATAAATTAAAATGAATTAGAAAATTAGGATTTATTTGATTTAATTTGTATTTTCTTTTCTTAAAATAATCAAAAACAACAAAAAATGATTTTTCTTTCAATTAGGTTTAGACGGGGTCAAAACCCTAATTTTTTCTCGTTCTCGTTTCATCACACGCGTTTATTTATTTTTACGATATTAATGTAACTGCTCATGGGATGTAATAGTTTAATTAGGGTTTTCTCTTTATTTATCGTTGTTGTACCCCAAAATTTGCCCTCATCTTCTTCCACAAATCACATCTTCGGGCTTTTCCTGATTTTTCAGACTGGCTCAAGAATCGGTCAAACAGACTTTTCTCGTCAGTCAGACAAAATTTAGGGTTTTCATTGATTTTAAGACGGTTCAAACAGATTGCTTAGGGTTTGATTGAATTGGCTCAAAGTTTGATCAGGCAGGCGTTTCTCCAGTGTTAAGTCAAAAAATCAGAGTTTTGCGCGCATATTTCTCAAAAAGAGTTAGTTCTATCAATGCTGTTCAGATTACTCTAAGATAAGGACTGAGGCTGCTGATTGTTAATTTGCAATTGTTTGGATTAAATCAGTGAAAAGAAGACATGTGGATGTTTGTTTGATTTGACTGTGCACTGTTATGTTTAATTCGGAACGCCGGACGTTTATTAATTATTTCTTTTTTTCTAAAGCCAGAATAATTGGATTTATTTCCAATTGTTTTAATTTAGGAAATTCAAATAATTAAGTTAAACAATTGAAAGGAAATAAAAAGAATTAATTGGTCAAAAGGAATTTTTATTCATCTTTAATTATTTGTTACAATTGTTATTTAAATACAGTATTTATTTACAAAGTATTTATAATAATAATGGTTACAATAATTAAAATTGAAATAAACTATGTCCTAAATTTCCTAATCTTCATTCTTCTATCCAATGCTCCCTTGTTGCTCATTTATTTTTCATCTGCAAAACAAGAAACAAAAGAAAAGTCAAAGCAGATAAAATAATTAAAGATAGACAGTTAAAAAGATTCATCATTAAAAACAAATGGCCGGAATCAGTTTTGCCCTCTCTGTAAATCACGAGATTTCTCCCGGTTCACAAAGAGGGATGAAAGTTGCTTGCAAAAGAAAAAGACATGAATGCACAAAGTTATGATTTTTGCACAAATTCAAATTCTTAAGCATACTGCATAAATCAAAAGAATTGTCAACCAAGTTTCCAAACAGCATGTACAAATAAAGGCAAACTGAATTACATTTTCAAACTAAACCAAAAGCTGTCCAAGGATATCAAAATATCAATAATTCCAAAAGCTGTCAAGAGAAAGTACATGAAGTGTGCAAGAAACATGGAAATATGCAGTGGAAAAGGGACAAGTGCAAACAACATTCAGAATGCATCATCTTCCTAGGCCATTTGTTTTTTCAGAAAAGACGAAATTAAAGCAATAAAAATGCTTTCTTTAATCCGGAGAGAGAAAGAGAGAGGAAAGCAGATTACAGTACAGCAGGCTAAAGGCTAAAAAGAGCATGTATCAGAGCTATTCAAAAAGAGGCAGAACATATGCAGCAGAAGTGATCACAAAGAGTGAAAGCCTCAAGCCTTGCAAACCTGTCCAAGGATTGACCAAGAACGAATATACCACACCTCCTGCCCTTAAAAGACAAAAAGGTCAAGACCCTGGAAAAATATACAAAAAGCCAACAACTTGCAGAATATATCTCAGAGGCTACAAAGCCTAAAAAACTTCGAAGTCTATCAAACCTGAAGTATTCAAACATACACACCCAAAGCCTAAAAACCTGTAATGTCAACCAAAACACCAAAAAGCCAAACCTGCATAAGCCTTTACCTCTAAGGACCATAAGCCTTAAACCATTGTTAACCCAACCTGTCAAACTGATACAAACATACAAGCCATACCCTCAAAGCCCTCAAGCTCTAAAACTGTCAAACTCACAAACAAATTCAAACTGAGGCCTTAAGCTTTGTAGAAATTCCAAGCCTAAACCATAAGCTTTGAACCAACACCATAAGCCAAACTCTCAGAACTCAGAGAGTTCATCATCGAGGCAACCAAACATACCAACAAAATCCACCATAACAATATTCCCCAAATGTCTCAGCATATGAAACACTAAGCAGTTCTAAGCAACCACGCCCTCAGAGTGCAATCATCATAGGGCCACAATACTCATAAACATACAACTATACTCAACAACACCATCATCAAGGTAACTCAAGCACAACATATCAATTAATCTCAGAGCAATAACATCATGTTCAGAGGCAACAAAAGCGAGTAAAGGAGAAGAAGATAAAGAAGCATCACAGGGTACACAGGCAACTCAGAAGGGCAAACAGTAGAAGAGAGAAAGAAGTGTCAAAGCTAGGGTTCTCAGTACCTTCATCATCAAACCAAGAAAAACGAATACAAGATACCAAGGTTTCCAAGCAAAGCGCGTCATCACCAAGCATCCGCCTTGGCCGCCTGAGCGCCTCCATCTTCATTCCTCCTCTGTCTCCTCCAAAAGGTATAAAAAACCCTTTCTTTTCCTTAAAGTACCTCACAAGAAATCAATAATCACAAAGAATCAGGACATGCAAAGAATAGAAATCAATAAAAGTTGAAAACATAAAAGACTGTCAAACACGAACATAAGCCATTACCTGTGTACAAACGTCGCTGAGCGACCATGAAGGGAAGAAGAAGGATGGATGTTGGCACTCAGTGGCCTTGGGCGGAGAGGCGTTTAGAGGCAAATCCATGGCGAAGAAGATGAAGAAAGAAGCGAAGTGAACGGCGCCGTTATCAGCCAAACCCTAAAATTCCCAAAATGAAATAACAATGCTGAAACCCTAAACAATTGTTACGCCACTTGGGCTTTGTCCCACAAAAAGAAGCCTAAAGCCCATTTACAAAAGCCAGCGCATACCCCCCTTTAGCCCATTAAACCTTCAACTTTTCTTTTCCATTCATTTTCTATACTTTTATTTATTATTTTATTTTCTATAGTTTTAAACTAATACATCATAATTTATTTTGTTTGTAAATAAATAAACACATTTTCATACACAAATTTTTCTTAACTATTTCTTTTGTTTTTATTACATTTAAAAAATACATAAACATTAGAACTTAATTAGGTTAATGGATCTTTTTTCTTAAACCCAAAACATTTTTTTCTTCTTTTAATTAAAACTTTGTACATAAAATTACTAATTTAAATATATTAATACATAAGAAATACTTTTCTTTAATATAAACATTAATACATAATACATAGAACTTAAAACATTTTCTTTATCTTAAGTTTAAAACTTTTTTCATTAAAATGTTTGTACATAAAAACACTAATTGAAATACATTAATATTGATACATAAAAATAGAGCTTAAGATATTTCCTTTTCTTTTACTAAATTTGCTTATTTGTACATATTAACAAAATACGAGAATACAAAATTAAAATAAACCAAATATTTAATTTTTCATTAAGTTAACAATACTTTATAATACATTAAAACACACATTCCTCACCTTGTAAATAATCATACACTTACACAAATGCATTTACAATACACATTTTATCTTTTTTTACATTGATACATTTGCTATTCTTATACATTGCTATACATTATATTTTACATTTGCGCAATTCGATTTGGTTGTAATTATTTGGATACTACTCTCCTATAAGTCTCATCCCTCATTTGTATACTTGTACCCCCACTCCCGGATACTATTCTGTAATAGCGTAGACTTTAAATTCCCGCAATTTACCGCTTTCAAATATGCCATGGTTAGACCTAGGGTTTGTATGTACATAAAAAATCAAACGCTAGATAACCTAATACAAGACAAATACATGAAATCAATACACAATCACACTTGCACCCCTAGGGTAATCCCTCTTGTTGCCTTCCAAAATAGGCTATGCTTGCACGTTGAGTTTCTTTGGCAAAACAATTCAAATGATCATAAGTCCCTCGATGACGCTTTCGAAAGTTGCCTATCAAAATGATCATAGTCCCTTCAAACAAAATTGCCAAAGACACTTGGTACCATTGCATTCATGGTCCATACGATGACCCACACCTGTCCCGTTAAACATCCTAAACGCAAGATTGTCCACCAAATATGGTGGAACAAAATTGTTAAAAGGGGTTAAAACATGAGAAAAACCTTTGAGTACAGTAGGGATAGACAAACTCTTAGTTACTTGACAAACTTGCAAAAACACTTGCCTACTTTTCAAACCACACTCCACAAACACTTTCAAAACAAACTTTCAAAAACATTTGAAACATCTTTTCGAAAAGATACACACCTTTGTATATACTCAAGCACGAGTCATTACAACGGTTGCCGAAACAAAGGCGTCTATTTCAAAACATTTTCAAAACACAAATACACACACCATTTCAAGCAATCAAAAATCAAGGCAAGTGATCTAAAACAAAGTAACTAAGAGCCCAGGGACAACCATGGATGAAAAGGGTGCTAATACCTTCCCTTTTCATAATATACCCCCCGAACCCACGAAACATCTCAAAAGGTTTTTCCTGTGCTTTTTTAACCTTTCCTTAGGATAAAATAAAAAGTCGGTGGCGACTCTTGCTAAACCGAACAAGTGCGAAAACAAACGCAAAACCTCAAGTCAGTTCTCCCACCGTATCACAGAACTGGCGACCCTGCTGGGGAAAGACTTAAAAGTGGGGTTACCTTAGGGTTTTAGATCACCCTCTTGCATGATTAATTGTTTGCTTTGATTGCTTTACCTTTGTGGTTCTCTTGTTTGGGCTTGAAATCCTACACCCGGATTTGGGAAACATTCATAGATAGTAATACATTATGGAGACTGTGCAGGGTATACCGACACGGTTGAAGCAATAGCTATATTAGTGCGACATATTTGTGAGTACCGGTAACCCTTGAGTTCAATCAAGGAGAGTACAGGGCCGCTGAGTGATGTCACTAAGCACTAATGACCTAGAACCTTACTTGACCATCTTGGCCTTTTATTAGGGGTAGTGAGATGACCGGCTTTGGTGCAGTCTGAAGTTGGTAGATACTCGATACTACACTCATTGAGGGTTGTCTTCTTGGAATATTTTGGTCGCTAGTTAAGTGGCTAAACCAAAACAATGAACATGGAAGACAATCCAATGATATTGAGCTCCTTAGAACCCGGTTACTATTTATAGGGCAGGTTTTTAAGCCAACTACACTCAAGAGGGTACTTACCTATGAAACCCCATGCGAAGCCTGAAACTAGAGTTTTGTGTGATTTGCTTGTACATGTGTTTTTGCATGCATCATAAAACATCATAAAGCATCATATGTATCCACTAACCATTTCAAGGGTTTGGATCTTCACCTTTGTTCTTGTTTTATAGGTCATGGAAATTCCTCGCAGGAAAACTATCCAAGTCAACCTTGTGAGGATCCCTCCTCAACTCAAGGAGCTCACATCCAGAATTCCTGAAAGCTCTCCCTTCAGTGAAAGACATGGTAGACTGCTCAGCCTAGTCAACACCGACATTGAAGAGGACATGATGAAGGTTTTGTTCCAGTTCTTTGATCCCCTTCACCACTGTTTCACATTCCCCAATTACCAATTGGTGCCCACTTTGGAGGAATTTTCTCAACTCATGAGAATTCCTATCCTTAATCAACTACCTTTCAACGGTACGGAAAAGGAGCCAAAGCCTGAAGATGTTGCCCAAGCACTACACTTGCAACCATACGACATCAAGGGGCATTGGGAAACTAGAAGCGGTGTCAAAGGCTTCTTGGCAAAATTCTTGTTTGAGAAGGCACAAGAGTGTTGGAATTCCTTGGATCTACAAGCCTTTGAAGAAATAGTGGCACTCCTCATTTATGGGTTGGTCTTGTTCCAAAATCCTGACCAGCTTATAGATGTCAACGCCGTCAAGATCTTCTTATCCAGGAATCCAATACCATTGTTGCTTGGGGACATCCTCCACTCATTTTACACACAAACAATGAGAAAGAGAGGTGTTCTCATGTGCTGTACTCCTCTCCTCGCAAGGTGGTTTATTTCGCACCTTCCACAATCTGTTTTGAAGAATGACCAAGGCCTAAGGTGGTCACAACGGTTGATGACTCTCACTCACTCTGATGTACATTGGTGTTCTCGGTCCAGAGAAAGTATCATCATCGTCGATCATTATGGAGAGTTCCCTAATGTCCCATTGCTTGGTATTAGGGGAGGCATTACCTACAACCCTTGTCTGGCTTTGAGACAATTTGGATATGCGCGAAGGGAGGGCCCTCACGACATGCTGATTCCTGACATAGTTTTTGACTTCGACAACGATGTGCAAGGACTTCGTCAAAGGTTCATCAGAGCTTGGAGGATGCCTAACAAAGTAGACAGCAAGACACTGGGGCACAAGAATTCCATCCCTCTTGAGCCTTATCTCAAGTGGGTCCGAACCCGAGCCCAGAGTCTAATGATGCCTTACCCTCATGTTCTCCCTGTGATTAAGGAGCCCGTTAAGGAAGGAGAGGTTCCCTACACCATCTTATATCCTGACATGCCAACGACATGGGAGGAGATGCAGAAGAGTTGGATCCAACTCATGGAAGAAAGGGATACTTTTGAAGCCAGCTTCTACGCCAGCGAGAAGAAGGTTTTGGAGCTTACCCGCCGACTCCATGAGGAAGAGACCTTCAACACCTACATCGCGCCGAAGAGGATGCGCAACGTCTTTTTACCATGAGAAGTTTTTGTAATATTTGGCCCATGGGGCATTTATGTACTAACAAAATTTCTTCTTATTAATATGACGTGTGTTCTTTTTGTCTGCAACAATTGTGAATTTATAAATCCTTGAATGCATTGCATAAATAAACATATCATTCATCATGTGCATAAGCAGGTCTCCACACCAGGTTTCCTTATCTTTCTGCTGTTTATTTCAGTAAGATGGATCTCGAACAGACGGTCAAAGATCTACAGTCTCAGAACTCGCAGTTTCAACATCTCCTGATGACCTTGGCAAAGGGTCAGAAGGATCTAAAAGCCCTGCTTGGGAACAAAGAGCAAGTGAAAAAGAAGAAGAAGAGAGTCGGGGTGGCTACCCTGGGAAGAAGGTTTGAGGGTGAAGCCAGAAGGGTTCTTGAATTTCCCCCTACATCTGAAGAGGGAACCATGTGAATCCGAAGTTGAAGAGGAAGAGGCGGAAGAAGACGAAGACTACTCAGAACAACAATACCCGCCGACCGATGACAAGTACAAGAGTTTGGAGGACAAGTTAGCAGCTATGGAGCTGCAGAGAGCTCCAGGCTTAGATTTCGAAGATTTGGGATTAATTGCTGGAAATGTGATCCCCCCGAAGTTTAAAGTGCCAGTTTTTGCAAGATATGATGGGTTGTCTTTCCCAAAGATGCATCTAAGGTCGTATGTCCGAAGAATCCAACC
Organism: Vicia faba; assembly: GCA_948472305.1. NCBI lineage: Eukaryota > Viridiplantae > Streptophyta > Magnoliopsida > Fabales > Fabaceae > Vicia > Vicia faba. The sequence goes on along the minus strand of OX451741.1, from coordinate 68,646,755 downwards.
TCACACATCTGACAGAAACCTATGGGTACACTTCTTTCAAGATAGCCTGTCTGGCACATAGCTGGATTGGTTCTACAATCTCGAGAGATCAGAGGTACATAGTTGGGAGGATCTGGCAGCTGCTTTTTATCGCCAATATCAGTATAACTCCGACCTGGCACCAACCCGTACTCAGCTACAGAGTATGGGGATGGCCTCAGGTGAAGGATTCAAGGAATATGCCTAGAAGTGGCGCGATCTGGCCGGGAGAGTGCAGCCACCTCTGTCTGATAGAGAGCTTGTTGATATGTTCCTGGGGACCCTGTCTGGTCCATTCTTTAACCACCTGATCGGTAGCTCTTCCGCAGGGTTTACCGAATTAATTCTGACTGGCGAGCGGGTAGAAGCCGGTATCAAGAATGGGAAAATTCAGAAGGATGCCTGTGATCGGTGGATCTGGAACTGACTGTTTAACGCTGGTTCGCGAAATGTCGCGGAAGCAAGAGTCGCCACCGTCTTTTATTTTCTCCAAATGGAAAGGACAAAAGCACAGAAAATTCCTTATAGAGATTGCTCTCTGTTGTACCCCAAAATTTACCCTCCCATATTCTTCAAGAAATTGCCAAGCCAAGTCACAAAACTCCCCAAAGGTGGCACAGCTCAACTGTCTCCTATACAGTCAAAACTAGGGTTTGGGTTCTGATCAATAAAATAAAGTTTTCAAAGGCCCAATCAATTCTCATATGCTTACAAAGATGGTCAAGTATCCTCATATCAAGTTTCAAGGCATTCAGCTCAAAATTGCACAGTCAAAACCCTAGATTGCACTACAGTCAACTGTAGGGGCAAAATGGTCATTTGACAGTCAAAAGTTCAAATTTTTGGTCAATATATAATTTTGAAGCCACAAACATCATTTTATCAATGCTTGATCATGATTCTCAAAGTTTGGCTCAGAAATCATCAAAGATGTAAAAGTTACTATATTTGGACAGCTGAAAAAGTCAACTGAAATTGACCAGGGCATAACTTTCACATGGATTATCAGAAAAATTCCATCCAAAGCTCATTTTGAAGAGAAGGACATTTCCTACAACTCATATTCATATTCCAAGTCCAAGAAATGCTCTCACAAAAAGTTATCAATTTCAACATTATAGGTCATTTTCAAAAGTCAACAAAAAGGGACTTTAAGTCAAAGGCCATAACTTGAGATTGGTAAATCAAAATGACATGGGACCAAAGGCATTGGTTAAAGGACTCAAAGACCTTTCCAAAATGTCCAAGAACATGTGAAAAGCTTAAAAGTTGAGCAAGTTATGCCTTGTGGAACTTGGGAAATTTTTGGGAATTTTGAAAAGTCAACATTGATGCAAATGATCCAAAAATGCTAATGGGCCCATTTTTCTTCCAAGTTTCTTCATGCCAAGCCTATGCACGACCATTAGGCCCAAAGGGAAGTATTTTCTCATTTTTTAATTATTTATTTGAATTTATATTAATATTAATTCATTTAAATTATTTAAATACATGAAAAATATAAAGCTTGACCTAAAAAATCTTTTTATGCACATTCTAGGCTCAATATTTCGTGCTTGTTCAATTATGGAAAGAATTGGTGTGATTGGAGCTAATTGACACAAAGAACCATGTGAAAAGGATTCAAAAAGATCTTACAAAATCAAATATGCAAATCATTGAATACCAAGGATTTTGTGCAATTTTGTTGACCTAATATGCTCACTATATGATCAGGAATCAAAACCTAATTGCCTTACACTCTAAGCTGCGCAAAAAACCATTGAACAAACTTGGAATTTTTGGCAAAAAAGTGCAAAACTGAAAAGCACTCTAGAGGTCGATTCCAACCCTAATACTCATTCCAAAGGCTTCCTTGTGAACTCCTGATCAAATTCCAATCAATATCAACTACCAAAACGCCCTGAATCGGTATCAAGAACTCGAACTGTGTCACAAAACTTTTGAAATCGCATATCACAATTCATACATCTTTTTGCATTTTGATTGATGAATTCTTGTTCAGTATGAAGTTTCCAAGCTAACCATTGTGTTTAATTGTATTTTTGTTGACCATACGCGATTTTGCCATAATCGAATTCTAGGGTTTTCAGGTTATGATTTTAGGGCTTTTGCAAAGAGGAAAAATCAAAGCTTTAGACTATGACCATTGGACTCAGCGCGTTTAGACGAAGAAATCCCAACTATCGCGCCTAATTTATGTTTAGAATTGAGCTATTCGCTATTTTTCTAAAAGCTGCCTTAGACCACGCGCTTAAAACTGTTGCCTTTGAGTTTATGTTTCAGGAAAATTGAAGAAGACGACTCCGTGGCACGCAGGGATTGGTTGCATTTGAATTTCGCGCGTCTAACCACTACGCGTTGGTTTTGCTTTTTGTTGTTTATTCACTATAATATATTAATTGAAAGTTAGTGGCTCAGTTGGCAAAACGTGATGTGATTAACCCTCAAGACCTGGGTTCAAGTCCCAGGTCTGTGCAATTTCCATGCTATTTTTCATTAACCACTCCTATGTAGCACTCACACTAAGGATCATCATGCACGCTCAGTGATCAGCGCCCACGCGTCCTGGGAGATCCATCAAAGGGCTCAGAGTCAAGGTGTATGGTGGATGCTGGTCAACCTTGCCACACGCTACGCAAAAAGTCAATGGACCAAGGCTTGTTGGGCCAGACCATTCCAAATTACACCTCACAAATTGGGACTACACCCCACCCTGGTTTGCTAATTTTATTTATTTTTCTTATATCTTTTTAATTATTATTTTATTTGTTTTATTGTTTTAATTCAATAATTATTTTTTTTACAAAATATGAAAACGTCAAAAAACACACAAAAATCAGAAAAGGCAAAAATATAATATTTATTTCATTTTAATTATTTTTTCTAAATAAATTAACATGTAATTATTAGTTTTAATTAGGTTGCAATTTTAATTCTTTTTAATAACTAAAAATCCAAAAAATATAGAATTAGGTTAATTGATAATTTTTATACCTTTTAAATTTTCCTCTTTTTATCACAATATTACTTATTTAGTTATTTTATTTTTATAATTAAATATACATAAGTAAAAATTAGGGTTTAATTTAGATTAATATAACATTTTCATAACAAACTTAAAAGTAATTAGAACTAGGTTTAACATTTTATTTTTAATTTTAATTTTAATTTTTCTCCTTAAATCTTAAAAAACATAAAATACCAAAAACATTTAATTTTAATTCTAATTCCTCATTAAATTTAATTTTTCGCAAAAGGGTCCAACGCCCATGTTTTTAATTCTTAATTTCGCGTATTTTACTTTATGTCGTTTATTATAATTATGTATCTCTCCCAAAGCATTGTAATTTAATTTTTTCGCACTTTTCTTTTATTTGCTTCTTTACTTTCCGCTAAATCGGGTCCGGTTTAATTTTGGCGATGTGGACCCGCGCCATTTGTAATAGTTGTAGATTTATTTTCCCGCAAACTTTATAACTGTTAAAAAGCATGCAAGAATGAATGTCTTAATTAAAATCAAGCGTAGAACACAAATAAACATGACAAGACAAAATAACTGAAACATGACACACGAATTGCACACACCACCCCTAGGGTACGCCTCACTGTTGCCTTTCGAAAGGTGATCGTCGAGTAGAGGATGTCTTAGTAAGTCCTCATGATCCGGGAACCTGGCATGAGGGTAGCTTCTAAGGTGTCTTCCTATTGCTCCGGTGATCACCATGTCCCGAACCTCGAATTGACCCGAACACCTCCAACGGTGGTGCTACCTACCTCTCAATGGTGGGATGGCACTACTTTAAAGGACATTTACACAGACGAATTCCTTAGGGTAGGTAGACGACTCGTGGATACTTTCTCTAATTCAAAACAAAACAAATCAAAAATACTTTTCACACCAACACATTTTCAAAAGCTTTCAAAAACAAATCTTTCAAACACTCTGACGTACGAGTCGAACTGAAATTTTTCAAAGAAACTTTTTTAAACCCACATTGAAAAGCAAACCATTTTGAAAACACATTGAGCAAGTATCTAAGAGCCCATGGATAACCATGGATAGAAAGGGTGCTAACACCTTCCCTTTCTATAACCTACCTCCCGAACCGAGAGCAATCTCTTTAAGGAATTTTTCTGTGCTTTTGTCCTTTCCATTTGGAGAAAATAAAAGACGGTGGCGACTCTTGCTTCCGCGACATTTCGCGAACCAGCGTTAAACAGTCAGTTCCAGATCCACCGATCACAGAACTGGCGACTCTGCTGGGGATATCTTTAAAGTGAGGTGTACCTTAGGGCTAGGTCATAACTGTGTTTTCACTCGTATTGTTTTGCTTGCTTTACTATTGTGGGTTGCATCAGAGATACATAGATCCTAACCCGGATCTGGGGAGACCCTGTTTAGGTAGCATAAGCTGTGAGGGACCTGTCCGGCGTAGACCGACACAGGTGAAGCAGTGGCTACGTTGGTGTGGCACCTTAGTCTGTACCGATATCCCTTGTGTCGCAACGAGGAGAATATGGGTCTTCTAAGGAGTCATTAAGCACCAACAACCTTAGAACCTTAATTGACACAACTTGGCCTTTAGATTTGTAGCAGTATGCTACGCCCATTGAGGCTAAACTCTCGTGATGGTTCTGGCCGCAAGAAAAGATTGCGATGCTGGAGTTATGACCGATTGAGGGTAGTCAATGATATTGGGATCCTCTAAGAACCCGGTTACTTTTGATTAGGACAGGTATGAACCAACAAACTGAAAGAGGGTAGTACCTAGACCTCATGCTGGCCTTAAACCTTAAGGGCTTGTCTTGTGTGCCTTGTGTGCCTTACATGTTTGCCTTTGTATCTGTATGTGGTGTGCTTTATCATAACATCATAGCATCATGAGCATTGCATGCATCCTGCATAAGAACTGACCATTTCAAAGACAAGAGGGTTTCATCTTTGCTCTGTTTTGTAGGACATTATGATGCCTGTGCGAAGGAATACTATCCGGTTCAACTTTGTTCGTTCACCTGATTTGCTTGATGAATTGGTTAGCAGAATTCCAAACACCACTTCCTTCATTCAGAGGCATGGTTCTCTTCTCAGTTTAGTCACTGCAAAGCGGGATCAACAGTTGATGAGTGTTCTGACCCAGTTCTATGACCCTCAGTACCAGTGCTTCACCTTTCAAGACTTCCAGCTGGTCCCTACCCTGGAAGAGTTCTCTGATTTGCTTGGTATCCCTATCTTGGATCAGACCCCCTTTACTGGTTGGGAAAAGACCCTCAGGCTTGAGGACATTGCTGCAGCTCTTCCTTTGACCCATCAAGAGGTAACAGACAACTGGGTAACTAGAAGCGGAGTTAAGGGTTTCTTGGCCAAGTTCCTAATTGGCAAAGCTAACAATTTCTGGAATGACCTAGACTTTAGGGCATATGAAGACATCTTGGCTCTCCTAATCTATGGGTTAGTCCTGTTTCCTAATCCTGACAACTTCATCAATGTCACTTCCATTAGGATCTTTATGTCTCAGAATCCTGTGCCCACTCTCTTGGGTGACATCTTGCAACAACTTCATGCCCGTACTACCCGAAGACGAGGAACCCTATGGTGTTGTATCCCTTTGTTGGTGAGGTGGTTTATTTCGCACCTCCCTAAGTTCGTGCTGAAGAACCAAGAAGGAAGAGGTTGGGCTCATAGGTTAATGTCTCTCACCGATAAAGACATCATTTGGACTTGCAGAGGTTTGGATGAGATAGCTATTATTGATCGATGCGGGGAGTATCCTAATGTTCCTCTGATTGGTACTCAAGGAGGGATCTCTTACAATCCCTGTCTAGCACTCAGTCAGTTTGGAAGAGCAAGAAGAGCAGGTCCCCATGAGATGTTGGTGCCTCACATCAGTTTCGAGTTTCAGGTGGATAGTGACGAGCTGCGTCGTAGGTTCATCAAGGCTTGGGACAAGGTTCATAAAGCTGACCCACAAGAGCTAGGGCCAAAGACTTCTCTACCTATGGAAGCCTACTGCAAATGGGTCCGCATCCGTGCCCAGAAGTTAGGTATGCCGTATGAAGCTGTCAGACCCGTCATTCTTGAGTGTCCTGACAAAGATGGTGTTCCTCCAACGGTCCTTCCTCCTCAGATACCTACTGATTATGAGACATTGAAGAGATCTTGGTCGCAGCTGCAAGAAGAGCGGGATTCTTACCGGGAAAAGTTCAACGAGCAGGAATCAAAGATCCAAAAGCTGACAAAGCAGTTGGAGAATGAGAGAGCTCTGAATTCCTACCTCCGTACTGAGAAGAGGAGACCATGGGATCAATGAGGAATTCTGAATGTGCCTTTACAGTTTTTATTTCCTTTCCAGTATTTCCTTTCATGTAACGCCTAAGGGCAACTTGTTGAATAATTTCAGTTGCAAAGTTGAATCTAATGAAGTGTGTTCTCTTTTTTGTTTACAAAGTTGATTCCCGATTGTCTTTGAAAACATAATTCATACGCATTTCATACATCATGTGCATAGCAGGTTTTTCCCCTTTTCAGGTTGCTTACAGTTCTTCGCTGTTTATTTCAGTATCATGAATCCCGGATCTGAATCAACCGAGACATCAATCAAGGCTCTCCAGGCGCAGAATGCGCAGTTCCAAGAACTAATCAAGGGTCTGGCTAAAGGCCAAGAAGAACTAAAGGCTATGCTCCTAAAGAAGGAGAAGAAGAAGAAGAGAAGAACTGATCTATTCAACTCGGGCCGAAGGTTTGGCAATACTCTGCAACATGAAGAGGCTGGTTCTTCTGTTGGCAAGAGTCCTTCTCAGGCAGAAGTCAAGGTTCCTAGTCCGGTCGTCTCCGACAACGAGACAGATTTTGATGAAGAGCAGTACCCTCCTGCAGATGACAGGTACAAACAACTGGAGGACAGGTTGAAGGCTATGGAGGTGCAACAGGCACCTGGGCTGGATTTCAGAGATCTGGGTTTGTCGACTGGTGTGATTATCCCGCATAAATTCAAAGCACCAACCTTCTCCAAATATGACGGGGCGTCTTGTCCCAAGCTGCACTTAAGGTCCTATGTTCGGAAAATTCAGCCGTACTCTGCGGATAAGAATCTATGGATCCACTTCTTCCAGGAGAGTCTTTCAGGGACTCATCTCGAATGGTTCTATCAGCTGGATGGGACCAAAGTTCGTAACTGGGAGGAGCTGGCTACTGCTTTCTACAAGCAGTATCAGTATAATGCCGACCTTGCCCCCACACGTACCCAACTCCAGGGTATGGCGTTAGGTGCAAGCGAAGGTTTTAAGGAGTACGCTCAGAAGTGGAGAGACCTGGCTGGCAGGGTGCAGCCACCATTGACTGATCGGGAGTTGGTTGACATGTTCTTGGGGACCCTATCTGGGCCATTCTTCAACCATCTCATTGGGAATTCTTCTGCTGGTTTCACTGATTTGATCTTGACTGGAGAGAGAATTGAAGCTGGGCTGAAATCTGGGAAGATTGCAAAGGGTGCATCATCTAGTTCAGAAAAGAAACCGTTTAAAAAAGAGTCTAGTGCCGTGTATGGTTCTAGGAAATCAGAGAGACCTGAACACCGCCAATCTGTCAGCGCGGTGATGATTGCTAAGCCTGCTGCCGCTCCTCGGCCAAACAATGCTCAAAGGGCTGAAAGACCCCGGCGAGAATTCACCCGGTTAAGCATGACCCTATCACAGATTCTGCCACAGTTGCTAGCCACCAACTTAGTGACTGTCAGGGAAGCTCCAAAGTTCCCCAATACAACATCTCCCAAGTACAACCCGAATGCTCGTTGTGCTTACCATTCAGAAAGCCCGGGGCACTCTACCGATGACTGTTGGGCGTTGAAGAATAAGGTGCAAGACCTTATCGATGCAAAGGAGATACAATTCGAGGCGCCTGCAAAGCCGAATGTAGTTACTGCCCCTATGCCTCAGCACGGGGTAAATGCTGTTGATGAAGATGTTTATGCTGTTTCTGTGGATGATCTAGCCACTCCTCTAAAGATCGTCAAGAAGAACCTACTGCAGGCCGGTTTATTTCCGGGTTGTAGTGAGGGTTGCCTATTCTGTGCCGTGTCCCCATCTGGTTGTCCCTTGCTAAAGTTAGGCATCCAAAGCTTAATGGATAGCAAGGAGATTCTATTCAAGAAGTCTGCTGTTCGGTTGGTTCCCATGGAAGAAGTTTCTGTAGTGACTATTTTCAATAACCCAATTCCGGCTCTCCCGAAGAAGCCCACTCAAATCATGACCGTTGCGCCCGTTATTATCACTGTTCCTGGGCCCCTGCCCTATGTATCCGATAAAGCTGTCCCTTGGCACTATGGGGCAGATGTATATATAAACGGGATCAAACAAGAGCTCAACGCTGGCGCCAGCATCTGGGACATCACTGGCCCAGCCAAAGTTACCCGCAGTGGCAGGCTCTTCTCGCCTGATATTGCACCGCCTGCTGCCCGAAGACCGCTCCTGATAATTCCTGCAAGTACACCTACTCCCGTTGCTGATCAAGTTGTTGTTCCTGCTGCTGATCCGATTGTTTCTCCTGCTGCCGAGTCATCCAATGCTCGGGGCAAGGGAATTGAAACTGAGCCTGCCCAGATGGAGGCACCCATACCCATAGCTGCTGAGGCCTCCCCACAAGAGATGGAGGAGATTTTGAAGATTATAAAGAAGAGCGATTTTAATGTTGTGGAACAGTTGGGGCATACGCCCTCCAAGATCTCCATGCTCTCTTTACTGCTGTGCTCTGAGGCCCATGCAAAGGCCCTCATCTCATTCCTCAAGACGGCCCATGTGCCACATGAAACCTCTGCAGTCCAGTTCACTGATTGCGTGGCAAGCCTAACGGCAGATAATGGCTTGGGTTTCTCAGACGCTGACTTGACCGCAAAGGGGAGAGACCATAATGATGCTCTGCATGTCTCAATCGAATGCAGGGGCACCACCTTGGCACATGTGTTGGTTGATACTGGGTCATCTTTGAATGTGCTACCCAAGAAGGCTCTGGATCGTCTAGATTGTGAAGGCCTGGATTTGAAACCCAGCAACATCATCGTCAGGGCCTTTGACGGTTCAAAGAGGATGGTCCATGGAGAAGTTGACATTCCGATTCGGGTGGGCTCTCAGGTGTTCGACTCCACTTTTTATGTGATGGATATCCGTCCATCTTACTCTTGCCTGCTGGGTCGACCCTGGATACATAAGGCTGGGGCGGTGACCTCTACCTTGCATCAGAAGCTGAAGTACCCCGTCAGAGGGAAGATTGTCACCGTGCAAGGAGAGGAAGAATATATGGTGAGCCACCTGAACTCCTTCAGGTACATTGAGATGGATGGGGAGTTTATTGAGACCCCCTTTCAGCATTTCGAGGAGGTGTTTCCAATTGCAGCAGAAACTACAGAAGTAAGTGGTCCTTTGAAGATGGCTTCCCTGAAGGATGCCAGGGCTGTGGTGCAGAAGGGTGAATGTGCCGACTGGGGCAGACTTCCAGACTTCACACAGAAGACTGATAAACTTGGGCTGGGTTTTACCTCAGAAGGTCAGAGGGCTATAAGGAAAGCAAAGATCGGAAGGCCTCCGGTATTTATTAAAAGCTCAGAAGTGAATGCTGTTGGGGAGGATCATGAAGTGGACGAAGCAGAATTCAACAGCTGGATCTATCCAACGGCCGAAGACGGATTGAACAATTGGAGTGCAAAGGACCATACCCCTGTTACCTTTGTGACGCAGTAATGAATTCCTATGTTTTGTTATTTTGTAATAAACAATGATAAACTCTATGGCCCGGTGTCTTACCCGAGGCACCGTGGTTCTATTTGTGAGGGCATACAAACTGTCATTTTATACATCATGAATGAAAATCTTGGACGTTTTTCGCATTGCAAATATTGTGTTCCTTTTCTGTCTTTCTTTTCTTTTACATAATTTTCCAAAAAAACAGCTGTATTTACACACACACACTCACTCGTACAGGTTCCAATCCACTCTGGATCTTACTGATAACAACTCTGCTACTGCCAATTATGACTTCGAAAATCCGATCAACTTAGCCGAAGACGAAGGTGAAGATGATTGCGAAGTGCCTGGCGAGCTTGCAAGACTGTTGCTTCAGGAAGAGAGGGCAATTCAACCCCATGAAGAGCCAGTGGAAACAATAAACCTGGGTACTGAGGCAGACAGGAAAGAGGTAAAGATTGGTGCCAACCTAGAGCTCAGCGTGAAGCAACGGTTAACCAAGATGCTGCATGACTATATGGAGATCTTTGCCTGGTCCTACGAAGACATGCCAGGGTTGGATACAGATATTGTCGTCCATCACTTGCCGACTAAGGAAGACTGCCCTCCAGTTAAACAAAAGGTCCGTCGGATGCGTCCAGAGATGTCCGAGAAGATTAAAGCCGAGGTCATGAAACAGTTTGATGCCGGGTTCCTTGCAGTAACTTCTTACCCTCAGTGGGTTGCTAACGTGGTGCCGGTACCTAAGAAAGACGGTAAGGTCAGAATGTGTGTCGATTACAGGGATCTGAACAGGGCCAGCCCCAAGGATGACTTTCCCTTACCTCACATTGATGTCCTTGTTGATAATACGGCTCAGCATAAGGTGTTCTCTTTCATGGATGGCTTTTCAGGTTACAATCAGATCAAGATGGCACCTGAAGACATGGAGAAGACTACATTTGTTACTCAGTGGGGCACCTTCTGTTACAAGGTCATGCCATTTGGATTAAAGAACGCTGGGGCAACCTACCAACGTGCCATGGTTGCCTTATTTCATGACATGATCCATCACGAGATAGAAGTGTATGTCGACGACATGATCGCTAGGTCCCAGACTGAGGAAGAGCACCTAGATCATCTGCAGAAATTGTTTGACCGGCTGAAACTATACAAACTGAGATTGAACCCGAACAAGTGCACCTTCGGGGTAAGATCTGGGAAGTTGCTAGGCTTCGTGGTTAGTGATAAAGGTATTCAAGTGGACCCTGCTAAGGTCAAAGCTATTCAAGAGATGCCAGTTCCCAGGACAGAGAAGGAAGTCAGAGGCTTTTTAGGACGCCTGAATTACATTGCTCGATTCATCTCTCATCTGACCGCTACCTGTGAGCCAATCTTCAAGCTGCTGAAGAAAGATCAGGTAGTACGTTGGAACGATGAATGTCAGGCTGCTTTCGACAAAATCAAAGAGTATCTCCAAGAACCACCTATCCTTATGCCACCGGTTGAAGGGAGACCTCTGATACTATACCTGACCGTGCTTGACAACTCAATGGGGTGCGTGCTGGGGCAGCATGACGAGTCTGGCCGAAAAGAGCATGCCATTTATTACCTTAGCAAAAAGTTTACCGACTGTGAGACCCGATACTCACTGCTTGAGAAAACTTGCTGCGCTTTGGTATGGGCTGCTCGCCGGCTGAGACAGTATATGCTGACTCACACTACCTTGTTGATCTCGAAGATGGATCCTATAAAGTACATATTCGAAAAGCCTGCTCTGTCTGGGAGAATCGCAAGATGGCAAATGATCTTGACGGAATACGACATTCAGTACACAACCCAGAAAGCCATCAAGGGAAGTGTATTGGCAGACCACTTAGCTCATCAAGCTGTAGATGACTATCAATCAATGAACTTCGAGTTTCCGGATGAAAGCATTATGATAGTAACTGATTGTGAAGTACCTGGACCGGATGAAGGACCTGAGCCAGGATCCCGATGGTCTATGCACTTTGACGGAGCCTCCAATGCTTTGGGAAATGGTATCGGCGCCATCATCATATCTCCACAGGGTACTCATACTCCACTCACTGCCCGGCTATGCTTCAACTGTACCAACAACATGGCGGAGTATGAGGCGTGCATCACGGGTCTTCAAGCTGCGATCGACCTAAGGATCAAATTTCTGAGTGTCTTCGGAGATTCCGCTCTTGTGATCAATCAGATCAAAGGAGAGTGGGATACGAAACATCCAAACTTGATTCCTTACAGAGAATGTGTATTAACCCTGATTCCCCACTTCACGGAGATAACCTTTGAACACTTCCCGAGAGAAGAAAATCAGTTAGCGGACGCGTTAGCTACAATGTCTTCAATGTTCAAGGTCAAATGGGATAATGAGGCTCCCCGGATCATCATCTGGAAACTGGACGAACCGGCATATTGTTGTGATCTCGAAACTGAATTGGTAACTGAGAAGCCTTGGTACCACGAAGTGAAGAGATATCTGGAAGCTCAGGAATACCCTGAAGGTGCATCTGTCAATGATAAGAAATTCCTGAGGAGGTTTGCAGCCAAGTTCTTCCTTAGCAACGGCATCTTGTACAAGCGAAACCATGATTCAACCTTACTGCGTTGTGTGGATAGGATTGAAGCGGAAAGAATCATGGAAGAGCTACATGAAGGGACCTTTGGTACACATTCCAGTGGACATACTATGGCTAAGAAAATCCTACGGGCAGGATACTACTGGTCCACAATGGAAGCTGACTGCTACCAACATTCCAGGACATGCCACAAATGTCAGATCTATGCAGACAAGGTGCATGTTCCTCCGGTTCCCCTGAATGTTCTGACTGCGCCTTGGCCGTTCGCAATGTGGGGCATAGACATGATCGGCGAGATTAAACCTACGGCATCTAATGGGCATCGCTTCATCCTAGTGGCGATTGACTATTTTACGAAGTGGGTTGAGGCAGCATCCTATGCTACGGTAACCAAGACTGTGGTGGCACGGTTTATTCGACATAACCTGATCTGTCGGTACGGCGTCCCTGAGCGGATTATTACAGACAACGGTACCAATCTGAACAACAAGATGATCGCTGAGCTCTGCGAACAGTTCAAGATACAGCACCACAATTCTTCTCCTTACAGACCGAAGATGAATGGGGCTGTAGAAGCAGCAAATAAAAACATCAAGAAGATCGTGCAGAAAATGACAGTGACGTATAAAGATTGGCACGAGATGTTACCGTTCGCTCTGCATGGGTACCGTACCTCAGCAAGGACATCAACCGGAGCAACTCCTTTCTCTCTGGTTTATGGCATGGAGGCAGTCTTGCCGATTGAAGTACAAATCCCCTCTCTCCGGATAATGAAGGATGCAAATCTGAGTGAAGATGATTGGATCCAGACACGACTTGATCAGCTCAACCTTATTGATGAAAAAAGACTTGCTACTATCTGTCATGGTCAGACGTATCAGAAACGGATGATCAGGGCATTTAACAAAAAGGCCAGACCACAGGAATATCAAGTTGGGGATCTGGTAATCAAGAGAATTATCCTTCCTCAGAGTGATCCAAGGGGCAAATGGACCCCTACGTACGAAGGGCCATTTGTGGTTAAGCATGTGTTCTCAGGAGGAGCCATGATTCTAACCAACATGGATGGTGATGACCTTCCTCACCCCGCCAATGCAGACATAGTTAAAAAATACTACGCATAAAAAAGACCCGCTAGGCTGACATGCCTAGGCAAAAATTAGGGCTTCCCGGCGAACCAAAAGGGTTCGGGCAAAATGAAGGGATGAAAATAAAAAAAACTGTACACCCGGCAAGTCGAAAACCTGAAAAGGCGGCTTGGGCAAAAATGGGTATCCCGGTGGACTGAAAACCCGAAAGGGCGGTCCAGGCAAAAATTAGGGATAAAAGCGTAATACTATGTCTCATTGATCACTTTGCATCCAGAATCCAGTATCTACATCAAGTTCAGACGGCATCGATCAGTCAGCTTCACCTTCAACCAAGGTCATCAAGTGATGAGACGCTCGGAGTTATAAAGGCAATAGCAGAGTTGAAACCCAGTGGGATCATTCATATTTCACACAGCTGTTTTATTTTCTTTTGTACAAAACTTGTATAAACTCTTTTGATCAGCGACGTACCTCTTACTAGGACGTCAGCCTCTTGTACACAAAACGCCTATTTTCAGGCCATTCAAAAATCAATACAAACATATTTTCAGTTAAACGTGCCAAGTGTTTTTCTTTTTCTGTTTTGTTTTGCGAAGAACGTCCAAGGTTCAATTTGTGATGTATGCATTGACAATAATTTGCTAACTCATAAATATTTACATACGAAACAAAGGAACTAATTGCAGGTGACGCTAGAAACAGGGGCAATAAAAAGAGTTGTCTGAGCAGTCCAATTGTTCTATCCTCCAAGGTACCAAGATAGGTTCAGCTAAAGAACATAACCGGTACATCCTAAATCCCCAGAGAGTGATTCAGCACAACAATACATTCTTCTCCAAGCTATTATCAGATTATCAAGGAAATTGAGTATCCTCCAGTAGATCTCAATACTCCCCCAGCAGCATATATTCTTAACAAGTATCCCCGGCAGTCTTGGCCTAAAGATTGTTCCCCGGCGGTATATCAACATTCAAAGGAATCACTTCCCCCGCAGTTCAAAACTCCCCCAGAAGAGTCCAATCCAGCTTCACCAGGAAAGTTGGAATCCATCTTCCCCAAGCAGTAAGCTTATCCCCAGTAAATTCTGGAAGCTTATCCCCTCGCAAAACACGAACGCGTCGTCCGGCTTGATTCAAAGAGTTATTTCCTCAATAGGATATAACTGGGTTATCCTCAGCCAAAAGCCACGGAAAGGTCGTCGTCAACATAGTTCCTTCCTATCCCCAGCGAAGTCCATTCATACTTCCAATACAGCAAGGTATCCTCAGCAAGTCATCTTCAATAACTCAGCAAATCATCTCTATCCCCACAGAGTATTGCTTCCCAGCATGGTCGTCAGAGTATCTTTTCTCCCCGCAGAATCGTCCATTTGCCAAGTTTATTCCGCAACGGAGTCATCTTCTCCTATCGGTATTCTTGCAACTATCATCCCCAGCGGAAGTACAAGCTTATTCTTCAAACATCAGCCCAGGATACGACTTCCCGGCACCCGTCAAGGATCTATTTGCCTAGACGAAAACATTCATAAAACATCGCATACATCATTATAGCATGCATAGACGCATCATATCATACAAATCTCATTTATGTTGAGAACATCATTGTTTGATCCATATCATGCATTGCATATGACTGACCTTTACCTTTCAGGAGGGATGCAGTTAAAATGCTCAAACATATTTCAAAGCCTTCTCTAGTCCAGCTAAATCGACTCCCAACAGATTTTTCTGATAGAGACTCAGTAGAAGATATGGTCCCCTCTCCGGCAAGTGCGTGAGGTGGTAATTCCTTCTTCAGATGTTTCCCTCTCCGACGATGAGTGTGAGGTGATAGTCTCTTATGGTCCCCTCTCCGGCAAGTGCGTGAGGTGGTAATTCCTTCTTCAGATGTTTCCCTCTCCGACGATGAGTGTGAGGTGATAGTCTCTTATGGTCCCCTCTCCGGCAAGTGCGTGAGGTGGTAATTCCTTCTTCAGATGTTTCCCTCTCCGACGATGAGTGTGAGGTGATAGTCTCCTATGGTTTCCTCTCCAACGGTGTGTGAGGTAGTAATCCCTTTTTTAGATGTTCCCCTCTCCGACGATGAGTGTGAGGTGATAGTCTCCTATGGTTCCCTCTCCAACGGTGTGTGAGGTAGTAATCCCTTTTTTAGATGTTCCCCTCTCCGACGATGAGTGTGAGGTGATAGTCTCCTATGGTTCCCTCTCCAACGGTGTGTGAGGTAGTAATCCCTTTTTTAGATGTTTCCCTCTCCGACGGCGAGTGAGGTGATCTCCTTTCAGATTATAATAGCTTATGGTTTTCTTCCCGATATTGCAAAGATGGTAATTCCCGCCAAGATTTTCTCAACGAGCGTTGTTGAAGTTAAAATCACCCAAGGTTCTCTTACCATTCATGCTAAGGCAGTAACCATCCCTGGTTCATTCGTCAGCGTTTGAAGCTCCAGACTCAGCTCCTGTAACCAGTCAGGACATATCTATACCAAGCATCTAAAATCAGCTCCTGCAACGTGTCAGGTACTCATTTTTTCTTTTGCAGGTAAGCAGGTTCTCGCTAAGGAATCTCTTACGCAATCAGCATCCAGATGGCATCTATAAGCCCATCATCCTGTCCAGCAATCTCCTAAATGGCATCTATAAGCCCATTCCGCCATCACTGCTACTATGTGAGCGCAAATTTCTGGGCACTCTAGTGTTCAATCATCTTCCACCCTCGGATTACGAAAGGCACGTCAGCCAATCTGCATCCTCAGGTTTAAGAAGATTGAACAGGGGCAACTGTTGTACCCCAAAATTTTCCCTCCCATATTCTTCAAGAAATTGCCAAGCCAAGTCACAAAACTCCCCAAAGGTGGCACAGCTCAACTGTCTCCTATACAGTCAAAACTAGGGTTTGGGTTCTGATCAAGAAAATAAAGTTTTCAAAGGCCCAATCAAGTCTCATATGCTTACAAAGATGGTCAAGTATCCTCATATCAAGTTTCAAGGCATTCAGCTCAAAATTGCACAGTCAAAACCCTAGATTGCACTACAGTCAACTGTAGGGGCAAAATGGTCATTTGACAGTCAAAAGTTCAAATTTTTGGTCAATATATCATTTTGAAGCCACAAACATCATTTGATCAATGCTTGATCATGATTCTCAAAGTTTGGCTCAGAAATCATCAAAGATGCAAAAGTTACTATATTTGGACAGCTGAAAAAGTCAACTGAAATTGACCAGGGCATAACTTTCACATGGATTATCAGAAAAATTCCATCCAAAGCTCATTTTGAAGAGAAGGACATTTCCTACAACTCATCTTCATATTCCAAGTCCAATAAATGCTCTCACAAAAAGTTATCAATTTCAACATTATAGGTCATTTTCAAAAGTCAACAAAAAGGGACTTTAAGTCAAAGGCCATAACTTGAGATTGGTAAATAAAAATGACATGGGACCAAAGGCATTGGTTAAAGGACTCAAAGACCTTTCCAAAATGTCCAAGAACATGTGAAAAGCTTAAAAATTGAGCAAGTTATGCCTTGTGGAACTTGGGAAAGTTTTGGGAATTTTGAAAAGTCAACATTGATGCAAATGATCCAAAAATGCTAATGGGCCCATTTTTCTTCCAAGTTTCTTCATGCCAAGCCTATGCACGACCATTAGGCCCAAAGGGAAGTATTTTCTCATTTTTTAATTATTTATTTGAATTTATATTAATATTAATTCATTTAAATTATTTAAATACATGAAAAATATAAAGCTTGACCTAAAAAATCTTTTTATGCACATTCTAGCCTCAATATTTCGTGCTTGTTCAATTATGGAAAGAATTGGTGTGATTGGAGCTAATTGACACAAAGAACCATGTGAAAAAGATTAAAAAAGATCTTACAAAATCAAATATGCAAATCATTGAATACCAAGGATTTTGTGCAATTTTGTTGACCTAATATGCTCACTATATGATCAGGAATCAAAACCTAATTGCCTTACACTCTAAGCTGCGCAAAAAACCATTGAACAAACTTGGAATTTTTGGCAAAAAAGTGCAAAACTGAAAAGCACTCTAGAGGTCGATTCCAACCCTAATACTCATTCCAAAGGCTTCCTTGTGAACTCCTGATCAAATTCCAATCAATATCAACTACCAAAACGCCCTGAATCGGTATCAAGAACTCGAACTGTGTCACAAAACTTTTGAAATCGCATATCACAATTCATACATCTTTTTGCATTTTGATTGATGAATTCTTGTTCAGTATGAAGTTTCCAAGCTAACCATTGTGTTTAATTGTATTTTTGTTGACCATACGCGATTTTGCCATAATCGAATTCTAGGGTTTTCAGGTTATGATTTTAGGGCTTTTGCAAAGAGGAAAAATCAAAGCTTTAGACTATGACCATTGGACTCAGCGCGTTTAGACGAAGAAATCCCAACTATCGCGCCTAATTTATGTTTAGAATTGAGCTATTCGCTATTTTTCTAAAAGCTGCCTTAGACCACGCGCTTAAAACTGTTGCCTTTGAGTTTATGTTTCAGGAAAATTGAAGAAGACGACTCCGTGGCACGCAGGGATTGGTTGCATTTGAATTTCGCGCGTCTAACCACTACGCGTTGGTTTTGCTTTTTGTTGTTTATTCACTATAATATATTAATTGAAAGTTAGTGGCTCAGTTGGCAAAACATGATGTGATTAACCCTCAAGACCTGGGTTCAAGTCCCAGGTCTGTGCAATTTCCATGCTATTTTTCATTAACCACTCCTATGTAGCACTTACACTAAGGATCATCATGCACGCTCAGTGATCAGCGCCCACGCGTCCTGGGAGATCCATCAAAGGGCTCAGAGTCAAGGTGTATGGTGGATGCTGGTCAACCTTGCCACACGCTACGCAAAAAGTCAATGGACCAAGGCTTGTTGGGCCAGACCATTCCAAATTACACCTCACAAATTGGGACTACACCCCACCCTGGTTTGCTAATTTTATTTATTTTTCTTATATCTTTTTAATTATTATTTTATTTGTTTTGTTGTTTTAATTCAATAATTATTTTTTTTACAAAATATGAAAACGTCAAAAAACACACAAAAATCAGAAAAGGCAAAAATATAATATTTATTTCATTTTAATTATTTTTTCTAAAAAAATTAACATGTAATTATTAGTTTTAATTAGGTTGCAATTTTAATTCTTTTTAATAACTAAAAATCCAAAAAATATAGAATTAGGTTAATTGATAATTTTTATACCTTTTAAATTTTCCTCTTTTTATCACAATATTACTTATTTAGTTATTTTATTTTTATAATTAAATATACATAAGTAAAAATTAGGGTTTAATTTAGATTAATATAACATTTTCATAACAAACTTAAAAGTAATTAGAACTAGGTTTAACATTTTATTTTTAATTTTAATTTTTCTTTTTCTCCTTAAATCTTAAAAAACATAAAATACCAAAAACATTTAATTTTAATTTTAATTCCTCATTAAATTTAATTTTTCGCAAAAGGGTCCAACGCCCATGTTTTTAATTCTTAATTTCGCGTATTTTACTTTATGTCGTTTATTATAATTATGTATCTCTCCCAAAGCATTGTAATTTAATTTTTTCGCACTTTTCTTTTATTTGCTTCTTTACTTTCCGCTAAATCGGGTCCGGTTTAATTTTGGCGATGTGGACCCGCGCCATTTGTAATAGTTGTAGATTTATTTTCCCGCAAACTTTATAACTGTTAAAAAGCATGCAAGAATGAATGTCTTAATTAAAATCAAGCGTAGAACACAAATAAACATGACAAGACAAAATAACTGAAACATGACACACGAATTGCACACACCACCCCTAGGGTACGCCTCACTGTTGCCTTTCGAAAGGTGATCTTCGAGTAGAGGATGTCTTAGTAAGTCCTCATGATCCGGGAACCTGGCATGAGGGTAGCTTCTAAGGTGTCTTCCTATTGCTCTGGTGATCACCATGTCCCGAACCTCGAATTGACCCGAACACCTTCAACGGTGGTGCTACCTACCTCTCAATGGTGGGATGGCACTACTTTAAAGGACATTTACACAGACGAATTCCTTAGGGTAGGTAGACGACTCGTGGATACTTGCTCTAATTCAAAACAAAACAAATCAAAAATACTTTTCACACCAACACATTTTCAAAAGCTTTCAAAAACAAATCTTTCAAACACTCTGACGTACGAGTCGAACTGAAATTTTTCAAAGAAACTTTTTTAAACCCACATTGAAAAGCAAACCATTTTGAAAACACATTGAGCAAGTATCTAAGAGCCCATGGATAACCATGGATAGAAAGGGTGCTAACACCTTCCCTTTCTATAACCTACCTCCCGAACCGAGAGCAATCTCTTTAAGGAATTTTTCTGTGCTTTTGTCCTTTCCATTTGGAGAAAATAAAAGACGATGGCGACTCTTGCTTCCGCGACATTTCGTGAACCAGCGTTAAACAGTCAGTTCCAGATCCACCGATCACACTCTCGGTTCGGGAGGTAGATTATAGAAAGGGAAGGTGTTAGCACCCTTTCTATCCATGGTTATCCATGGGCTCTTAGATACTTGCTCATTGTGTTTTCAAAAATGGTTTGTTTTCTTTTCAACTGTGGGTTTTAAAAAAAGTTTCTTTGAAAATTCCAGTTCGACTCTTGTATCAGTCCTCAAGAGTGTTTGAAAAGTTGCTTTCGAAAGCTTTTTGAAAAGGTGTCGGTGTGAAAAGTATTTTTTTTATTTTTGTTTTGAAATTAGAGCAAGTATCTAGAGTCGTCTACCTACCCTAAGGAATTCGTCTGTGTAGATGTCCTTAAAGTAGTGTCATCCCACCATTGAGAGGTAGGTAGCACCACCATTGGAGGTGTTCGGGTCAATTCGAGGTTCGGGACATGGTGATCACCAGAGCAATGGGAAGACACCTTATAAGCTACCCTCATGCCAGGTTCCCGGATCATGAGGACTTACTAAAACATCCTCTACTCGACGATCACCTTTCGAGAGGCAAGGCAACAGTGAGGCGTACCCTAGAGGTGGTGTGTGATTTGTGTGTCGTTTTCAGATATTTTGTCTTGTTCACGTCATGGGTGATCTACGCTTTTGTTTTTATTTTAACATTCATTCTTGCATGCAATTTATTAGCAGTTAAAAGTTGCGGGAAATATAAAGTTCCTAAACTATTACAAAGGCGCGGGTCCACATCGCCAAATTAAATCCAGGACCCGATTTGACATAAAATATAAATGCGAGAAATAAATATCAAATTTACACGGCTTTGGGAGAATTACATAAAAACCATAAGAAAGGAAATAAATGCGCGAAACAAATTAACAATCGAAAGCGAGGGCGTTGGACCCTTTTTAATGAAATTAAAATATGATTAACAAATTAATTAAATTAAAGAAAAAAAAGAAAAGATTTTGAGCTTTTTGTATTTATGAATTTTTAATGAGAAGATTAAATGAAATTAAAAATTTAATTAACCCTAATTCTACAATTTTTATTTATTAAGAAAAAATGTTAAAATTGAACCTAAAATTAAACCTAATTAATTAATGCAATTTTATTTACAAGAAAATAATATTTAATAATTAATCATGGTGAGAGAAAAAGGAAAAAGAATAAAAAAAATACTCAAAACCCTAATTCTACACTTTTTTAATTTATTAAGGAAAATATTTGAATTAAACCTAAATTTAAAAAGCTAAATTAATTATTGAGATTTATTTACAAAAAATAAATATTTAAATAAAATATATTCTTATTTTTGTCTTTTCTGATTTTTTATTATTTATATGTTTTATGAAAATAAATTAATTTAAAGAATTAAAGGGAAATTAATTAAAAACAAATAAAAATAGAAAAATACAAAAAAGATAAAAGAGCAAACCATGGGGGGTTCTGTCCCCAAATTGGAGGTCAAGTTGTAGCAATTCTGGCCCAATAGCCCTTGGCCTTGTTGACTTTTCCTGGAAGCGTGCATGTGTGTTGACTGATGCCTATGATGTTCATCAAACATGGGCCTTTGGATTAGGATCATGGGACAAGTGGCGTGCCTGGATTGTGAGCGTATGGTGGACGCTGGGAGAGAGAGCTGCATGCAAATATAGTCAGAAAAATAACATGGAGAGAGGGGGGACCTGGGAATCGAACCCAGGTCCCAGAGTTTACCAATGCAACGCCTGACCAATGGAGCTGTTAACGCACTTTGTATATTATATGGACCATAATTATTATAAGAAAAGACAAACGTTAGTGGTCTGAGTCAGCAAAACGCGCGCCACTCTTTGAATAGACCAACCATATCATGCCACCTGATCTTCTTCCTCGTCCATGCGTTTTGAGCTGAAAAAAGAACATCAAATAGCGGGGGTTTTGAACCCCCACAATCTGAAGTGCTAAAAAATAGCGAATAGAAATTGGCTGCATATAAAAAAAGCGCGAGGGATGTTTTAGATTCAGGAGAACGTCACGAGTTCAATGGTATAATTCTTATGGTTCAATTTTTCCATATGGACGAAGCCCTCTTTGAAGGTCCCTGCAACCCTAAAATGCTCCCATGGTGATTTCGCGTATAGGCAAGCAAAACTCAATTAAACAATATGGTTAGATTCAGAATGGATCAATTAGTATAAATCAACAAAGAAAATGCAATGAGAATGCTTAAAAATTGAAACACGAATATGCATATTTCCATGAAAAGTGAGACATATTTCTACCAATTCTTTGCGTTAGAACCAGTGGCTTTGATCCAGAAATGTTCCCTGATGCTTCAGGAATGTAATGGAGTCAATGTTTTGCCTTGAAACTCCTTGGAATCGTGTTTTCAGTTTTTTGGAATTTTCTTGAAAAAGTGCCAAGTTGTTTATGGTTTTTGGGCGCAGCTTTCAGGTCTTTTGTGCATTAGGTTTGCATTAGTATATGTAAGGAATGAATTAGGGTTGAGTTTTGATCCAAAAAATCCTTGCATTGATGGAATGAATATTTGATTTTCATGCATAATTTTTCAAATCTTTTTCACATGTTTTTGATGTCAATCATAGCCAATCTTCCCAATTTGAGTTGCGCACGAATCTTGAGTGAATCATGAGTGATTATACTGCATAAAAAGATTCATATACATTTGTTTAGTATTTTTTCCATATTTTAATTAATTAAATGAATTAATAGTAATTAAAAATTCAAATAAATAAATAAAAATGATGAATAAATCCCCTTTGGGCCAAATGGTCGTGCACATGCTTTGGATGATGAATCTTGGAAGAAAATGTGGCCCATTAGCAATTTTAAGGCATTTGAAGCAATGTTGACTTTTCAAAATACCCAAAAATTTCCCAACTTCCACAAGGCATATCTTGCTCCATTTTTAAGCTTTGATCATGTTCTTGGACATTTTGGAAAGGTCTTGAAGTCCTCTAACCAATGCCTTTGGTCCCAAGTCATTTTGATTTACCAATCTCAAGTTATGTCCTTTGACTTAAAGTCCCTTTTTGTTGACTTTTGAGAATGACCTATAATGTTGAAATTGATAACTTTTTGTGAGAGCATTTCTTGGACTTGAAGTGTGAAGAGGACTTGTAGGAAATGTCATTCTCTTCAAAATGAGCTTTGGATGGAATTTTTATGATAATCCATGTGGAAGTTATGCCTTGGTCAAGTTACAGTTGACTTTTTCAACTGTCCAAATATGGAAACTTTTGCATCTTGAGACTTTTTGAGCCAAGCTTTGAGAATCATGATCAAGCATTGATCAAATGATGTTTGTGGCTTCAAAATGAGATGTTGACCAAAAATTTGAACTTTTGACTGTCAAATGACCATTTTGCCCCTACAGTTGACTGTAGGGCAATTAGGGTTTTTGACTGTGCAATTTTGTGCTGTAAGTCTTGAAACTTGGCATGAGGATGCTTGACCATGTTTATAAGCATGTGGGACTTGATTTGACCCTTGGAAACTTCATTTTCTTTGTCAGAACCAAAACCCTAATTTTGACTGTTAGGAGGCCCTTGAACTGTGCAACCCTTGGGGAGATTTTGAAGCATGCTCTTTGCAAATCTTGAAGAATATGGGAGGGCAAATTTTGGGGTACAACAGTTGCCCCTGTTCAATCTTCTTAGACCCGAGGATGCAGATTGGCTGACGTGCCTTTCGTAATCCGAAGGTGGAAGATGATTGAACACTAGAGTGCCCAGAAATTTGCGCTCACATAGTAGTGTGATGGGGGAATGGGCTTATAGATGCCATTTGGAGATTGATGAATAGGATGATGGGCTTATAGATGCCATGCTAAGAGATGATGTAAGGGTGGATGGGCTTATAGATGCCATCTGAGTGTCGATCGCATAAGAGATTCCTTAGCGAGAACTTGCGTACCTGAAAAAGAAAAATGATTACCTGACCTGTTACAGGAGCTGGTCTTCAAACTCTTTGTTATAGATGCACCCTGACTGGTTACAGGAATTGAATCTGGAGCTTCAAACGGCGATGAATGAACCAGGGATGGTTACTACCTCAACAGGAACGGTGAGAGAACCTTGGATGACTTCAACCTCAACAGGGACGCTGAGAGAATCCTGGGTGATTACTACCTCAACAGTAACGCTGAGAGAATCTTGGGCGACTTCTACCTCAACAGTAACGCTGAGAGAATCTTGGGGCGATTACTACCTCCGCAGTAACGGGGAGAGAACCACAGGCGACTTCAACCTCAACAGTAACGCTGAGCGAATCTTGGATATCTTCTACTGAGTCTTTATCAGGAAAATCTTTTAGGGGTCGATTTAACTGGACTAGAGAAGGCCTTTGGCTGGATAAGAAACAGAGAAATCTTAGGGTCGACTTAACTGAACCGAACAAGGTCTTGAAATCTTTAACTGGATAAGAAACAGGGAGATCTTAGGGTCGATCTGACTGAACCAGAGAAGGCCTTTGACTGGATAAGAAACAGAAAAATCTTAGGGTCGATTTAACTGAACCGGTCAAGGTCTTGGAATCTTCAACTGGATAAGAAACAGGGAGATCTTAGGGTCGATCTGACTGAACCAGAGAAGGCCTTTGACTGGATAAGAAACAGAAAAATCTTAGAGTCGATTTAACTGAACCGGTCTAGGTCTTGAAATGTCTTCAACTGGATAAGAAACAGGGAGATCTTAGGGTCGATTTGACTGAACCAGAGAAGGCCTTTGACTGGATAAGAAACAGAAAAATCTTAGGGTCGATTTAACTGAACCGGACGAGGTCTTGAAATCTTCAACTGGATAAGAAACAGGGAGATCTTAGGGTCGATCTGACTGAACCAGAGAAGGCCTTTGACTGGATAAGAAACAGAAAAATCTCAGGGTCGATTTAACTGAACCGGTCTAGGTCTTGAAATGTCTTCAACTGGATAAGAAACAGGGAGATCTTAGGGTCGATCTGACTGAACCAGAGAAGGCCTTGAAATCTTCAATTGGATAAGAAATAGGGAGATCTTAGGGTCGATCTGACTGAACCAGAGAAGGCCTTTGACTGGATAAGAAACAGGAAAATCTTAGGGTCGATTTAACTGAACCGGTCTAGGTCTTGAAATGTCTTCAACTGGATAAGAATCAGGGAGATCTTAGGGTCGATCTGCCTGAACCAGAGAAGGCCTTTGACTGGATAAGAAACAGAAAAATCTTAGGGTCGATTTAACTGAACCGGTCTAGGTCTTGAAATCTTCAACTGGATAAGAAACAGGGAGATCTTAGGGTCGATCTGACTGAACCAGAGAAGTCTTGGACATAACTGAGAACTTAACTGGATCTTTCCTGAAAGGTAAAGGTCAGTCATATGCAATGCATGATATGGATCAAGCAATGATGTTCTCAACATAACTGAGATTTGTAAGATATGATGCGTATATGCATGCTATAATGTATGGAAATGTGATATTTATGAATGTATGTTTTCGTCTTAGGAAAATAAATCCTTAACGGGTGCCGGGAAGTCACTCCTTGGCCGATGTTGAAGAATAGATCTTTGCTTCCGCTGTGGATGATAATTGCAATAATACCGGTAGGAGAAGATAACTCCGTTGGGGAATAAACTTGGCGAATAGATTACTCTTCGGGGAGAAAAGTACTCTAACGATCTTGCTGGGGAACAATACTATGTGGGGAGAGAAGTACTTTGCTGAAATGTTGATGGTAACTTCGCTGGGAATACCATTGTTGTGTTGGAAGTGTTAATGGACTTCGCTGGGGATAAGAAGACTTTGCCGGGGACGACCTTTCCGTGGCTTCTGGCTGAGGATAACCCAGTTATATCCTGGTAGGGAAATAACTCTTTGAATAAAGCCGGGAGGCGCGTTCGTGCTCTGCGAGGATAAGCTTCCAGAATCTACTGGGGATAAGCTTACTGCTTGGGGAGATGGATTCCAACTTTCCTGGGGAAACTGGATTGGACTCTCCTGGGGAAGTTTTGAACTATATTGGGGAAGTGACTCCATTGAATGTTTGATATACCGCCGGGGAACAATCTTTAGGTCAAGACTGCCGGGGATGTTTGTTAAGAATGTCTGTATGATGTGCTGGGGAATGTTGAGATCTGTTGGAGGATACCCAACTTCCTTAAGGTTTGATAATATAGCTTGGGGAGAGTGCACTGACTTGCTGGCTCACTCTCTGGGGAATTAAGATATACGGGTTACGTTCTTCAGCTGAACCTATCTTGGTACTTTGGTGGACCGAACCATTAGATCGCTTAGACCACTCATTATTGCCCCAGTTTCAGTGGGAGAAGGCACCTGTGGGGGTAATTGACAAATCTTCTGGTAGACGGGTGACGAGATGCCAGGACATAATCGTACGTGTTGTACCCCAAAATTTGCCCTCCCATATTCATCAAGAATTGTCAAAGTCAAGGTCACAAAATCCCCCAGGGTTGTGCAGCTCAACTGTCTCCTATACAGTCAAAACTAGGGTTTGAGTTCTGGTCAAGCAAATGAACTTTTCAAAGGTCCAATCAAGCCTCGCATGCTTAAAAAGATGGTCAAGTGTCCTCATGTCAAGTTTCAAGGCATTCAGCTCAAAATTGCACAGTCAAAACCCTAAATTGCACTACAGTCAACTGTAGGGGCAAAATGGTCATTTGACAGTCAAAAGTTCAAATTTTTGGTCAACATATCATTTTGAAGCCACAAACATCATTTGATCAATGCTTGATCATGATTCTCAAAATTTGGCTTAGAAATCATCAAAGATGCAAAAGTTGCTATATTTGGACAGCTGAAAAAGTCAACTGAAATTGACCAGGGCATAACTTTCACATGGATTATCAGAAAAATTCCATCCAAAGCTCATTTTGAAGAGAAAGACATTTCCTACAATTCATCTTCATGTTCCAAGTCCAAGAAACGCTCTCACAAAAAGTTATCAATTTCAACATTATAGGTCATTTTCAAAAGTCAACAAAAAGTGACTTTAAGTCAAAGGCCATAACTTGAGATTGGTAAATCAAAATGACATGGGACCAAAGGCATTGGTTAAAGGACTCAAAGACCTTTCCAAAATGTCCAAGAACATGTGAAAAGCTTAAAAATTGACCAAGTTATGCCTTGTGGAAGTTGGGAAATTTTTGGAAATTTTTGAAAGTCAACATTGATGCAAAAGGCCTAAAAATGCAAATGGGCCCAATTTTCTTCCAAATTTCTTCATGCCAAGCCTATGCACGACCACTAGGCCCAAAGGGAAGTATTCTCATATTTTTTAATTATTTATTTGAATTAATATTAATTTATATTCATTTAAATGATTTTAATTCATGAAAAATATAAACCTTAACCTAAAAAATCTTTTTATGCACATTATAATGTCAATATTTCGTGCACATGCTGATTAGGGAGAATTGGATTGAATTGGATATGATTTGCACAAAAACCATGTGAAAAAGATTGAAAAAATAATGGAAGAAAATCAAATCTTCAATTCATAATTGCAAGAGATTTTTGTGGAAATTGTTGACCTAACATGCTCCATATATGATCAGAAGATAACCCTAATGCTCTTGGACTGAAAAAGCTGCGCATAACACATTCTTACAATTTGCAAAAATTCTCAAAAAGTCAAACACTGAAATCTAGCTTTTAGGACGATTCAAGCTTGGATCTTTGTTGCAATAGCTTCCTTGGACCATTCTGAACGTATTCCAATCATTAACAACAGCAAAAGCGCAAAGAATTGGTATCCACGAGTCCCACTGAACCAAGAAAATTTTGAAATTGCATAGCATGATTTAAGCATCCTCTTGCATTTTTCTTTGTAGATTATTGTTTGCCATGATGTTTATGTGCTAACCAATATGTTTAATTCCATTTTTGAGCAACATACGCGAATTCACCATTGACGGATTTCTAGGGTTACAAGATGTAATTTTAGGGCTTTTGACATGGAGTAAAATTAAGCTTCAAGACCAGGATAGTCATACTCAGCGTATTCCCATGAACAAGAAACGTGTCTCGCGATAAATTTATGTCTCATGTACCTCTATTCGCTATTTTCCTGTAGGTCGCTTAAAGCCACGCGTGCAAAACCGTGGCTAAAGGGTCTTATTTCAGAAGCAATGGAGAAGATGACGCGCTGGCAACCACTGAGTGGTTCGTTCAAACCAGCGCGCGCTTTTTTGAGGCCATTAACCAATTTGCTTTTTTATTGTTTATTTGCTATGGTATATCAATTGAATGCAAGTGGCACAGATGGCAGGTACACGCAAGGACAATCCACTAGACCTGGGTTCGAACCCCAGGTCTTATAAGTCTTCATATTATTTTTTCAAAGACAATCCCATGCAACTTCAGGACTGTGCACGTACCATGCGCCCTCTCATCTAAGCATACACCTGCCTGAGGGTCCCAGATCAAGGGCTAATATTGAAAGTCCACCATAAAGCCAGTCAACGCATTGGTACATGATCAGAAAAGTCAATGAATCAACCCTTATTGGGCCAGGCTTTTCAGGCTTATACCTCCAAAATTTGGGGCAGCACCCCCACTCTGGTTTGCTTTCTTTATTTTATTTTTTCTATTTTAATTATTGTATGATTTATTTAATTGCTTTGATTAACTTATTTTTTTTCTATAAAATATAAAAACATTAAAAAATGCAGAAAATACAAGAAAAGTATAATATTTATTTTATAATAATTATTTTCATCAATAAATTAATATGTCAATATTTAGTTAATTAGGTTTTAATTTCAATCTCTTTTTTAATAAAAATCCAACAAAATAAAAATTAGGTTAATTAAGTTTTTTTATTCCTTTTAATATTTTTCCTTTTTTTCAGAATAACATTATTATTTATTTATTATCTTATTTTCATAAATTAAAATTGTACATAATCAATTAGGTTTAATTTAGATCTTATTTTAATTCTTTCTTAATAAATAAAAAAATATTAGAATTAGGGTTTGCTTCTTAACTTAGTTTTAATTAATTTCTTTTTTTTTTTTCATTAAATCTAAAAAATACAAAATACCAAAAAACATTTAATCATTTAATTTTTAATTCTCATTAACTTTTAATTATTTGCAAAAGGGTCCAACGCCCTAATTTTGTTAATTTCTTTATTTCTCGCATTAGTTTATTATCGCTCATTATAATTTTGTAAATATCCCAAAGCCATGTAATTTAAATTTCTCGCACTTTTATTTATTCGCTTTATTTATTTTTCGCTAAATCGGGTCCGGTTTAATTTTGGCGATGTGGACCCGCGCCATTTGTAATAGTTTAGATTTATTTCCTCGCAAAATATTTAACTGTTAATCAAAAGCATGAAAGAATGTATGTCCTAATTAAAATCAAGCGTAGATCACAACAAACATGACAAGACAAATAACTGAAACATGACACACGAGTCGCACACACCACCCCTAGGGTACGCCTCACTGTTGCCTTCCGAAAGGTGATCGTCGAGTAGAGGACGTCTTAGTAAGTCCTCATGATCCGGGAACCTGGCATGAGGGTAGCTTCTAAGGTGTCTTCCCATTGCTCTGGTGATCACCATGTCCCTTAAAATCGAATTGACCCGAACACCTCCAACGGTGGTGCTACCTACCTCTCAATGGTAGGATGGCATTACTTTAAGGACATTTACACAGACGAATTCCTTAGGGTAGGTAGACGACTCTAGATACTTGCTCTAATTTCAAAACAAATCAAAAAATACTTTTCACACCGACAAGCTTTCAAAGCAAACTTTTCAAACACTCTGACGTACGAGTCGATCTGAAATTTTTCAAAAGAAACTTTTAAACCCACATTGAAAAGCAAGCACACAATTTCGAAAACACATTGAGCAAGTATCTAAGAGCCCATGGATAACCATGGATAGAAAGGGTGCTAACACCTTCCCTTTCTATAACCTACCTCCCGAACCGAGAGCAATCTCTTAAAAGGAATTTTTCTGTGCTTTTGTCCTTTCCAATTGGAGAAAATAAAAGACGGTGGCGACTCTTGCTTCCGCGACATTTCGCGAACCAGCGTTAAACAGTCAGTTCCAGATCCACCGATCACAGAACTGGCGACTCTGCTGGGGACATGAAACTTAAAGTGAGGTGTACCTTAGGGCTAGGTCATAACTGTGTTTTCACTTGTATTGTTTTGCTTGCTTTATTATTGTGGGTTGCATCGGAGATACATAGATCCTAACCCGGATCTGGGGATACCCTGTTTAGGTAGCATAAGCTGTGAGGGACCTGTCCGGCGTAGACCGACACAGGTGAAGCAGTGGCTACGTTGGTGTGACACCTTAGTCTGTACCGATATCCCTTGTGTCGCAACGAGGAGAATATGGGTCTTCTAAGGAGTCATTAAGCACCAACAACCTTAGAACCTTAATTGACACAACTTGGCCTTTAGAACAGTAGCAGTATGCTACGCCCATTGAGGCTAAACTCTCGTGATGGTTCTGGCCGCAAGAAAAGATTGCGATGCTGGAGTTATGACCGATTGAGGGTAGTCAATGATATTGGGATCCTCTAAGAACCCGGTTACTTTTGATTAGGACAGGTATGAACCAACAAACCGGAAGAGGGTAGTACCTAGACCTCATGCTGGCCTAAACTTTAGGGGCTTGCCTTGTGTGACTTGTGTGCCTTACCATGTTTGCTTTTGTATCTGTATGTGGTGTGCTTTATCATAACATCATAGCATCATGAACATTGCATGCATCCTGACCATTTCAAAGACAAGAGGGTTTCATCTTTGCTCTGTTTTGTAGGACATTATGATGCCTGTGCGAAGGAATACTATCCGGTTCAACTTTGTTCGTTCACCTGAGTTGATTGATGAGTTGGTTAGCAGAATTCCAAACACCACTTCCTTCATTCAGAGGCATGGTTCTCTTCTCAGTTTAGTCACTGCAAAGCGGGATCAACAGTTGATGAGTGTTCTGACCCAGTTCTATGACCCTCAGTACCAGTGCTTTACCTTTCAAGACTTCCAGCTGGTCCCTACCCTGGAAGAGTTCTCTAATCTGCTTGGTATCCCTATCTTGGATCAGACTCCCTTTATTGGTTGGGAAAAGACCCTCAGGCTTGAGGACATTGCTGCAGCTCTTCCTTTGACCCATCAAGAGGTAACAGACAACTGGGTAACTAGAAGCGGAGTTAAGGGTTTCTTGGCCAAGTTTCTGATTGGTAAAGCTAACAGCTTCTGGAATGACTTGGACTTTAGGGCATATGAAGACATCTTGGCTCTCCTAATCTATGGTTTGGTCCTGTTTCCTAATCCCGACAACTTCATCAATGTCACTTCCATTAGGATCTTTATGTCTCAGAATCCTGTGCCCACTCTCTTGGGTGACATCTTGCAACAACTCCATGCCCGTACTACCCGACGACGAGGAACCCTATGGTGTTGTATCCCTTTGTTGGTGAGGTGGTTTATTTCGCACCTCCCTAAGTCCGTACTGAAGAACCAAGAAGGAAGAGGTTGGGCTCACAGGTTAATGTCTCTCACCGATAAAGACATCATTTGGACTTGCAGAGGTTTGGATGAGATAGCTATTATTGATCGATGCGGGGAGTATCCTAATGTTCCTCTGATTGGTACTCAAGGAGGGATCTCTTACAATCCATGTCTAGCACTCCGTCAGTTTGGAAGAGCAAGAAGAGCAGGTCCCCATGAGATGTTAGTGCCTCACATCAGTTTCGAGTTTCAGGTGGATAGTGACGAGCTACGTCGTAGGTTCATCAAGGCTTGGGACAAGGTTCATAAAGCTGACCCACAAGAGCTAGGGCCAAAGACTTCTCTACCTATGGAAGCCTACTACAAATGGGTCCGCATCCGTGCTCAGAAGTTAGGTATGCCGTATGAAGCTGTCAGACCCGTCATTCTTGAGTGTCCTGATAAAGATGGTGTTCCTCCAACTGTCCTTCCTCCTCAGATACCTACTGATTATGAGACCTTGAAGAGATCTTGGTCGCAACTACAAGAAGAACGGGATTCTTACCGGGAAAAGTTCCACGAGCAGGAATCAAAGGTCCAGAAGCTGACAAAGCAGTTGGAGAATGAGAGAGCCCTGAATGCCTACCTCTGTACTGAGAAGAGGAGACCATGGGATCAATGAGGAATTCTGAATGTGCCTTTACAGTTTTTATTTCCTTTCCAGTTGTTTCATTTCATGTAAACGCCTAAGGGCAACTTGTTGAATAATCTCAGTTACAAAGTTGAATCTAATGAAGTGTGTTTCTTTTTTGTTTACAAAGTTGATTCCCGATTGTCTTTGAAAACATAATTCATACGCATTTCATACATCATGTGCATAGCAGGTTTTTCCCTTTTTCAGGTTGCTTACAGTTCTTCGCTGTTTATTTCAGCATCATGAATTCCGGATCCGAATCAACTGAGACTTCAATCAAGGCTCTCCAGGCGCAGAATGCGCAGTTTCAAGAGTTAATCCTGGGTCTAGCTAAAGGCCAAGATGAGCTGAAGGCCATGCTCCTGAAGAAGGAGAAGAAGAAGAAAAGAAGAACTGTTCTATTCAACTCGGGCCGAAGGTTGGGTAATACTCTGCACCAAGAAGAGGTTGTTTCTTCTGTTGGCAAAAGTCCTTCTCAGGCAGAAGCAAGGGTTCCTAGTCCGGTGGTCTCCGACAACGAGACCGATTTTGATGAAGAGCAGTACCCTCCTGAAGACAACAAGTATAAACAACTGGAGGACAGGTTGAAGGCCATGGAAGTTCAACAGGTACCTGGACTGGATTTCGGAGATCTGGGTTTGTCGACGGGTGTGGTTATTCCACATAAATTCAAAGCTCCCACCTTCTCCAAATATGACGGGGCATCTTGTCCCAAGCTGCATTTGAGGTCTTATGTTCGAAAGATTCAGCCGTACTCTGCGGACAAGAATCTATGGATCCACTTCTTCCAGGAGAGTCTTTCAGGGACTCACCTCGAATGGTTCTATCAGCTGGATGGGACCAAAATTCGTAACTGGGAGGAGCTGGCTACTGCTTTCTACAAGCAGTATCAGTATAATGCCGACCTTGCCCCCACGCGTACCCAACTCCAGGGTATGTCGTTGGGCGTAAGCGAAGGTTTTAAAGAGTACGCGCAGAAGTGGAGAGATCTGGCTGGCAGGGTGCAGCCACCTTTGACTGATCGAGAGTTAGTGGATATGTTCTTGGGGACCCTATCTGGGCCGTTCTTTAATCATCTCATTGGGAATTCTTCTGCTGGTTTCACTGACTTAATCTTAACTGGAGAGAGAATCGAAGCTGGGCTGAAATCGGGGAAGATTGCAAAGGCTGCATCGTCATCTAGTTCAGAAAAGAAGCCGTTTAAAAAGGAGTCTAGTGCTGTGTATGGCTCCAGAAAATCAGAAAGACCTGATCGCCGCCAATCTGTCAGTGCGGTCATGATTGCTACGCCTGCTGCCGCTCCCCGGCCAAACAATACCCAAAGGGCTGATAGACCTCGGAGAGAGTTCACCCGGTTAAGCATGACTCTATCGCAGATTCTGCCACAGCTGCTCGCAACCAATTTGGTATCTGTCAAGGAGGCACCAAAGTTCTCAAACACGACCTCTCCTAAGTACAACCCGAATGCCCGTTGTGCTTACCATTCAGACAGCCCGGGGCACGCCACTGATGACTGTTGGGCATTAAGGAACAAGCTGCAGGACCTCATTGATGCTAAGGAGGTACAGTTCGAGGCATCTGACAAGCCTAATGTGGTGACAGCTCCCCTGCCTGCTCATGGAGTTAATGCTATTGGTGATGAAGAGGAAGTTGATGAGGCTGAGTTCGATAGCTGGATCTACCCGGCTGCGGATGGTGGACTTAACAATTGGAGCGCCAAGGACAATCTCTCTGTTTCTTTTGACACTAAGTAATAAATTTCTTTGTTTCATTTTGTAATAGACAATGATAAACTCTATGGCCCGGTGTCTTACCCGAGGCACCGCGGTTCTATTTGTGAGGGCATATGAACTGTCATTTTATACATCATAAATGAAAATCTTGGACTATTTTCGCATTGCAAATATTGTGTTCCTTTTCTATCTTTCCTTTCCTTTACATAATTATCAAAACAGCTGTATTTACACACACACTCACTCATACAGGTTCCAATCCACTCTGGATCTCACTGATAACAGCTCTGCTAATGCCAATTATGACTTCGAAAATCCGATCAACTTAGCCGAAGACGAAGGTGAAGATGATTGTGAAGTGCCTGGCGAGCTTGCAAGACTGTTGCTTCAGGAAGAGAGGGCAATTCAACCCCATGAAGAGCCAGTGGAAACCATAAACTTGGGTACTGAGGCAGACAGAAAAGAGGTAAAGATTGGTGCTAACCTAGAGCTCAGCGTGAAGCAACGGTTAACCAAGATGCTGCATGACTATATGGAGATCTTTGCCTGGTCCTACGAAGACATGCCAGGGTTGGATACCGATATTGTTGTCCATCATTTGCCGACTAGGGAAGACTGCCCTCCAGTTAAACAAAAGGTTCGTCGGATGCGTCCAGAGATGTCCGAGAAGATTAAAGCCGAGGTCATGAAACAGTTTGATGCCGGGTTCCTTGCAGTAACTTCTTATCCTCAGTGGGTTGCTAATGTGGTGCCGGTACCTAAAAAGGACGGCAAGGTCAGAATGTGTGTTGATTACAGGGATCTGAACAGGGCCAGCCCCAAGGATGACTTCCCCTTACCTCACATTGATGTCCTTGTGGATAATACAGCTCAGCACAAAGTATTCTCTTTCATGGATGGTTTTTCAGGCTACAATCAGATCAAGATGGCACCTGAAGACATGGAAAAGACTACATTTGTTACTCAGTGGGGCACCTTCTGTTACAAAGTCATGCCGTTCGGATTGAAGAATGCTGGGGCAACCTACCAGCGTGCCATGGTTGCCTTATTTCATGATATGATCCATCATGAGATCGAAGTATATGTGGACGACATGATCGCTAGGTCCCAGACTGAGGAAGAGCATCTAGATCATCTACAGAAGTTGTTTGACCGGTTGAAACTATACAAACTGAGATTGAACCCGAACAAGTGCACCTTCGGGGTAAGATCTGGGAAGTTGCTAGGCTTCGTGGTCAGTGATAAAGGTATTCAAGTGGACCCTGCCAAGGTCAAGGCTATTCAAGAGATGCCAGTTCCTAAGACAGAGAAGGAAGTCAGAGGCTTTTTAGGACGCCTGAATTACATCGCTCGATTCATCTCTCATCTGACTGCTACCTGTGAGCCAATCTTCAAGCTACTGAAGAAAGATCAGGTAGTACGTTGGAACGATGAATGTCAGGCTGCTTTCGACAAAATCAAAGAGTATCTCCAAGAACCACCCATCCTCATGCCACCGGTTGAAGGGAGACCTCTGATACTATATCTGACAGTGCTA
Source organism: Vicia faba (assembly GCA_948472305.1). Taxonomy (NCBI): domain Eukaryota; kingdom Viridiplantae; phylum Streptophyta; class Magnoliopsida; order Fabales; family Fabaceae; genus Vicia; species Vicia faba. The sequence continues at coordinate 68,611,462 of OX451741.1, read as the reverse complement.
GACAACTCAATGGGGTGTGTGCTGGGGCAGCATGACGAGTCTGGCCGAAAAGAGCACGCCATTTATTACCTTAGCAAAAAGTTTACCGACTGTGAGACCCGATACTCACTGCTTGAGAAAACTTGCTGCGCTTTGGTATGGGCTGCTCGCCGGCTGAGACAGTATATGCTGACTCACACTACCTTGTTGATCTCAAAGATGGATCCGATAAAGTATATATTTGAAAAAACCTGCTCTGTCTGGGAGAATTGCAAGATGGCAGATGATCTTGACGGAATACGACATTCAGTATACAACCCAGAAAGCCATCAAGGGGAGTGTATTGGCAGACCACTTAGCTCATCAAGCTGTAGATGACTACCAATCAATGAACTTCGAGTTTCCGGACGAAAGCATCATGATTGTAACTGATTGTGAAGTACCTGGACCGGATGAAGGACCTGAACCAGGATCCCGATGGTCTATGCACTTTGACGGAGCTTCCAATGCTTTGGGAAATGGTATCGGCGCCATCATCATATCTCCACAGGGTACTCATACTCCACTCACTGCCCGGCTATGTTTCAACTGTACCAACAACATGGCGGAGTATGAGGCGTGTATCATGGGTCTTCAAGCTGCGATCGACTTAAGGATCAAGTTCCTCAGTGTCTTCGGAGATTCCGCCCTTGTGATCAATCAGATCAACGGAGAGTGGGATACGAAACATCCAAACTTGATTCCTTACAAAGAATGTGTGTTGACCATGATTCCCCACTTCACAGAGATAACCTTTGAGCATTTTCCAAGAGAAGAGAATCAGTTAGCGGACGCGTTAGCTACAATGTCTTCAATGTTCAAGGTCAAATGGGATAATGAGGCTCCCCGGATCATCATCTGGAAACTGGACGAACCGGCATACTGTTGTGATCTCGAAACTGAATTGGTAACTGAGAAGCCTTGGTACCACGAAGTGAAGAGATATCTGGAAGCTCAGGAATACCCTGAAGGTGCCTCTATCAATGATAAGAAATTCCTAAGACGGTTCGCAGCCAAGTTCTTCCTAAGCAACGACATCTTGTACAAGAGGAATCATGATTCAACCTTACTGCGCTGTGTGGACAAGATTGAAGCAGAAAGAATCATGGAAGAGTTACATGAAGGGATCTTTGGTACGCATTCCAGTGGACATACTATGGCTAAAAAGATCCTACGGGCAGGATATTACTGGTCCACCATGGAAGCTGATTGCTACCAACATTCGAGGACATGCCACAAATGCCAGATCTATGCAGACAAGGTGCATGTTCCTCCGGTTCCCCTGAATGTTCTGACTGCGCCTTGGCCGTTTGCAATGTGGGGCATAGACATGATCGGCGAGATAAAACCTACAGCATCCAACGGACATCGCTTCATCCTAGTGGCGATTGATTATTTTACGAAGTGGGTTGAAGCAGCATCCTATGCCACGGTAACCAAGACTGTTGTGGCACGGTTCATTCGGCACAATCTGATCTGTCGATACGGCGTCCCTGAGCGGATAATTACAGACAACGGTACCAATCTGAACAACAAGATGATTGCTGAGCTTTGCGAACAGTTCAAGATACAGCACCACAATTCTTCTCCTTACAGGCCGAAGATGAATGGGGCTGTAGAAGCAGCAAATAAGAACATCAAGAAGATCGTGCAAAAAATGACAGTAACTTATAAAGATTGGCACGAGATGTTACCGTTCGCTCTGCATGGGTACCGTACCTCAGCAAGGACGTCAACCGGGGCAACTCCTTTCTCTCTGGTTTATGGTATGGAGGCAGTCTTGCCGATCGAAGTACAAATTCCCTCTCTCCGGATAATGAAGGATGCAAACCTGAACGAAGATGATTGGATCCAGACACGACTTGACCAACTCAATCTCATTGACGAAAAAAGACTTGCTGCTATCTGTCATGGTCAGACGTATCAGAAACGGATGATCAGGGCATTTAACAAGAAAGTCAGGCCGCAGGAATATCAAGTCGGGGACCTGGTTATCAAGAGAATCATCCTTCCTCAAAGTGATCCAAGGGGCAAATGGACCCCTACGTACGAAGGGCCATTTGTGGTTAAGCATGTGTTCTCAGGAGGAGCAATGATATTAACCAACATGGATGGTGACGACCTTCCTCACCCCGCCAATGCAGACATAGTTAAAAAATACTACGCATGAAAAAAGACCCGCTAGGCTGACATGCCTAGGCAAAAATTAGGGCTTCCCGTCGAACCCAAAGGGTTCGGGCAAAATGTAGGGATGAAAATGAAAAAATCTGTACACCCGGCAAGTCGAAAACCTGAAAGGGCGGCTTGGGCAAAAATGGGTATCCCGGTGGACTGAAAACCCGAAAGGGCGGTCCAGGCAAAAATTAGGGATAAAGCGTAAAACTATGTCTCATTGGTCACTGTGCATCCAGAATCCGGTATCGGCATCAAGTTCAAAACGGCATCGATCAGTCAGCTTCACCTTCAACCAAGGTCATCAAGTGATGAGACGCTCAGAGTTATAAAGGCAATAGCAGAGTTGAAACCCAGTGGATCATTCATCTTTCACACAGCTGTTTTATTTTTCTTTTGTACAAAACTTGTATAAACTCTTTTGATCGGCGACGTACCTCTTACTAGGACGTCAGCCTCTTGTACACAAAACGCCTATTTTCAGGCCATTCAAAAATCAATAAAAATATATTTTCAGTTAAACGTGCCGAGTATTTTTCCTTTCTCTGTTTTTGTTTTGCGAAGAACGTCCAAGGTTCAATTTGTGATGTATGCATTGACAATAATTTGCTAACTCATAAATATTTGCATACGAAACAAAGGAATTCGTTGCAGGTGACACTAGAAACAGGGGCAATAAAAGAGTTGTCTGAGCAGTCTAATTGTTCTATCCTCCAAGGTACTAAGGTAGGTTCAGCTAAGAATACGGCCAAGTGTATCTTAATTCCCCAGAGAGTAGTTCAGTAAAGCAGTACATTCTCCTCCAAACAAAATCATCAAATATCAAAGGAATTGAGTATCCTCCAGCCGATCTCAAACATTCCTCAGCAGCAATACATATATTCTTAACAAGTATCCCCGGCAGTCCTGGTTTAAAGATTGTTCCCCGGCGGTATACCACTATTCAAAGGAATCACTTCCCAGCATATCAAACTTCCCCCAGAAGAGTCCAATCCAGGTTCCCCAGGAAAGTTGGAATTCATATCTCCCCAAGCAGCAAGCTTATCCCCAGTAGATTCTGGAAGCTTATCCCTCGCAGAGCACGAACGCGTCGTCCCGGCTTGATTTAAAGAGTTATTTCCTTAACAGGATATAACTGGGTTATCCTCAGCCAAAAGCCACGGAAGGAGCGTCCTCGGCAAAGTATCTTCCTACCCCCAGCGAAGTCTATCAACACTTCCAGCACAACAAAGATATCCCCAGCATAACTCATCAACGATATCCCCAGCGGAGTTATCTTCATCATTTCAGCAAAGCGTCGCCATCCCCACAGAGTAGCACTTCCCAGCATGATCGTTAGAGTATCTTTTCTCCCGCAGAAATTATTTCATTTGCCGAGTTCATTCCTCAACGGAGTTATCTTCTCCTACTGGTATTCTTGCAACAATCATCCACAGCGGTAGCAAAATCTCTTCCTCAACATCAGCCCAGGATATGACTTCCCGGCACCCGTCAAGAATTCATTTTCCTAGACAAAAACATACATGAATCATCACATACATCATTATAGCATGCATAACGTATTGCATCATACAAGTCTCCTTTATATTGATAACATCATTACTTGATCCATATCATGCATCGCATATAACTGACCTTTACCTTTCAGGAAAGATGCAGTTGAAATTCTCAAACATATTTCAAGGATTTCTCTAGTCCAGTTAAATCGACTCCAAACAGATTTTTCTGATAAAGACTCAGTAGAAGTTATGGTCCCCTCTCCAACGGCGTGTGAGGTGGTAATTCCTTCTTCAAGATGTTCTCCTCTCCGGCATGAGCGTGAGGTGATATTCTCTTATGGTCCCCTCTCCGACGGTGAGCGCGAGGTGGTAATTCCTTTTTCAAGATGTTTTCCTCTCCGACGATGAGCGTGAGGTGATAGTCTTTTATGGTCCCCTCTCCGACGGTGAGCGTGAGGTGGTAATTCCTTTTTCAAGATGTTTTCCTCTCCGACGATGAGCGTGAGGTGATAGTCTTTTGTGGTCCCCTCTCCGACGGTGAGCGTGAGGTGGTAATTCCTTTTTTCAGATGTTTTCCTCTCCGGCATGAGCGTGAGGTGATATTCTCCTATGGTCCCCTCTCCGACGGTGAGCGTGAGGTGGTAATTCCTTTTTCAGATGTTTTCCTCTCCGGCATGAGCGTGAGGTGATAGTCTCTTATGGTCCCCTCTCCAACGGCGTGTGAGGTGGTAGTTCCTTCTTCAAGATGTTCTCCTCTCCGGCATGAGCGTGAGGTGATAGTCTCTTATGGTCCCCTCTCCAACGGCGTGTGAGGTGGTAATTCCTTCTTCAAGATGTTCTCCTCTCCGGCATGAGCGTGAGGTGATATTCTCTTGTGGTCCCCTCTCCAACGGTGTGTGAGGTAGTAATCCCTTTTTCAGATGTTCCCCTCTCCGGCATGAGCGTGAGGTGATATCTCCTTTCAGATTATAATTTCCTATAGTTCCCTCTCCAACGTGAGAGAGGTAACTCCCTTTGAGATCATAATGTCCTTTGGTTCTCTTCCCGATATTGCAAAGATGGTAGTTCTCACCAAGATTTTTCTCAACGAGCGTTGTTGAAGTTAAAATCACCCAAGGTTCACTTATCATTCAGGCTAAGGCAGTAACCATCCCTGGTTCATTCATCAACGTTTGAAGCTCCAGATCCAGCTCCTGTAATCAATCAGGACATATCTATGTCAAGCATCTAAAATCAGCCCCTGCGACGTGTCAGGTACTCATTTTTTCTGTTTTGCAGGTATGCAGGTTCTCGCTAAGGGATCTCCTATGCGATCAACATCCAGATGGCATCTATAAGCCCATCATCCTATCCAGCAGTCTCTAAATGGCATCTATAAGCCCATTCCCTCATCATCACTGTCACTATATGAGCGCAAATTTCTGGGCACTTTAGTGTTCAATCATCTTCTACCCTCGGATTACGAAAGGCACGTCAGCCAATCTGCATCCTCAGGTCTAAGAAGATTGAACAGGGGCAACTGTTGTACCCCAAAATTTGCCCTCCCATATTCATCAAGAATTGTCAAAGTCAAGGTCACAAAATCCCCCAGGGTTGTGCAGCTCAACTGTCTCCTATACAGTCAAAACTAGGGTTTGAGTTCTGGTCAAGCAAATGAACTTTTCAAAGGTCCAATCAAGCCTCGCATGCTTAAAAAGATGGTCAAGTGTCCTCATGTCAAGTTTCAAGGCATTCAGCTCAAAATTGCACAGTCAAAACCCTAAATTGCACTACAGTCAACTGTAGGGGCAAAATGGTCATTTGACAGTCAAAAGTTCAAATTTTTGGTCAACATATCATTTTGAAGCCACAAACATCATTTGATCAATGCTTGATCATGATTCTCAAAATTTGGCTTAGAAATCATCAAAGATGCAAAAGTTGCTATATTTGGACAGTTGAAAAAGTCAACTGAAATTGACCAGGGCATAACTTTCACATGGATTATCAGAAAAATTCCATCCAAAGCTCATTTTGAAGAGAAAGACATTTCCTACAATTCATCTTCATGTTCCAAGTCCAAGAAATGCTCTCACAAAAAGTTATCAATTTCAACATTATAGGTCATTTTCAAAAGTCAACAAAAAGTGACTTTAAGTCAAAGGCCATAACTTGAGATTGGTAAATCAAAATGACATGGGACCAAAGGCATTGGTTAAAGGACTCAAAGACCTTTCCAAAATGTCCAAGAACATGTGAAAAGCTTAAAAATTGACCAAGTTATGCCTTGTGGAAGTTGGGAAATTTTTGGAAATTTTTGAAAGTCAACATTGATGCAAAAGGCCTAAAAATGCAAATGGGCCCAATTTTCTTCCAAATTTCTTCATGCCAAGCCTATGCACGACCACTAGGCCCAAAGGGAAGTATTCTCATATTTTTTAATTATTTATTTGAATTAATATTAATTTATATTCATTTAAATGATTTTAATTCATGAAAAATATAAACCTTAACCTAAAAAATCTTTTTATGCACATTATAATGTCAATATTTCGTGCACATGCTGATTAGGGAGAATTGGATTGAATTGGATATGATTTGCACAAAAACCATGTGAAAAAGATTGAAAAAATAATGGAAGAAAATCAAATCTTCAATTCATAATTGCAAGAGATTTTTGTGGAAATTGTTGACCTAACATGCTCCATATATGATCAGAAGATAACCCTAATGCTCTTGGACTGAAAAAGCTGCGCATAACACATTCTTACAATTTGCAAAAATTCTCAAAAAGTCAAACACTGAAATCTAGCTTTTAGGACGATTCAAGCTTGGATCTTTGTTGCAATAGCTTCCTTGGACCATTCTGAACGTATTCCAATCATTAACAACAGCAAAAGCGCAAAGAATTGGTATCCACGAGTCCCACTGAACCAAGAAAATTTTGAAATTGCATAGCATGATTTAAGCATCCTCTTGCATTTTTCTTTGTAGATTATTGTTTGCCATGATGTTTATGTGCTAACCAATATGTTTAATTCCATTTTTGAGCAACATACGCGAATTCACCATTGACGGATTTCTAGGGTTACAAGATGTAATTTTAGGGCTTTTGACATGGAGTAAAATTAAGCTTCAAGACCAGGATAGTCATACTCAGCGTATTCCCATGAACAAGAAACGTGTCTCGCGATAAATTTATGTCTCATGTACCTCTATTCGCTATTTTCCTGTAGGTCGCTTAAAGCCACGCGTGCAAAACCGTGGCTAAAGGGTCTTATTTCAGAAGCAATGGAGAAGATGACGCGCTGGCAACCACTGAGTGGTTCGTTCAAACCAGCGCGCGCTTTTTTGAGGCCATTAACCAATTTGCTTTTTTATTGTTTATTTGCTATGGTATATCAATTGAATGCAAGTGGCACAGATGGCAGGTACACGCAAGGACAATCCACTAGACCTGGGTTCGAACCCCAGGTCTTATAAGTCTTCATATTATTTTTTCAAAGACAATCCCATGCAACTTCAGGACTGTGCACGTACCATGCGCCCTCTCATCTAAGCATACACCTGCCTGAGGGTCCCAGATCAAGGGCTAATATTGAAAGTCCACCATAAAGCCAGTCAACGCATTGGTACATGATCAGAAAAGTCAATGAATCAACCCTTATTGGGCCAGGCTTTTCAGGCTTATACCTCCAAAATTTGGGGCAGCACCCCCACTCTGGTTTGCTTTCTTTATTTTATTTTTTCTATTTTAATTATTGTATGATTTATTTAATTGCTTTGATTAACTTATTTTTTTTCTATAAAATATAAAAACATTAAAAAATGCAGAAAATACAAGAAAAGTATAATATTTATTTTATAATAATTATTTTCATCAATAAATTAATATGTCAATATTTAGTTAATTAGGTTTTAATTTCAATCTCTTTTTTAATAAAAATCCAACAAAATAAAAATTAGGTTAATTAAGTTTTTTTATTCCTTTTAATATTTTTCCTTTTTTTCAGAATAACATTATTATTTATTTATTATCTTATTTTCATAAATTAAAATTGTACATAATCAATTAGGTTTAATTTAGATCTTATTTTAATTCTTTCTTAATAAATAAAAAAATATTAGAATTAGGGTTTGCTTCTTAACTTAGTTTTAATTAATTTCTTTTTTTTTTTTTCATTAAATCTAAAAAATACAAAATACCAAAAAACATTTAATCATTTAATTTTTAATTCTCATTAACTTTTAATTATTTGCAAAAGGGTCCAACGCCCTAATTTTGTTAATTTCTTTATTTCTCGCATTAGTTTATTATCGCTCATTATAATTTTGTAAATATCCCAAAGCCATGTAATTTAAATTTCTCGCACTTTTATTTATTCGCTTTATTTATTTTTCGCTAAATCGGGTCCGGTTTAATTTTGGCGATGTGGACCCGCGCCATTTGTAATAGTTTAGATTTATTTCCTCGCAAAATATTTAACTGTTAATCAAAAGCATGAAAGAATGTATGTCCTAATTAAAATCAAGCGTAGATCACAACAAACATGACAAGACAAATAACTGAAACATGACACACGAGTCGCACACACCACCCCTAGGGTACGCCTCACTGTTGCCTTCCGAAAGGTGATCGTCGAGTAGAGGACGTCTTAGTAAGTCCTCATGATCCGGGAACCTGGCATGAGGGTAGCTTCTAAGGTGTCTTCCCATTGCTCTGGTGATCACCATGTCCCTTAAAATCGAATTGACCCGAACACCTCCAACGGTGGTGCTACCTACCTCTCAATGGTAGGATGGCATTACTTTAAGGACATTTACACAGACGAATTCCTTAGGGTAGGTAGACGACTCTAGATACTTGCTCTAATTTCAAAACAAATCAAAAAATACTTTTCACACCGACAAGCTTTCAAAGCAAACTTTTCAAACACTCTGACGTACGAGTCGATCTGAAATTTTTCAAAAGAAACTTTTAAACCCACATTGAAAAGCAAGCACACAATTTCGAAAACACATTGAGCAAGTATCTAAGAGCCCATGGATAACCATGGATAGAAAGGGTGCTAACACCTTCCCTTTCTATAACCTACCTCCCGAACCGAGAGCAATCTCTTAAAAGGAATTTTTCTGTGCTTTTGTCCTTTCCAATTGGAGAAAATAAAAGACGGTGGCGACTCTTGCTTCCGCGACATTTCGCGAACCAGCGTTAAACAGTCAGTTCCAGATCCACCGATCACAGTACGCTTTGATCCCTAATTTTTGCCTGGACCGCCCTTTCGGGTTTTCAGTCCACCGGGATACCCTTTTTTGCCCAAGCCGTCCTTTCAGGTTTTCGACTTGTCGGGTGTACATATTTTTTCCATTTCATCCCTTATTTTGCCCGAACCCTTTTGGTTCGCCGGGAAGCCCTAATTTTTGCCTAGGTGTGTCCACCTAGCGGGTCTTTGATTATGCGTAGTATTTTTCGACTATATCTATGTTCTTAGAATGCAGGGAGGTGCCCCCGGCTGTTTGTGTTGCCATATTACCAGAAGATGTATGATCGTGCAAGATTCGTTGCTAGAATGCCCCAAGTGACTCGGGCAGAGATTTGCCCCAGGCTATTTGGCCTTTGAGAGATTCTCCGAATCTTGATTGGATTGCCCCAGATGATGGACCGTGATCATGTCGTGCCCCTTGATTGGAAGTGCTTTTGTTCACTAGGTATTCATCGTGCGACTTTCCCTGCTGTTCAAACAAATGCAAGCAATGTTATATCAAAAATGCAAAGCTTATGTCTGTCTTGAAGATTTTGAAAATGCATTTTTTTCATAAAACAAGTGGATGTTTGTAAAACGTGATGTCAACTCCGTATTTACCGTAGGCCTTAAGGAGTCAGGATACCTTTCGTAACAGTATGCTTTCGAACTAACCCATGCTTCAGCTAGGACTTTTAAGGGTTGTAGCGTGGCCTGGTTCATGGTTTAAGAATCAAAGGATAAAGGCTCAAATTTTATTTGTACCCACCCGCTCTTCGTGATGTTCTCCAAACCTAAACTCAGTTGATCGTGCGTTAGACCTTGTTTGAGTCCTTGCTCTGATATTCTGGTGACGGTTCGGATATTGACAATTTATTTCGAATAGGCAGTCATTTCCTTTTTTTGTTGAGGGTTTATAGGACCTCTTTCTTTTTGATTTTGTTATCCCTGTTTTTTGCCTGAACTGCTTCTTTTGTGATTACAGTCAGCGGGATGCCCCAGTTTTGTAAGTCCCCTTCATAGGTTTTGACTTATTGGGCTTTTATTTCTGAGATATAATGATTGCCTGCCTTTAATTATTCGGAACCATCACTGTCTTTTTTTTGTTTTGTAAGGACCTCTTTGGTGCTATTCGTTGTGCACTTGGATCAACTGAGAGACTACCCTGCCCCAGGTTATGATTAAGGGTTTTAAATTTCGAAAAGAAAAACTCCTACTTCTTTGGCTCAAAGGGGTTGACGAGGGATTATCTTCCTTATAACTCCAGTGTTTAGGAATTGAAACAATGCCTGTACCTCATCAGCGGGGTCTGTTCAAAAGCATACTGTAAAGATCGTGGTATCGTTTTCGTCATCCTCCCTCAAGAGGCTTAGCATTATTAACCGAGCGTTGATCATCAGAAAAAAATATGAAAATAATTTGCATATAGTGAATACGAATATATTGCTTCAAAACAGACATATGCGATGCATTAATGAAATAACAACGTTTAACATGAGTAAATGTCTGAACAAAAGAAAATTACAACTTGAAAATCCTAATGAACAAAAGTATTTTCATCTCAGGGCTTGTTACTTCAAATGGTGAGCCTTGGAGGGATGGTAGAAAAACTCAGCCTGACCATCTTGTGTGAACTCCAATGCTCCTTCATCAATCAGGTCCTGGATCTTGTTCTTCAGAGCCCAACACTCATTTGTATCATGTCCTGGACTGGCAGAGTGGTAGGCACACCTTTTATTGGGATGATAGGTAGGAGATGCTGTGTTTGGGTTCCAGGGATGCGCCCTTAATGTGATCAGATTCAACCTCAACAGGCATTGTAAAGCTTGAACCAGCGACATGTTGAGCTGGGTGAATTGCCTCCTGGGCTTGTTTGGCTGAAGCTGGTGAGGTTGATGCTGAATTTGTGACACTGGAGCCATGTGAGGAGCTCTCCCTTTATCTCCTTGTCTCAAAGATGGTTGAATGACGACTGGCCCTTCAACCTTAGATGTTTGTCCCAGTTGGTTACCCTGAAGCAGCTGGTTGACGAGAACCCCGAGCTCATCTTGTCTTTGAGCTAAGTCTTGAATGGCAGTCACCTGCCCCAGCATCTGGGCTTTCAATGCATCCACTTCAGCTTGCAGATGTTTCAGCCGTTCGTCCTCAGCACTGTTCCTGACCAAAGTCTCCATGAGAAGTGTCCTCAGCTCCTCCTGCCCCTTGGATAGATTCAGGAGGATTTCCCCGAACCGAGTCTCTTGAGCAAGAAGGTCCTGGTTATCTTGTTGGCAAGCATTGCTGAAATAAACAGCGAAGATGGTAAGTGACCTGTCAAAAAGGGACCTGTTATGCAATGATATGTATGTATATATATGCAATGTTTTCAAAGATCTCGCGGGGTAAACAAGAAAAAATTGTCAGAATTTGAATCCGGTAGCTTGAGTGAAGGGGCCTCATGTTGTTGAGAGTCCTTCTTCAAGGGTCAAAGGCTCACCATATCCAGTGGGTCATAGCCCCTGACAACCTTGGCTAGAGGAAAATAAATCCCCTTTTCCCCTTGCTAGACAGTTGGTTCATCATGACCTGCATCGCAAGCCCTTGAGATCCTTGAAATGGATTAGTCTTTATGCAGGATGTATGCAATGGTATGATGGTATGTTATGCATGGAGTGATGTAAGTAAACCCTGTTATGAGTCCTGATTAAGGACTATAAACAAAACCTGCAAGAAACTTGGTAAACCCTGTTATGAGTCCCAATTAAGGACCGTAAACAAAACCTGCAAGTAGTTCATGTGTCAGATAACAAGCATGCGAGTAGTCAAGTACGAAGGCACACAAGTCACACAAGTCACACAAGAGAAGCCCTTAGAGTTTAGGTCAGCATGAGGTCTAGGTATTACCCTCTTGAAGTTGGTGGGCTCAACCTGTCCTATTAGAAGTAACTGGGTTCTAAGGGTCCCAATATCACTGGATTGCTTTCATTGTTCATCGTTTCGATTTAGCCACTGAACTGGCGACCGAAATATTCCAGGAAAGCAACCCTCAATTGAGTGTAGTATCGAGTATCAACCAACCTCGGACTGCACCAAAGTCAGTTATCTCACTACCCTAAAGAGGCCAAGATAGTTCAATTAAGGTTCCTAAGGTCTATTGATGCTTCATAAAACCACGCGGAGGCCCCGTACTCTCCTTGACTGAACTCAAGGGTTACCGGTACACACCAAAGTGCCACATCAACGTAGCAGACTGTTTCAACCATGTCGGTATACCCCGCACAGTTCCCTCACAGCCTTGTTGCTACTTTCTAAGAAGGTATCCCCAGATCCGGGTTAGGATCTATAGAACTCCCGAGACAGTCCCACAATAATAAAGCAAGCAATTCAGACAATTGAAAACACAGTGATCTTAGTCCTAAGGTACACCTCACTTTATAAAGAGGTCCCCAACAGAGTCGCCAGTTCTGTGATCGGTGGATCTGGAACTGACTGTTTAACGCTGGTTCGCGAAATGTCGCGGAAGCAAGAGTCGCCACCGTCTTTTATTTTCTCCAAATGGAAAGGACAAAAGCACAGAAAAATTCCTTATAGAGATTGCTCTCGGTTCGGGAGGTAGATTATAGAAAGGGAAGGTGTTAGCACCCTTTCTATCCATGGTTATCCATGGGCTCTTAGATACTTGCTCATTGTGTTTTCAAAAATGGTTTGTTTTCTTTTCAACTGTGGGTTTTAAAAAAAGTTTCTTTGAAAATTCCAGTTCGACTCTTGTATCAGTCCTCAAGAGTGTTTGAAAAGTTGCTTTCGAAAGCTTTTTGAAAAGGTGTCGGTGTGAAAAGTATTTTTTTTATTTTTGTTTTGAAATTGGAGCAAGTATCTAGAGTCGTCTACCTACCCTAAGGAATTCGTCTGTGTAGATGTCCTTAAAGTAGTGCCATCCCACCATTGAGAGGTAGGTAGCACCACCGTTGGAGGTGTTCGGGTAAATTCGAGGTTCGGGACATGGTGATCACCAGAGCAATGGGAAGACACCTTAGAAGCTACCCTTATGCCAGGTTCCCGGATCATGAGGACTTACTAAAACATCCTCTACTCGACGATCACCTTTCGAGAGGCAAGGCAACAGTGAGGCGTACCCTAGAGGTGGTGTGTGATTTGTGTGTCGTTTTCAGATATTTTGTCTTGTTCACGTCATGGGTGATCTACGCTTTTGTTTTTATTTTAACATTCATTCTTGCATGCAATTTATTAGCAGTTAAAAGTTGCGGGAAATATAAAGTTCCTAAACTATTACAAAGGCGCGGGTCCACATCGCCAAATTAAATCCAGGACCCGATTTGACATAAAATATAAATGCGAGAAATAAATATCAAATTTACACGGTTTTGGGAGAATTACATAAAAACCATAAGAAAGGAAATAAATGCGCGAAACAAATTAACAATCGAAAGCGAGGGCGTTGGATCCTTTTTAATGAAATTAAAATATGATTAACAAATTAATTAAATTAAAGAAAAAAAAGAAAAGATTTTGAGCTTTTTGTATTTATGAATTTTTAATGAGAATATTAAATGAAATTAAAAATTTAATTAACCCTAATTCTACAATTTTTATTTATTAAGAAAAAATGTTAAAATTGAACCTAAAATTAAACCTAATTAATTAATGCAATTTTATTTACAAGAAAATAATATTTAATAATTAATCATGGTGAGAGAAAAAGGAAAAAGAATAAAAAAAATACTCAAAACCCTAATTCTACACTTTTTTAATTTATTAAGGAAAATATTTGAATTAAACCTAAATTTAAAAAGCTAAATCAATTATTGAGATTTATTTACAAAAAATAAATATTTAAATAAAATATATTCTTATTTTTGTCTTTTCTGATTTTTTATTTTTTATATGTTTTATGAAAATAAATTAATTTAAAGAATTAAAGGGAAATTAATTAAAAACAAATAAAAATAGAAAAATACAAAAAAGATAAAAGAGCAAACCATGGGGGGTTCTGTCCCCAAATTGGAGGTCAAGTTGTAGCAATTCTGGCCCAATAGCCCTTGGCCTTGTTGACTTTTCCTGGAAGCGTGCATGTGTGTTGACTGATGCCTATGATGTTCATCAAACATGGGCCTTTGGATTAGGATCATGGGACAAGTGGCGTGCCTGGATTGTGAGCGTATGGTGGACGCTGGGAGAGAGAGCTGCATGCAAATATAGTCAGAAAAATAACATGGAGAGAGGGGGGACCTGGGAATCGAACCCAGGTCCCAGAGTTTACCAATGCAACGCCTGACCAATGGAGCTGTTAACGCACTTTGTATATTATATGGACCATAATTATTATAAGAAAAGACAAACGTTAGTGGCCTGAGTCAGCAAAACGCGCGCCACTCTTTGAATAGACCAACCATATCATGCCACCTGATCTTCTTCCTCGTCCATGCGTTTTGAGCTGAAAAAAGAACATCAAATAGCGGGGGTTTTGAACCCCCACAATCTGAAGTGCTAAAAAATAACGAATAGAAATTGGCTGCATATAAAAAAAGCGCGAGGGATGTTTTAGATTCAGGAGAACGTCACGAGTTCAATGGTATAATTCTTATGGTTCAATTTTTCCATATGGACGAAGCCCTCTTTGAAGGTCCCTGCAACCCTAAAATGCTCCCATGGTGATTTCGCGTATAGGCAAGCAAAACTCAATTAAACAATATGGTTAGATTCAGAATGGATCAATTAGTATAAATCAACAAAGAAAATGCAATGAGAATGCTTAAAAATTGAAACACGAATATGCATATTTCCATGAAAAGTGAGACATATTTCTACCAATTCTTTGCGTTAGAACCAGTGGCTTTGATCCAGAAATGTTCCCTGATGCTTCAGGAATGTAATGGAGTCAATATTTTGCCTTGAAACTCCTTGGAATCGTGTTTTCAGTTTTTTGGAATTTTCTTGAAAAAGTGCCAAGTTGTTTATGGTTTTTGGGCGCAGCTTTCAGGTCTTTTGTGCATTAGGTTTGCATTAGTATATGTAAGGAATGAATTAGGGTTGAGTTTTGATCCAAAAAATCCTTGCATTGATGGAATGAATATTTGATTTTCATGCATAATTTTTCAAATCTTTTTCACATGTTTTTGATGTCAATCATAGCCAATCTTCCCAATTTGAGTTGTGCACGAATCTTGAGTGAATCATGAGTGATTATACTGCATAAAAAGATTCATATACATTTGTTTAGTATTTTTCCATATTTTAATTAATTAAATGAATTAATAGTAATTAAAAATTCAAATAAATAAATAAAAATGATGAATAAATCCCCTTTGGGCCAAATGGTCGTGCACATGCTTTGGATGATGAATCTTGGAAGAAAATGTGGCCCATTAGCAATTTTAAGGCATTTGAAGCAATGTTGACTTTTCAAAATACCCAAAAATTTCCCAACTTCCACAAGGCATATCTTGCTCCATTTTTAAGCTTTGATCATGTTCTTGGACATTTTGGAAAGGTCTTGAAGTCCTCTAACCAATGCCTTTGGTCCCAAGTCATTTTGATTTACCAATCTCAAGTTATGGCCTTTGACTTAAAGTCCCTTTTTGTTGACTTTTGAGAATGACCTATAATGTTGAAATTGATAACTTTTTGTGAGAGCATTTCTTGGACTTGAAGTGTGAAGAGGAGTTGTAGGAAATGTCATTCTCTTCAAAATGAGATTTGGATGGAATTTTTCTGATAATCCATGTGGAAGTTATGTCTTGGTCAAGTTACAGTTGACTTTTTCAACTGTCCAAATATGGAAACTTTTGCATCTTGAGACTTTTTGAGCCAAGCTTTGAGAATCATGATCAAGCATTGATCAAATGATGTTTGTGGCTTCAAAATGAGATGTTGACCAAAAATTTGAACTTTTGACTGTCAAATGACCATTTTGCCCCTACAGTTGACTGTAGGGCAATTAGGGTTTTTGACTGTGCAATTTTGTGCTGTAAGTCTTGAAACTTGGCATGAGGATGCTTGACCATGTTTATAAGCATGTGGGACTTGATTGGACCCTTGGAAACTTCATTTTCTTTGTCAGAACCAAAACCCTAATTTTGACTGTTAGGAGGCCCTTGAACTGTGCAACCCTTGGGGAGATTTTGAAGCATGCTCTTTGCAAATCTTGAAGAATATGAGAGGGAAAATTTTGGGGTACAACAATGCCTCTGCATCTACTACGGTTAAGAAATCATTTCCGGTGAAGAAGGAAACAACTGTTGTGTATTCTCAGAGAGGAGCAGGAAGAAATGAGCGCCGGTCGACTGTGGGGGCCGTGATGATCTAGAATCCATCAAACGATCAACCTCGCAATTACCAGTCCAGACCTAAACAGCAATGGGGAGAACGGCCACCACGGAAGTTCACCCGCATCAATATGACACCTGCGCGGGTTCTTCCACATTTGTTGAATTTGAATCTCACCAAGATTAGGGAAGCACCAAAGATTGTGAATACTGCTTCACCGCACTATCATCCCAATGCCAAATGCGCCTACCATTCCGATAGCGTCGGACATGACACAAACAATTGTTGGGCGCTAAAAAATAAAATTCAAGACTTGATAGATGCAAAAGAGGTGGAGTTCGATGCTCCAGAGAAGCCAAACGTGATATCTGCTCCAATGCCGAAGCACGGTCGAAATGTCCATGCTATCGAGGAAGATTTGTATGTTTCTGATGTCGGTGACCTGAGGACTCCGCTGTTAACCATCAAGTTAAATCTGCTAAGAGCCGGGATTTTCCCGGGATGCAAAGAAGACTGCTACTGTTGTTACTCTCTGCCGTTTGACTGCCCATCACTGAAGAAAGGCATCCAAGGCCTGATGGACAGTCAACAAATTCTGTTTGAGAAGATTCCTGCTATTCCAACCCCTACTGAAGATGTTTCAATTATCACCATTCACGCCAATCTTTCCAAGGCCGTCAAAAAGCCTATTAAGATTACATCAGCTACAAAGATTGTTCCTTTGAAGATAACTATGCTTGGGCCGGTCCCCTACAGTTCTGACAAGTCAATACCATGGAATTACGGTGGAGACATCTACTACCATGGTGTTAAACAAGTTGAAGTAACCGAAGTAAGCTCTGATGAAGAAGAGGCCAGCATTGGAAACATTGCTGGTACAAGCAAGATCACCCGAAGCGGGAGAATATTTTCTCCAGAGATTGCCCCCCAAAGGCAACCTTTGGACCCTCAGCTGCTGCCAGAGTTAATCCTGCACCAATAAGACTTCCCGCCGAAACTCCGTTGATTGAAGAAACTGTTATTCTCGTCGTTGTCCCTCCTACTTCTGCTGATAAAGGTAAAGGGACCCAAGATGAGCTCGTCCGGATGAGGGCTCAACCTTTGGTCATCCCGGAGACCTCTAAGAAAGAGATGGAGGAGATCCTGAAGATAATTAAAAAGAGTGATTATGACGTGGTAGAGCAACTGTGGCAAACCCCCTCGAAGATCTCCATGTTAGCATTACTGCTTTGTTTTGAGGCGCACGCCAAAGCATTGATCAAATTACTGAAGACAGCCCATGTACCCCAGGAAACCTCTGCCGACCAATTCCAAGACTGTGTAGCCAGTCTTACAGCAGACAACGGTTTAGGTTTCTCTGATGTGGACCTGACCTTAAAAGGAAGAAAACACAACGACGCATTACATGTGTCAGTAGAATGCCAAGGAACTACTCTGGCCCATGTTCTGGTCGACACTGGTTCTTCTCTGAACGTGCTGCCCAAGAAGGCTCTCGGCCGTTTAGATTGTGAAGGCTTGAAGTTGAGGCCAAGTGTTGTACCCCAAAATTTGCCCTCCCATATTCTTCAAGATTTGGAAAAATCAAGCTTCAAAATCCCTCAAGGGTTGCACAGTTCAATTGCCTCCTAACACAGTCAAAATTAGGGTTTTGGTTCTGGCAAAGAAATTGAAGTTTTCAAGGGTCCAATCAAGTCCCACATGCCTACATACATTGTCAAGCATCCTTATGCCAAGTTTCAAGACTCACAGCATCAAGTTGCACAGTCAAAAACCCTAATTGCTCCACAGTCAACTACAGGGGCAAAATGGTCATTTGACAGTCAAAAGTCAAAATTTTTGGTCAACATCTCATTCTGAAGCCACAAACATCATTTGATCAATTCTTGATCATGATTCTCAAAGCATGGCTCAAAAAGTCTCAAGATGCAAAAGTTTCTATTTTTGGACAGTTGAAAAAGTCAACTGCAAATTGACCAGGGCATAACTTCTTCATGGTTTATCAGAAAAATTCCATCCATAGCTCATTTTGAAAAGGATGACATTTCCTACAACTCATCTTCACACTTCAAGTCCAAGAAATGCTCTCACAAAAAGTTATCAATTTCAACATTATAGGTCATTTTCAAAAGTCAACAAAAAGGCACTTTAAGTCAAAGACCATAACTTGAGATTGGTAAATCCAAATGACATGGGACCAAAGACATTGGTTAGAGGACTTCAAGACCTTTCCAAAATGTCCAAGAACATGATAAAATATTAAAAATTGAGCAAGATATGCCTTGTAGAAGTTGGGAAATTTTTGGGAATTTTGAAAAGTCAACTTTGCACAAAAGGCTTCAAAAATGCTAATGGGCCACAAATTCTTCCATGAATCATTACCCAAAGGCTATGCACGACCCACTAAGCTCAAAGGGAGTTATTTTCTTATTTTTGATTAATTATTTGAATTTTTATTATCAATAATTCATTTAATTAAATTTAAATATAAGAAAAATACCAAATCATGTTTTTAAATCTTTTTTGTGCAGCAAATATCTTCCACACATGTAAGAGATTTCGTGCATCAATCAACAAGGACAAAATCATCCATATTTGGCATAATTGGCATGAAAAAAGATTGAAAAAGATATGGAGAAAATCAAAGATTTAAAACATGAATGCATGGACTTTGGGCTTGGCTTTTTGACCTAATTCCATTCAGATACATATGCATAACATAACCTAATCCTAACACACATGAAATATTGCTGAGAGGCTGCATACCAAATTGCAAATTTTTGGCAAAAAGTTGAAAACTGATTTCATACCTAGAGCACGTTTCAAAGCACAATAAGCCTTCCAATACATTCCTGACATTGCTAGGAACGTGTTGCAATCAAGAACCAATCTCCAGACCTCAAGAATTGGTAAAACAAAGTCACACTTTTCATAAACTTTTCCATAATCGTGTTTCAATTTTTAAGCATTGTTCATGTGTTTTGTTAATTGATTCTTGCTAATATTGATGTTCTGAAGCTAATGGTACCCCTTAATTGAACTAACAATGCCTATATCAAAATCTGCCATTAACGTTTTCTAGGTTTTCAGAGCTCCAAATTTAGGGGTTTTCACATAGGGAAAAATTGGACAACCAAACCTATGCCAATGGATTCGTGACCTCAAGACGAAATCAATCCACACCTCGCGCCTTTTTTATATTTGGCCATGTCCTATTCGCTATTTTTGCAGGTCTTGTTTAGTGGGGGTTTAAAACCCCCGCTATTTGCTTATGTTACAGGTACAAAAGACGAAGAAGATGCTAGCGTGTCCAGGCGTGGTTGGTCAGTTTAAATATTAGCGCGCTTTTTTGGTTTGTTTCAGCATGGTTACTTTTTTCATGTATATTATTTATGTTCTATTATACTAACAAAGAAACGCGTTAGTTCAACTGGTGGCTGAGGTGTCCTGCAGGTACTGGGACCTGGGTTCGATTCCCAGGTCCCCCCATTTAATCCATAATTTTTGTTGTACTATGTTCCAATGCAGCGTAGTCTCAATGGCTCACCATGCACGCCCTTGCCTGTGCCTGCCAAGTGGATCTGATGGTCAATCTGAAGGCCACAATAGGATACCTACCATGCATGCCAGTCAATGAACATGCACTCTATCCTGGAAAGTCAAACAGGGCCTTGATTCAATGGGCCAAATTTCTCAAATCATACCTCCCTTTGGGTCTGAATACCCCCCATGGTTTGCATTATTTTTTATTTTTATTTGATTTTCTTTAAATTCTTTTTAATGTTTTAATTATTTCTTTTCACCATAAAATAAATTTCACAATAAAAAATCAGAAACTAAAAAATATATTTAATTATTATAATTTCACCATTATTTATTTTGTAAATAAACTTTAAATAATAAATTTAGTTAATATAGGTTTTCAATTTTAACACTTTTTCTTAAATAAATAAAATATGTAGAATTAGGGTTTTAATATTTTTTTCACCTTTTCTTTTTAATAAACAATCTTCTCTCATTATTATTATTATTAATTATCAAATATTTTGTAAATAAACATATAATTAATTAATTAGTGTAAATTAGGTTAAACTTGAATATTTTCATTAAATAATTAAAAACAACCTAGAATTAGGGTTTCTTTAATTTTAATTTTAACTCTCTTTATTTCATAAATACAAAACATAAAAAACATTTCTTTCCTTTTATTAAATAATTAATTAGTTTTTTTAATTTCATTTAATTTCTTTAAAGGGTCCAACGCCCTCGAACGTTCTATCTCTATTCTTTTCGCGCATTTATTCTTATTTTCCTTTGTGAATATTATGTAATTGCTCAAGCCATGTAATAGTAACTAGGTTTTATTTTCCGCATTTTTTATCAAACGGGTCTTTGTTAATTTGGCGATGTATAGACCCGCGCCTTGTAATAGCGTAGGATTTTACTTTCCGCATTTAAATTTCCGCACTCTTAAACTATTAAACTTTGAATGAAAGAATGTATGGCCTAAATTAAAAACAAGCGTAGATCACCATGATACATGTACAAGATAAAACATAAACTGAAAATAACACACGAATTCACACACCACTCTTAGGGTACGCCTCACTGTTGCCTTGCCTTCGAAACGTGGTCGTCGAGTATAGGACGTTTTAGTAAGTCCTTATGTCCATGATCTATGGCATAGGGGTAGCTTCTAAGGTGTCCTACTGTTGCTCTGGTGACCACACTGTCCCTAACAATCGAATTGACCCGAACACCTCCAACGGTGGTGCTACCTACCTCTCAATGGTGGGATGGCATTACCTTAAGGACATTTACACAGCCTAATCCCTTAGGGTAGGTAGATGACTCATAGATACTTGCTCTATTAAAAAACAAATCAAAAACTCTTTTCACACCAACACTTTTCAAAAAGCTTTCAAAACAATTTTTCAAACACTCTTGAGGACTGATACAAGAGTCGATCTGAAATCTTTAAACGAAACTTTTTCAAACTCACTCACAATTGAAAAGCAAACACTTTTGAAAACACAAATGAGAAAGTATCTAAGAGCCCATGGATAACCATGGATAGAAAGGGTGCTAACACCTTCCCTTTCTATAAATCTACCTCCCAAACCGAGAAACTATCTCATAAGGAATTTTGCTGTGCTTTTGTCCTATCCATATTGGAGAAAATAAAAGACGGTGGCGACTCTTGCTTCTGCGACATTTCGCGAACCAGCGTTAAACAGTCAGTTCCAGATCCACCGATCACAGAATTGGCGACTCTGCTGGGGACAACTTAAAGTGAGGTGTACCTTAGGACTAAGATCACTTGTGTTTTCAATTGTTGTGCTTGTTTGCTTTATTATTGTGGGCTGCATCGGAGTTACATAGATCCTAACCCGGATCTGGGGATACCCCGTTAGGTAGCATAAGCTGTGAGGGACCTGTCCGGCGTAGACCGACACGGGTGAAACAGTGGCTACATTGGTGTGGCACCTTGGTCTGTACCGATATCCCTTGTGTCGCAACGAGGAGAATATGGGTCTTCTGAGGAGTCATTAAGCACCAACCGACCTTAGAACCTTAAATGACCCAACTTGGCCAATAGAACAGTAGCAGTATGCTACGCCCATTGAGGCTAAACTCTCGTGATGGTTCTGGCCGCAAGAAAAGATTGCGATGCTGGAGTTATGACAGATTGAGGGTAGTCAGTGATATTGGGATCCTCTAGAACCCGATTACTTCTGATAGGACAGGTCTTAGCCAACAAACTGAAAGAGGGTAATACCTAAACCCCATGCTGGCCTAAACCTAAGGGTTTGTCTTGTGTGACTTGTGTGCCTTATCATGTTTTCCTTTGTGAATATTTGTGGTGTGCTTTATCATAACATCATGCCATCATAAACATTGCATGCATCCTGCATAAGGACTGACCATTTCAAAGACAAGAGGGTTTCACCTTTGCTCTGTTTTGTAGGACATCATGATGCCTATGCGAAGGAACACTATCCGGTTCAATTTTGTCCACCCACCTGAGTTGCTTGAAGAGTTGGTTAGCAGAATTCCAAATACTACTTCCTTCATCCAGAGGCATGGTTCTCTTCTCAGTTTAGTCACGGCAAAGTGGGACCAACAACTGATGAGTGTCCTGACACAGTTTTATGACCCTCTGTACCAGTGCTTCACCTTTCAAGACTTCCAGCTGGTCCCTACCCTGGAAGAGTTCTCTGATTTGCTTGGTATCCCTATCTTGGATCAGACTCCCTTCACTGGTTTGGAAAAGGCTCTTAGGCTTGAGGAGATTGTTGCAGCTCTTCCTTTGACCCACAAGGATGTAATGGACAACTGGGTGACTAGAAGCAAAGTTAAGGGTTTCTTGGCCAAGTTTCTGATTGGTAAGGCTAACAGTTTCTGGAATGACCTGGACTTTAGGGCGTATGAAGACATTCTGGCTCTCTTAATCTATGGTCTAGTCTTGTTTCCTAATCCTGATAACTTCATTAATGTCACTGCCATAAGGATCTTCATGTCTCGGAATCCTGTGCCCACTCTCTTGGGTGATATCCTGCAACAACTTTATGCTTGTACTGCCCGAAGACGAGGAACTCTGTGGTGTTGTATTCCTTTGTTAGTGAGGTGGTTTATTTTGCACCTCCCTAAGTTCGTGCTGAAGAACAAAGAAGGAAGAGGTTAGGCTCATAGGTTAATGTCTCTCACTGATAAAGACATCACTTGGACTCTCAGAGGTTTGGATGAGGTAGCTGTTATTGATCATTGCGAAGAATATCCTAATGTTCCTCTGATTGGTACCCAAGGAGGAATCTCTTATAATCCATGTCTAGCTCTCCTCTAGTTTGGAAGAGCCAGAAGAGCAGGGCCTCATGAGATGTTGGTGCCTCACCTCAGTTTTGAGTTTCAGGTAGATAGTGACGAGCTGCGTCGTAGATTCATCAAGGCTTGGGACAGAATTCACAAAGCTGACCCTCAAGAGTTGGGACCAAAGACTTCTCTACCTATGGAAGCCTACTACAAATGGGTCCGCATCCATGCTCAGAAGTTAGGTATGCCATATGAAGCTGTCAGACCCGTCATTCTTGAGTATCCTGATAGAGATGGGGTTCCCCCAACTGTCCTCCCTCCTCAGATACCTACTGATCTTGATACACTAAAAAGGTCTTGGGCGCAACTGCGAGAAGAACGGGATTCTTATCGGGAAAAGTTCAACGAGCAAGAATTGAAGATCCAGAAACTGACAAAGCAATTGGAGAACGAGCGAGCCTTGAATGACTACATCCGTACTAAGAAGAGGAGACCCTGGGATCAATGATGAACTTTGGATATTCTTTTACAGTTTTATTTCCCTTTTCAGTATTTTCACTTTTATATAACGCCTAAGGGCAACTTGTTGAACAATTTAAATTTTAAAGTTGAATCTAATGAAGTGTGTTCCTTTTTGTTTGCAAAGTTGATTCCCGATTGTCTTTGAAAACATAAATCATACGCATTCCATTCATCATATGCATCATAGGTACTCTTCTTTTCAGGTTGCTTAATGTTCTTCGCTTTTTATTATTGCATCATGAACCCTGAATCATCTACCGAGCAGTCCATCAAGGCCCTTCAGGCTCAGAACGCACAATTCCAAGAGCTGATTATGAGTTTGGCCCAAGGTCAGGAGGAACTGAAGGCTCTGCTGGTCAAGAAGAAGAAGAAGAGAACTGTTCTATTCAACACTGGCCGGAGGTTTGGTAACACACTGCAGAATGAGGTTGATCAAGCTGGTTCTTCTGTAGGAAAAGGCAGTCCCCAGGGGGGAAGGGCTCCTAGTCCGGTGGTCTCTGACAGCGAGACTGATTTTAACGAGGAACAATATCCTCCAGATGAAGACAGGTACAAGTAGTTGGAAGACCGTCTGAATGCCATGGAAATTCAACAAGTGCCTGGTTTGGATTTCGGAGACTTGGGTTTATCTTCTGGTGTGGTCATCCCACACAAGTTCAAAGCACCATCTTTCGCAAAGTATGACGGGGCGTCCTGCTCTAAGTTACATCTCAGATCTTATGTGCGGAAGATCCAACCATACACTGTGGACAAGAACTTGTGGATCCATTTCTTCCAGGAGAGTCTTTCAGGGACTCATCTCGAATGGTTCTATCAGCTGGATGGAACCAAGGTTCGTAACTGGGAGGAGTTGGCTACTGCTTTTTATAAGTAGTATCAATATAATGCCGACCTCGCTCCTACACGTACCCAACTCCAGGGTATGTCGCTAGGATCGGGAGAAGGTTTTAAAGAGTATGCGCAGAAGTGGAGGGACCTGGCTGGCAGGGTGCAGCCACCATTAACAGATCGTGAGCTGGTAGATATGTTCTTGGGGACCCTATCCGGGCCATTCTTCAATCATCTCATTGGCAATTCGTCTGCAGGGTTTACAGACCTCATTCTGACTGGGGAAAGGATAGAGGCTGGCATGAAATCAGGGAAAATTCAGAAAGGTGCGTCCTCAAGTTCTGAGAAGAAACCTTTTAAAAAGGAGGCCAGTGCTGTGTATGGGCCTAGAAGGCAGAATAAACCAGAGCACCACCAAACTGTCAACACGGTGGTGATTGCTAAGCCTGCTGCCGCTCCTCGGCAACCTAACCAACCAAGGGGTGAGAGACCCAGAAGAGAATACACTCGGCTGAGTATGACCTTGTCACAGATCTTGCCGCAACTGCTATCGACCAACTTGGTAACCGTCAGAGAGGATCCAAAGGTGGTGAACACGACCTCTCCCAAGTATAATCCCAATGCCCGCTGTGCTTATCACTCTGATAGCCCGGGGCATTCTACTGATGATTGTTGGGCTCTGAGAAATAAGGTTCAAGACCTTATTGACGCGAAGGAAATACAATTTGAGGCGCCCGAAAGGCCAAATGTTGTGACTGCTCCTATGCCCCAGCATGGAGTAAATACCATTGAGGAAGACTTGTATGCAGTTTTTGTGGATGATGTTGCTACCCCTCTATTGACTGTTAAGAGGAACCTGCTGCTGGCCGGTTTATTTCCGGGTTGTAGCGAGGGTTGCCTTCTGTGTGCTGTTTACCCTACTGGTTGTCCGTTGCTGAAATCAGGTATCCAAAGCCTGATGGATAGCAGGGAGATTTTGTTCAAGAAGACCGCTGTTCCTTTTGTTCCTGTTGAAGAAGTATCTGTCGTCACAATTTTCAACAATCTTACCAAGGCTCCCCCGAGGAAGCCAGTCAAAATCATGTATGTTGCACCCATCATTATTACTGTTCCGGGGCCCCTCCCCTATGAATCTGACAAGGCTGTCCCATGGCACTATGGGGCAGATGTGTATGTGCTTGGAGTAAAGCAGGAGTTCAACATCGGTACCAGTATCAACAATATCACCGGTCCAGCTAAGGTTACTCGCAGTGGCAGGCTCTTCTCGCCTGACATTGCGCCACCAGTCATCCGAAGACCTCTTATAATAACACCTGCAAGTGCGCCTGTTTCCCTTTCTGACCAAGTTTCTACCCCTGCTGCCAAGTCATCTAATAATCGGGGCAAAGGGATTGATGATGTGCCTGCCCAGATGGAGGCACCGAAGACCGTTAATGTTGAAGCCTCCCAACAAGAGATGGAGGAAATCCTCAAGATAATCAAGAAGAGTGACTTTAACGTCGTCGAGCAGCTGGGGCATACCCCCTCCAAGATCTCTATGCTATCATTGCTGCTGTGCTCAGAGGCCCATGCCAAGGCCCTGATTTCATTTCTGAAGACGGTACATGTGCCACAAGAGACATCTGCAGATCAATTCACTGACTGTGTGGCCAATCTGACCACCGACAATGGTTTGGGTTTCTCGGATGCTGATCTTACCGCTAAGGGAAATAACCACAATGATGCCCTGCATGTCTCCATTGAGTGCAGGGGCACTACTCTCGCACACATGTTGGTGGACACCAGTTCTTCCCTGAATGTATTGCCCAAGAAGGCCTTAGACCGGTTGGATTGTGAGGGCCTGGAGTTGAAACCTAGCAACATCATTGTCTGAGCCTTTGACGGGTCGAAGAGGATGGTTCATGGAGAGGTAGATATTCTGATTCGTGTTGGTTCCCAAGTATTTGATTCAACGTTCTATGTGATGGATATTCGTCCATCTTATTCCTGTTTGCTGGGACGACCTTGGATTCACAAAGCTGGGGCAGTGACTTCCACTCTACACCAGAAGCTCAAGTACCTTGTCCAAGGGAAGATTGTTACTGTGCAGGGGGAGGAAGAATACATGGTTAGTCATCTGAATTCATTCCGGTATATTGAGATGGACGGGGAGTTTATTGAAACCCCCTTTCAACATTTTGAAGAGGTACCTCAAACATTGGCAGCAGCAGAAGCAGTGACTGAAGAGGGTTCTCCTTTGAAGATGGCCTCCTTGAAGGACGTCCGGGCTGTAATTAAGAAAGGTGAATGTGCTAACTGGGGCAGGCTCCCTGATTTTACTCCTAAAACTGACAAGTTTGGGCTGGGTTTTACTGCAGAGGCTCAGAGGGCTGTACACAAAACTAGGATCGAAAGACCTCCCGTGTTCATCACCAACCCGGGAGTGAATGCTATAGAAGGCGATGTGGAGGGATCAGAGTTCGATAGCTGGATCTACCCGACGACCGACGGTGGACCGAACAATTGGACCGCAAAAGACCACATACCTGTTACTTTTGTTACGCAGTAATGAATTCCTTTGTTTTTGTTATTTGTAATAAACAATAAATTGAAACTTTAGGGCTCGGTGTCTTACCCGGGGCACCGTGGCTTCATTTGTAAGGGCTTATTAACTGTCATTTCCATATATCATGAATAAAGCCATTGGACGTTTTTCGCATTTCAAATCTTGTGCTCCCTTTCTTTCTTTCTTTCTTTATATATTGAAAAAACAGCTATATTTACACACACTCACCCATACAGGTTCCAATCCACTCTGGATCTCACTGGTAACGACTCCGCTACTGCCAGTTATGACTTCGAAAATCCGATCAACTTAGCCGAAGACGAAGGTGAAGATGATTGCGAAGTGCCTGGTGAGCTTGCAAGACTGTTACTCCAGGAAGAGAGGGCCATTCAGCCACATGAAGAGCCAGTGGAAACGGTAAATCTGGGTACTGAGGCCGACAGAAAGGAAGTTAAGATCGGTGCCAATCTTGAGCTCAGCGTGAAACAACGGTTGATTCAGATGTTGCATGATTATGTGGAAATCTTTGCCTGGTCTTACGAAGACATGCCTGGGTTGGATACTGACATTGTGGTCCATCACCTGCCTACCAAGGAAGAATGCCCTCCGGTTAAACAGAAGGTCCGCCGTATGCGTCCAGAGATGTCCGAGAAGATCAAAGCTGAGGTTATGAAACAATTTGATGCCAGTTTTCTAGCAGTAACTTCTTACCCTCAGTGGGTGGCCAACGTGGTTCCGGTACCTAAGAAGGATGGTAAGGTCAGAATGTATGTTGACTACAGGGATCTGAATAGGGCGAGCCCCAAGGATGACTTGCCCCTGCCTCACATCGATGTTCTGGTTGACAATACTGCTCAGCACAAGGTGTTCTCCTTCATGGATAGGTTCTCAAGTTATAATCAAATCAAGATGGCTCCTGAAGATATGGAAAAGACTACCTTTTTTACCCAGTGGGGCACCTTCTGCTACAAGGTCATGCCATTCGGGTTGAAAAATGCTGGGGCAACCTACCAATGTGCCATGGTTGCTTTATTTCATGACATGATCCATCATGAGATTGAAGTATACGTCAATGATATGATTGCAAGGTCCCAAACTGAGGAGGAACACCTTGACCATCTACAGAAACTGTTTGACCGTCTGAAATTGTACAAGCTGAGGTTGAATCCGAACAAGTGCACCTTCGGGGTAAGATCTGGAAAATTGCTAGGATTCGTCGTGAGCGACAAAGGTATTCAAGTGGACCCTGCCAAGGTTAAAGCCATACAAGAGATGCCAGTTCCTAAGACAGAGAAAGAAGTCAGAGGCTTTCTAGGATGGCTGAATTATATTGCCCGATTCATCTCGCACCTAACTGCTACCTGTGAACCAATCTTCAAGCTACTGAAGAAAGATCAAGTAGTACGTTGGAACGATGAATGTCAGGCCGCTTTTGACAGAATCAAAGAGTATCTCCAAGAACCACCCATTCTTATGCCACCGGTTGAAGGGAGACCTCTAATACTATACCTGACGGTACTTGACAACTCAATGGGGTGTGTGCTGGGGCAGCATGACGAGTCTGGCCGAAAAGAGCACGCCATTTATTACCTTAGCAAAAAGTTTACCGACTGTGAGACCCGATACTCACTGCTCGAGAAAACTTGCTGCGCTTTGGTATGGGCTGCTCGTCGGCTGAGACAGTATATGCTGACTCACACTACTCTATTGATTTCAAAGATGGATCCAATAAAGTACATATTCGAAAAGCCTGCTCTGTCTGGAAGAATAGCAAGATGGCAGATGATCTTGACGGAATACGACATCCAGTATATGACTCAGAAAGCTATCAAAGGAAGTGTATTGGCAGACCACTTGGCCCACCAGGCAGTAGACGACTACCAATCCATGAACTTTGAGTTTCCTGACGAGAGCATCATGATAGTGACTGATTGTGAAGTACCTGGACCGGATGAAGGACCTGAGGAAGGATCCCGATGGTCTATGCACTTTGACGGAGCCTCCAACGCTTTGGGTAACGGTATCGGCGCTGTGATCATATCCCCTCAAGGCACTCATACTCCACTTACTGCCCGGCTATGTTTTAACTGCACCAACAACATGGCGGAGTATGAGGCATGCATCATGGGACTTCAAGCTGCGATTGACTTAAGGATGAAGTTTCTGAGTGTCTTCGGAGATTCCGCTCTCGTGATCAATCAGATCAAAGGCGAGTGGGATACGAAACATCCGAATCTTATTCCTTACAAAGAATGTGTATTGACATTGATCCCCCATTTCACAGAGATAACTTTTGAACATTTCCCAAGAGAGGGGAATCAGTTGGCGGACGCGTTAGCCATGATGTCTTCCATGTTCAAAGTCAAGTGGGACAATGAGGCTCCCCGGATCATTATCTGGAAACTGGACGAACCTGCATATTATTGTGATCTTGAGGCTGAGGTAGTAACTGAAAAACCCTGGTATCATGAGGTGAAAAGGTACTTAGAAGCTCAAGAATACCATGAAGGCGCATCCATCAATGACAAGAAGTTTCTGAGAAGGTTCGCAGCGAAGTTCTTCCTTAGCAACGACATTCTGTACAAGCGAAACCATGATTCGACCTTACTGCGTTGTGTGGATAAGACTGAAGCAGAAAGAATCATGGTAGAGCTGCATGAAGGTACCTTTGGAATACATTCCAGTGGACACACCATGGCGAAGAAAATCCTTCGGGCAGGATATTACTGGTCCACAATGGAAACCGACTGTTACCAACACTCTCGGACATGTCACAAATGCCAGATATATGCAGATAAGGTGCACGTTCCTCCAGTTCCTCTGAATGTCTTGACTGCACCTTGGCCTTTTGCAATGTGGGGCATTGATATGATCGGCGAGATTAAACCTACGGCATCCAACGGGAATCGCTTCATCCTGGTGGCGATTGATTACTTTACAAAGTGGGTTGAAGCAGCGTCCTACGCTACGGTAACCAAGAATGTTGTGGCACAGTTCATTCGGCATAACCTGATCTGTCGATACGGCGTCCCAGAAAGGATCATTACGGACAACAGTACCAATCTCAATAACAAGATGATCACTGAGCTCTGCGAGCAATTCAAGATACAGCACCACAATTCTTCTCCTTACCGACCGAAGATGAATGGGGCTGTAGAAGCAGCGAATAAGAACATCAAGAAGATTGTGCAGAAGATGACAGTGACCTACAAGGATTGGCACGAGATGTTACCGTTCGCTCTTCATGGGTACCGTACCTCAGCAAGAACTTCAATCGGGGCAACTCCCTTTTCATTGGTCTACGACATGGAGGCAGTCTTGCCGATTGAAGTCCAGATACCCTCTCTCCGGATAATGAAGAATGCAGATCTGAGCGAAGATGACTGGATCCAGACATGACTTGATCAATTAAACCTAATCGACGAAAAGAGGCTTACTGCTATGTGTCATGGTCAAACGTATCAAAAACGGATGATCAGGGCATTCAACAAGAAAGTCAGACCACAAGAGTATCACGTTGGGGATCTGGTAATCAAATGCATCATCCTTCCTCAGAGTGATCCCAGGGGCAAATGGACCCCTACGTACGAAGGGCCATTTATGGTTAAACATGTGTTCTCAGGAGGAGCCATGATCCTAACCACCATGGACGGTGACGACCTTCCTCACCCCGCCAATGCAGACATAGTAAAAAGATACTACGCATGATAAAAGACCCGCTAGGTTGACATACCTAGGCAAAAATTAGGGCTTCCCGGCGAACCAAAAGGGTTCGGGCAAAATGAGGGATGAAATGAAAAAAATCTGTACACCCGGCAAGTCGAAAACCTGAAAAGGCGGCTTGGGAAAAAATGGGTATCCTGGTGGACTGAAAACCCGAAAGGGCGGTCCAGGCAAAAGTTAGGGATAAAGCGTAATACTATGTCTCATTGGATCACCTTGCATCCAGAATCCGGTATCAACATCAAGTTCAAACGGCATCGATCAATCAGCTTCATCATCAACTGAGCAGCCAAGTGATGAGACGCTCGAAGATATAAAGGCGATAGCAGAGTTGGAACCCAGTGGGATTATTCTTTTCACATAGCTGTTTTGTTTTCCTTTTTCACAAAATTGTATAAACTCTGTTGTTCGGCGGCGTTCTCTTACTAGGACGTCAGCCCCTTGTACATAAAAACGCCTATTTACAGGCAAATTCAAAAATCAATACAAATTCACTTTTTAGACAAATTGCCAATTGTTTTTCCTTTTCTGTTTTGTCTTGCGAAGAACGTCCAATGTTCAATTTTTGATATATGCATTTGACACTAATTGCTAACTCATGAATATTTGCATGCGAAACAAAGGATTAATTACAGGTAACATTAGAAACAGGGGCAATAATGAGTTGTCTAAGCGATCTAATTGCTCTATCCATCAAGGTACCAAGGTAAGTTCAGCTGGAGAACATAACCAAGATACCTTAATTCCCCAGAGAGTGAGCCAAGATTCAACAATTCTCCCCAAGCAGCTGGTCTCCAATCAGTCCTGAACGAGGCACAATATCTCCTAGCAAGTCAGTGATACTCCCCCCGAGCAGAGTTAGCTTACAGTCAGCCTTATGGAAGTTGGATTATCCCCAGCAGATCTTAACATTCCCCAGGAGTATACAGACATTCTTAACAAGCATCCCCGACAGTCTTGATCTAAGATTGTTCCCCGGCGGTATACCAGACATTCGGTGGAGCCACTTCCCCAGTACAGTTCAAAAATTTCCCCAGGAGAGTCCAGTCTGAAGATTTCCCCAGGAAAGTGGAATCCATCTCCCCAGCAGGAAGCTTATCCCCAGTAGATTCTGGAAGCTTGTCCCCTGCAGAGCACGAACGCGTCCCCCAACTTTATTCAGAAGGTTATTTCCCCACCAGGATATAACTGGGTTATCCTCAGCCAAAAACCACGGAAAGGTCGTCCCCGACGAAGTTCTTCCTACCCCCCAGCGGAGTTTATCCAATCTTCTAACATAACTCAACAATGGTATCCCCAGCGGAGTTATCATCAGCATCTCAACAAAGTATCTCTCTTTCCCCACAGAGTTCACTCCCCGTAGATTAATCTATTCACCAAGTTTATTTCCCAACGGAGTCATCTTCTCCTACCGGTATTCTTGCAACGATTACCCCCAGCGGAAACGACAAAGCTCTACTCTTCCACAGCAGCTCAGGATTTAACTTCCCGGCATTCGTCAAGGATTTATTTTCCTAGAAAAAAACATACATTCATAAAAATCGCACCTTCATACATTATAGCATGCACACACGCATCATGAACATACAATCTCATTCATTTTGAGAACATCACGCATGTCATACATCATGACATCGCATACAACTAATGTTTTGTCTTTTCAGGACAAAGATCAATACAAAGATAACTGTTATCAACTTGTCGCAACTAAAGATCTGATTCCTGTATCTTGCCAGGGTGTATCTGTTGACGACTAATTCCAGACTCGATTCCTGTATCCTGCCAGGGCACGTCTGAAGAGTTCGAAGATCCGATTCCTGTATCTCGCCAGGGTGTATCTGTTGACGACTAACATTACCAGACTCGATTCCTGTATCTTGCCAGGGCACGTCTGAAGAGTTCGAAGATCCGATTCATGTATCTCGCCAGGGTGTATCTGTTGACGACTAACATTACCAGACTCGATTCCTGTATCTTGTCAGGGCACGTCTGAAGAGTTCGAAGATCCGATTCCTGTATCTCGCCAGGGTGTATCTGTTGACGACTAACATTACCAGACTCGATTCCTGTATCCTGCCAGGGCACGTCTGAAGAGTTCGAAGATCCGATTCCTGTATCTTGCCAGGGTGTATCTGTTGACGACTGATTCCAGACTCGATTCTTGTATCCTGCCAGGGCACGTCTGAAGAGTTCGAAGATCCAATTCCTGTATCTTGCCAGGGTGTATCTGTTGACGACTACATTACCAGACTCGATTCCTGTATCTTTCCAGGGCACGTCTGAAGAGTTCGAAGATCCGATTCCTGTATCTCGCCAGGGTGTATCTGTTGACGACTGATTCCAGACTCGATTCCTGTATCCTGCCAGGGCACGTCTGAAGAGTTCGAAGATCTGATTCCTGTATCTTGCCAGGGTGTATCTGTTGACGACTACATTACCAGACTCGATTCCTGTATCTTGCCAGGGCACGTCTGAAGAGTTCGAAGATCTGATTCCTGTATCTCGCCAGGGTGTATCTGTTGACGACTGATTCAAGACTCGATTCCTGTATCCTACCAGGGCACGTCTGAAGAGTTCGAAGATCCGATTCCTGTATCTTGCCAGGGTGTATCTGTTGACGACTACATTACCAGACTCGATTCCTGTATCTTGCCAGGGAACGTCTGAAGAGTTCGAAGATCCGATTCCTGTATCTCGCCAGGGTGTATCTGTTGACGACTGATTTCAGACTCGATTCCTGTATCTTGCCAGGGCACGTCTGAAGAGTTCGAAGATCTGATTCCTGTATCTTTCCAGGGTTTATCTGTTGACGACTACATTACCAGACTCGATTCCTGTATCTTGCCAGGGCACGTCTGAAGAGTTCGAAGATCCGATTCCTGTATCTCGCCAGGGTGTATCTGTTCACGACTGTATTCTACGGACTCGATTCCTGTATCTTGCCAGGGCACGTCTGAAGAGTTTAAAGATTCGATTCCTGTATCCAGCCAGGGAACATCTACATAGAGAGTTTGAAGATCAACTCCTGTAACAGGCCAGGTAATTATCTTTCTTTCTCAGGTACGCAAGTTCTCGCTAAGGAATCTCTTATGCGATCGACACCTAGATGGCATCTATAAGCCCATCCACATACCAACAGATCCAGATGGCATCTATAAGCCCATCCTCCTATCCATCATCTCTCTAAATGGCATATGTAAGCCCATTCCCACCATCACACTGCTGACACTCTACTATGTGAGTGCAAATTTCTGGGCACTCTAGTGTTCAATCATCTTCCACCTTCGGATTACGAAAGGCACGCAAGCCAATCTACATCCTCAGGTCTAAGAAGATTGAACAGGGGCAACTGTTGTACCCCAAAATTTTCCCTCCCATATTCTTCAAGATTTGGCAAAATCAAGCTTCAAAATCCCTCAAGGGTTGCACAGTTCAATTGCCTCCTAACACAGTCAAAATTAGGGTTTTGGTTCTGGAAAAGAAATTGAAGTTTTCAAGGGTCCAATCAAGTCCCACATGCCTACATACATTGTCAAGCATCCTTATGCCAAGTTTCAAGACTCACAGCATCAAGTTGCATAGTCAAACACCCTAATTGCTCCACAGTCAACTACAGGGGCAAAATGGTCATTTGACAGTCAAAAGTCAAAAATTTTGGTCAACATCTCATTCTGAAGCCACAAACATCATTTGATCAATTCTTGATCATGATTCTCAAAGCATGGCTCAAAAAGTCTCAAGATGCAAAAGTTTCTATTTTTGGACAATTGAAAAAGTCAACTGCAAATTGACCAGGGCATAACTTCTTCATGGTTTATCAGAAAAATTCCATACAAAGCTCATTTTGAAAAGGATGACATTTCCTACAACTCATCTTCACACTTCAAGTCCAAGAAATGCTCTCACAAAAAGTTGTCAATTTCAACATTATAGGTCATTTTCAAAAGTCAACAAAAAGGCACTTTAAGTCAAAGACCATAACTTGAGATTGGTAAATCAAAATGACATGGGACCAAAGACATTGGTTAGAGGACTTCAAGACCTTTCCAAAATTTCCAAGAACAAGATCAAATCTTAACAATTTAGCAAGATATGCTTTGTAGAAGTTGGGAAATTTTTGGGAATTTTAAAAAGTCAACTTTGCACAAAAGGCTTCAAAAATGCTAATGGGCCACAAATTCTTCCATGAATCATTACCCAAAGGCTATGCACGACCCACTAAGCTCAAAGGGAGTTATTTTCTTATTTTTGATTAATTATTTGAATTTTTATTATCATTAATTCATTTAATTAAATTTAAATATAAGAAAAATACCAAATCATGTTTTTAAATCTTTTTTGTGCAGCAAATATCTTCCACACATGTAAGAGATTTCGTGCATCAATCAACAAGGACAAAATCATCCATATTTGGCATAATTGGTATGAAAAAAGATTGGAAAAGATATGGAGAAAATCAAAGATTTAAAACATGAATGCATGGACTTTGGGCTTGGCTTTTTGACCTAATTCCATTCAGATACATATGCATAACATAACCTAATCCTAACACACACGAAATATTGCTGAGAGGCTGCATACCAAATTGCAAATTTTTGGCAAAAAGTTGAAAACTGATTTCATACCTAGAGCACGTTTCAAAGCACAATAAGCCTTCCAATACATTCCTGGCATTGCTAGGAACGTGTTGCAATCAAGAACCAATCTCCAGACCTCAAGAATTGGTAGAACAAAGTCACACTTTTCATAAACTTTTCCATAATCGTGTTTCAATTTTTAAGCATTGTTCATGTGTTTTGTTAATTGATTCTTGCTAATATTGATGTTCTGAAGCTAATGGTACCCCTTAATTGAACTAACAATGCCTATATCAAAATCTGCCATTAACGTTTTCTAGGTTTTCAGAGCTCCAAATTTAGGGGTTTTCACATAGGGAAAAATTGGAGAACCAAACCTATGCCAATGGATTCGTGACCTCAAGACGAAATCAATCCACACCTCACACCCTTTTTATATTTGGCCATGTCCTATTCGCTATTTTTGCAGGTCTTGTTTAGTGGGGGTTTAAAACCCCCACTATTTGCTTATGTTACAGGTACAAAAGACGAAGAAGATGCTAGCGTGTCCAGGCATGGTTGGTCAGTTTAAATATTAGCGCGCTTTTTTGGTTTGTTTCAACATGGTTACTTTTTTCATGTATATTATTTATGTTCTATTATACTAACAAAGAAACGCGTTAGTTCAACTGGTGGTTGAGGTGTCCTGCAGGTACTGGGACCTGGGTTCGATTCCCAGGTCCCCCCATTTAATCCATAATTTTTGTTGTACTATGTTCCAATGCAGCGTAGTCTCAATGGCTCACCATGCCGGCCCTTGCCTGTGCCTGCCAAGTGGATCTGATGGTCAATCTGAAGGTCACAATAGGATGCCTACCATGCACGCCAGTCAATGAACATGCACTCTATCCTGGAAAGTCAAACAGGGCCTTGATTCAATGGGCCAAATTTCTCAAATCATACCTCCCTTTGGGTCTGAATACCCCCCATGGTTTGCATTATTTTTTATTTTTATTTGATTTTCTTTAAATTCTTTTTAATGTTTTAATTATTTCTTTTCACCATAAAATAAATTTCACAATAAAAAATCAGAAACTAAAAAATATATTTAATTATTATAATTTCACCATTATTTATTTTGTAAATAAACTTTAAATAATAAATTTAGTTAATATAGGTTTTCAATTTTAACACTTTTTCTTAAATAAATAAAATATGTATGTTGTACCCCAAAATTTGCCCTCCCATATTCTCCAAGAAATTGCCAAGTCATGCTTCAAAATTCCCCAAGGGTTGCACAATGCAAAGGTCTCCTATACAGTCAAAACTAGGGTTTGTGTTCTGATCAAAGAAAGGAAGTTTTCAAGGACCCAATCAAGTCTCATATGCCTACAAAGATGGTCAAGTATCCTCATATCAAGTTTCAAGGCATTCAGCTCAAAATTGCACAGTCAAAACCCTAAATTGCACTACAGTCAACTGTAGGGGCAAAATGGTCATTTGACAGTCAAAAGTTCAAATTTTTGGTCAACATATCATTTTGAAGCCACAAACATCATTTGATCAATGCTTGATCATGATTCTCAAAATTTGGCTCAGAAATCATCAAAAATGCAAAAGTTACTATATTTGGACAGCTGAAAAAGTCAACTGAAATTGACCAGGGCATAACTTTCACATGGATTATCAGAAAAATTCCATCCAAAGCTCATTTTGAAGAGAAAGACATTTACTACAATTCATCTTCATATTCTAAGCCCAAGAAATGCTCTCACAAAAAGTTATCAATTTCAACATTATAGGTCATTTTCAAAAGTCAACAAAAAGGGACTTTAAGTCAAAGGCCATAACTTGAGATTGGTAAATCAAAATGACATGGGACCAAAGGCATTGGTTAGAGGACTCAAAGACCTTTCCAAAATGTCCAAGAACATGTGAAAAGCTTAAAAATTGAGCAAGTTATGCCTTGTGGAAGTTGGGAAATGTTTGGATATTTTGAAAAGTCAACAATGGTTCAAATGGTCTAAAATTGCTAATGGGCCTATTTTTCTTCCATGATTCATCATTCCAAGCCTATGCACGACCACTTGGCCCAAAGGGAAGTATTTTCTCATTTTTTATTTATTTATTTGAATTTATATTAATATTAATTCATTTAAATTATTTAAATATGTGAAAAATATCTATTTTGACCTAAAAAATCTTTTTATGCATGTTTTGCTTTCAAAATCTCGTGCACATCCCAAACATGGAAAGAATTGGACTAATTGATCATAATTGATACAAAATGCACATGAAAAGATATGGAAAAGATCTTAAGGAAATCAAATATTGAAAACCATTATGGCCATGGATTTGATTGAGTTTTGTTGCCCTAATACATTCACTACAAAGGCCTGAACCTAAACCTAATCAAAAAGGACTGGAAGCTGCGCCCCAAAGACCCTTGCCAAACTTGAAAATTTCACTTAAGAACTCAATTCTGAAAACGTGGTTGGAGGTGGATTCAAGCCTTAATTTCCATCCCAATAGCTTCCTGAAACCTCCCTGAACGCATTCCAATCAAAATC
The DNA here is from genome assembly GCA_948472305.1 of Vicia faba. Lineage (NCBI taxonomy): Eukaryota > Viridiplantae > Streptophyta > Magnoliopsida > Fabales > Fabaceae > Vicia > Vicia faba. The sequence continues at coordinate 68,573,737 of OX451741.1, read as the reverse complement.
GTCCATCCAAACGCAAAGAATCGGTAACAAGGACCTTCCCTGTACAGAGAAAATTTGATAATCGTATATCATCTTTTAAGCATTTTTTCAGCATTCTATTCATGGAATCATGTTTGTTATGAGCTTTTGAAACTAACCATTGTGTTTGATTGAATTTTTGCACGCCATACGCGATTCTACCATGCTTAAATTTTAGGGTTTACAGGTTGTTCAAAGAGGGCTTTTGCAATAAGGCAAAATTGGAGGTTAAGACATAGACCATGAGAACAAGCATGATGAGACGAATGAGAATCAACCCTCGCGCTCAATTTATGAGCGCTTGAGGGCTATTCGCTATTTTCCAATAGCCTACCTTAAGCCACGCCCAGAAAACCGTTGCCATTGTGTTTTGTTTTGCAGGGATGGTGAGGAAGAAGAAGCCGTGTCAAAACGTGATAGGCACATTTGAATTCTCGCGCGCTAATCCACTAACTATTTGCTTTGCTTTTATAATATTTCTTGTTTATTTACTAATCACGCGCGTTGAGTTGGTCTAGTGGCAGGCAATGATGCTGGTAACACACGTGACCTGGGTTCGAACCCCAGGTCTCATGCTATTTCAATATTATTTTTCGTTCACAAATCCCATGCAGCGCTTATGTTGAGGGTCATCATGCACGTTCAAAATCCAAAGGTCCATGCGTCTTGGGAGATCAATCAAAAGGCAGGGATTCAGGGAACACAACAAACCATAGTCAACGCATCACACATGATTGAGAAAGTCCAACGAGACCAAGGCTTAATGAGCCAGTTTGCTAAGGCCTTACCTCCATCTGGGGCATGAACCCCCCCTGGTTTGCTTCTCCATTTTTTTATATTTTATTTTTTCAATTGTTATTTTTATTGTTATAAATTAATTAATTATTTTTTTATAAAATACAAAAATACACAAAAATTCAGAAAAAACAAAAAATGCACTAAATATTCTATTTTAATATGTTCTTGTAAATAATTGTATAATTGAATTTAGTTTAATTAGGTTACAACATTAATTTTTTTTTTAATAAAAAAATCCAAAAATATGTAGAAATAGGTTTAATTAATTTTGATTCCTTTTAATTTCCCTTTTTACAATAATAATGTTTATTTTATTTATTTTCTATAATTAAATTTTGCATGTAAATTAACTTAGATTTAAATTAGGTTAAAACTTAATATTTTTTCATAATAAATCTGAAAAGCACTAGAATTAGGGTTTACATTTCAAATCTCATTCTAATAAATTCTTCTTCTTTTAAACATAAAAAACATAAAAATACCAAAAACATTTAATATTAATTCTGATCCCTTATTAATTTTAATTTTGCAAAAGGGCCCAACGCCCATACTTTTTTAATTGTTTAATTTGCGTATTTATTTTATTGCTTAAATACTTATGTATCTCTCCCAAAGCGTTGTAACAATTTAACTTTTCGCACTTTTATTTGCTTTATTTATTTTCCGCCAAATCGGGTCCGGTTTAATTTTGGCGATGTGGACCCGCGCCATTTGTAATAGCTTAGATTTATTTTTCCGCAACTTTTAAACTGTTAAATAAGCATGCAAGAATGAATGGCCTTAAAAATAAAATCAAGCGTAGATCACAACAAACATGACAAGACAAATATCAATGAACATGACACACAAATCGCACACACCACCCCTAGGGTACGCCTCACTGTTGCCTTGCCTCGAAAGGTGATCGTCGAGTAGAGGATGTCTTAGTAAGTCCTCATGATCCGGGAACCTGGCATGAGGGTAGCTTCTAAGGTGTCTTCCCATTGCTCTGGTGATCACCATGTCCCTACAAACTCGAATTGACCCGAACACCTCCAACGGTGGTGCTACCTACCTCTCAATGGTGGGATGGCACTACTTTAAGGACATTTACACAGCCTAATTCCTTAGGGTAGGTAGATGACTCATAGATACTTGCTCTATTTCAAAAAACAAATCAAAAACTCTTTTCACACCGACACTTTTCAAAAAGCTTTCAAAACAATTTTTTCAAACACTCTTGAGGACTGATACAAGAGTCGATCTGAAATCTTTAAACGAAACTTTTTCAAACCCACTCACATTTGAAAAGCAAACATTTTTGAAAACACAATGAGCAAGTATCTAAGAGCCCATGGATAACCATGGATAGAAAGGGTGCTAACACCTTCCCTTTCTATAAATCTACCTCCCGAACCGAGAAACTATCTCATAAGGAATTTTGTTGTGCTTTTGTCCTGTCCATATTGGAGAAAATAAAAGACGGTGGCGACTCTTGCTTCCGCGACATTTCGCGAACCAGCGTTAAACAGTCAGTTCCAGATCCACCGATCGCAGAACTGGCGACTCTGCTGGGGAAATTAAACTTAAAGTGAGGTGTACCTTAGGGTTAGTTCATAACTGTGTTTTCAATTGTATTGACTTGTCTGCTTTAAATTTGTGGGTTGCATGGGAGTTACATAGATCCTAACCCGGATCTGGGGATACCCTGTTTAGGTAGCATAAGCTGTGAGGGACCTGTCTGGCGTAGACCGACACGGGTGAAACAGTGGCTACGTTGGTGTGGCACCTTGGTCTGTACCGATATCCCTCGTGTTGAAACGGGGAGAATATGGGTCTTCCAAGGAGTCATTAAGCACCAACAGACCTTAGAACCTTAAATGACACAACTTGGCCATTAGAACAGTAGCAGTATGCTACGCCCATTGAGGCTAAACTCTCGTGATGATTCTGGCCGCAAGAAAAGATTGCGACGCTGGAGTTATGACCGATTGAGGGTAGTCAATGATATTGGGATCCTCTAAGAACCCGGTTACTTTGATAGGACAGGTATGAACCAACAAACTGAAAGAGGGTAATACCTAGACCTCATGCTGGCCTAAACTCTAAGGGATCTTTTGTGTGACTTGTGTGCCTTCGTACTTGACTATTTGCATGCTTGTTGTCTGATACTTAAGTTTCCTGCAGGTTTTGTTTATAGTCCTTAACTAGGACTTATAACAGGGTTTATTGAATTCCTTGCAGGTTTTGTTTTAGTCCTTAATTAGGACTCATAACAGGGTTTACTAAGTTTGCTTGCAGGTTTTGTTTATAGTCCTTAATAGGGACTTATAACAAGGTTTACCCATGTTACCCCATGCATCATGACATCATACCATTGCATACATCCTAACCCATTTCAAGGATCTCAAAGGCTTGTGATGCAGGTCATGATAAATCAAACATCTAGCAAGGGGCAAAGAGGATTTATTTTCCTCTAGCCAAAGTTGTCAGAGGCTATGACCCACTTGATATGGTGAGCTTTGACTCCTGAAGAAGGTTCCCTTAACCAAGGTTGTTTGGAAATCAAAACCAGACATGATGACTAAAGTCAGGGGCTATGACCCACTGGATATGGTGAGCCTTTGACCCTTGAAGAAGGACTCTCAACAACATGAAGTTCTTTCAATCAAGCCACCGGTTCCAAATGCTAACAAATTTTCTGTTTACCCCGCGAGGTCCTTGAAAACATTACATGCATGTCATACATCTCATTGCATTGCAGGTATCCCTTTGACAGGTTGCTTACCCTTCTCCGCTGTTTATTTCAGCCGATCGTCATGAATCCTGAATCATCAGCCGAGCAGACTATCAAGGACCTCCAGGCTCAGAACGCCCAGTTCCAAGAGCTGATCATGAATTTGACTCAGGGGCAACAAGATCTGAAGGCTCTGCTCTTGAAGAAGGACAAGAAGAAGAAGAGGACTGTTTTGTTCAGCCCTAGACGCAAATCTGGGAATACACCGCAGACTGAAACTGAGAGGACAACCCCATCTGTGAGGGAAAACAGTCACCATGAGAGAGAGGTGCCTAGCCCAGTGGTCTCTGACAATGAAACAGATTTCAACGACGAACAGTACCCTCCGGCTGAGGACAAGTACAAACAGTTGGAGGATAGGTTGAAGGCTATGGAGGTGCAACAGGCACCTGGACTGGATTTCGGAGATCTGGGTTTGTCGACTGGTGTGATTATCCCGCATAAGTTCAAAGCACCATCCTTCTCCAAATATGACGGGGCGTCTTGTCCCAAGCTGCACTTAAGGTCCTATGTTCGGAAAATTCAGCCGTACTCTGCGGATAAGAATTTATGGATCCACTTCTTCCAGGAGAGTCTTTCAGGGACTCATCTCGAATGGTTCTATCAGCTGGATGGGACCAAAGTTCGTAACTGGGAGGAGTTGGCTACTGCTTTCTATAAGCAGTATCAATATAATGCCGACCTTGCCCCCACACGTACCCAACTCCAGGGTATGGCGTTAGGTGCAAGCGAAGGTTTTAAGGAGTACGCTCAGAAGTGGAGAGACCTGGCTGGTAGGGTGCAGCCACCATTGACTGATCGGGAGTTGGTTGACATGTTCTTGGGGACCCTATCTGGGCCATTTTTCAACCACCTCATTGGGAATTCTGCTGCTGGGTTTACAGATCTTGTCTTGACTGGGGAAAGAATCGAAGCTGGTATCAAGTCGGGGAAGATTCAAGAAACCGCACCTGCTGATGCTCAGAAAAAGCCCCACAGTGGGAAGAAGGAGTCCAATGCTATACATGGTAAAAAGGGTCATCATGATGTGGGGGAAATCCAGATTTCTGATCCCACGCCCGTTCAACCAAGGAAGAGCAATAGGCGTAGGATAAAGCATCAAGATAGGAAGTATACTGACATCAACATGTCTTTGTCTCAGGCATTACAGCAATTGCTGAGGGCAAAACTGATCACACTAAAGGATCCTCCTCAAAATCCTGACACTTCCTCTCCCAAGTACAACCCAGGTGTGAGATGTGCCTACCATTCTGACAGTCCTGGACATGACACCGACGACTGTTGGACCTTGAAGAACAAGATCCAGGATTTGATTGACACCAAGGAGGTCGAGTTTGAACACTGATCCTACACCAAATCATCGAGAATGTCTTTTGTTCATTCAAATGTTCAAGTTGTATTTTTCTTTGATTGTTCAAACATTTATTCATGTTAAAACATTGTTATTCCATTAATGCATCGCTTATGTCTATTTTGAATCAATATATTCGCATTCACGCAAATTGTTTTCATATTTTTCTGATGTCAACTCTCGTTAATTCTAAGCCTCTTGAGGGAGGATGACGAAAACGATACCACGATCTTTACAGTATGCTTTTGAACAGACCCCGCTGATGAGGTACAAGCATTGTTTCAATCCCTAAACACTGGAGTTATAAGGATGATAATCCCTCGTCAACCCTTCCGAGCCAAAGAAGTAGGAGTTTTTATTTTCGAAAATTAAAACCCTTCATCATAACCCGGGGCAGGGTAGTCTTCTCAGTTGATCCAAGTGCATAACGAATGGCACCAAAGAGATCCTTACGGAAAAAAACAGTGATGGTTCAGAACAATCATAAAGACAGGCAGTCATTACCAAAATCAAAAAGCCCATTAAGTCAAAACTTATGAAAAAGACTTATGAAACTAGGGCATCCCGCTGACGGTAATTCCAAAAGGAAACAGTTCAGGCAAAAAAAGAAAGGGATAACAAAAATCAAGAAAGAGGTCTCACAAACCCTCAACAAAAACAAAAAAAATGACTGCCTAGTCAGAATAAATTATCAACATCCGAATCATCACCGGAAAATCAAAGCAAAGACTCGAGCAAGGTCTAACGTATGATCAACTGAGTTTAGGTCTGGAGAACATCACGAAGAGCGGGTGGGTACAAATAATTTGAGCCTTTATCCTTTGTTTCTTAAACCGTGAACCAGGCCACGTTATAACCCTCAAAAGTCCTAGCTGAAGCATGGGTTAGTTCGAAAGCATACTGTTACGAAAGGTATCCTGACTCCTTAAGGCTTACGGTAAATACAGAGTTGGCATCACGTTCTACAAACAATCACTTGTTTTATGAAAGAAAAAATGCATTTTCAAAATCTTCAAGACAGACATAAGCTTTGCATTTTTAACATAACTTTGTTTGCATATGACTTTTTGTTTGAACAGCAGGGAACTTCGCGCGATGAATACCTAATGAACAGAAGTACTTCCAATCAAGGGGCAGACAAGATCATTATCCATCATCTGGGGCAATCCAATCAAGATTCGGAGAATCTCTCAAAGGCCAAATAGCCTGGGGCAAATCCCCGCCTGAGTCACTTGGGGCACTCCAGCAACGAATCTTGCCTAATCAGACACCTTCTGGTAATATGGCAACACAAGCAGCCAGGGGCACCTACCTGCATCCTAAGAGCATGGACATAGTCGGAAAATACTACGCAAAATCAAAGACCCGCTAGGTTGACACACCTAGGCAAAAAATAAGGGCTTCCCGGCGAACCAAAAGGGTTCGGGCAAAATGAAGGGATGAAATAAAAAAATCTGTACACCCGGCAAGTCGAAAACCTGAAAAGGCGGCTTGGGCAAAAATGGGTATCCCGGTGGACTGAAAACCCGAAAGGGCAGTCCAGGCAAAAGTTAGGGATTAAAGCGTACGACTATGTCCTACTATCTGTCTACCAGAAGAAGGTTGGTCCATCAACAACTATCAGCACCCCACAAGTGCCTCCCCCATAGAAACAGGGGCAATAAAGAGTGGTCTAAGCAATCTGATTGTTCTATCCTCCAAGGTACCAAGGTAGGTTCAGCTAAAAAACACGACCGAGTACATATTAAATCCCCAGAAGAGTCCAATCTAGTTTCCCAGGAGAGCTGGAACTCATCTCCCCAAGCAGTAAGCTCATCCCCAGTAAATTCTGGAAGCTTCTCCCCTCGCAGAGCACGAACGCGTCGTCCGGCTTACTTAAAGAGTTATTTCCTTAACAGGATATAACTGGGTTATCCTCAGCCAAAAGCCACGGAAAGAGCGTCCTCGACGTAGTTCTTTCCTATCCCCAGCGAAGTCTATTCACACTTCCAACAACAGGGTATCCTCAGCAAACTACTGTCAACATTCAGCAAGGCGTCCCTCTTCCCACAGAGTATTGCTTCTCAGCATGGTCGCTAGAATATCTTTTCTCCCCACAGAATCTTCCCTTTGCCAAGTTTATTCCGCAACGGAGTCATCTTTCTCCCACCGGTATTCTTGCAACTATCATCCCCAGCGGAAGCAAAATCTATTCTTCAACATCAGCCCAGGATACGACTTCCTGGCACCCGTCAAGGATTTACTTTCCTAAACGAAAAAACACATTCATAAAACGTCACATACATCATTATAGCATGCATAGACGCATCATATCACCCCAATCTCATTTCTTTTTGAGAACATCTTAAAATCAGGCAATTCATGCATTATGACATTGCATACAACTAATTCGTTACTTTTTCAGGAAAGAACGATCAACAGATAAAAGTCTTTACCCGTTGAGGTAGTAATCGCCCAAGGTTCCTTCATCGTCCTGCTGAGGTAGTAATCATCCCAGATTCCTTCATCATATACTTGGAGTAGTAATCATCTCAGATTCCTTCATCACCCGTTGAGGTAGTAATCGTCCCAGATTCCTTCATCATATATTTGGAGTAGCAATCGTCCCAGATTCCTTCATCATTCTGCTGAGGTAGTAATCATCCCAGATTCCTTCATCATATACTTGGAGTAGTAATCATCTCAGATTCCTTCATCACCCGTTGAGGTAGTAATCGTCCCAGATTCCTTCATCATATATTTGGAGTAGCAATCGTCCCAGATTCCTTCATCATTCTGCTGAGGTAGTAATCGTCTCAGATTCCTTCATCATCCCGCTGAGGTAGTAATCGTCCCAGATTCCTTCATCATATATTTGGAGTAGCAATCGTCCCAGATTCCTTCATCATTCTGCTGAGGTAGTAATCGTCTCAGATTCCTTCATCATCCCGCTGAGGTAGTAATCGTCCCAGATTCCTTCATCATATATTTGGAGTAGCAATCGTCCTAGATTCCTTCATCGTTCTGCTGAGGTAGTAATCGTCTCAGATTCCTTCATCATCCCGCTGAGGTAGTAATCGTCCCAGATTCCTTCATCATCCCGCTGAGGTAGTAATCGTCCCAGATTCCTTCATCATATATTCGGAGTAGCAATCGTCTCAGATTCCTTCATCATCCTGCTGAGGTAGTAATCATCCCAGATTCCTTCATCATATATTTGGAGTAGCAATCGTCTCAGATTCCTTCATCATCCTGCTGAGGTAGTAATCGTCCCAGATTCCTTCATCATAGATTTGGAGTAGCAATCGGCTCAGATTCCTTCATCACATCCTTATCAAACAAAAAAAAAAAAAAGCCTTCTCTAGTCCAGCTAAATCGGCTCCCAACAGATTTTTCTGATAAAGACTCAGTAATCTCCTATGGTCCCCTCTCCGACAAGTGCGTGAGGTGGTAATTCCTTCTTCAGATGTTTCCCTCTCTGACGATGAGTGTGAGGTGATAATCTCCTATGGTCCCCTCTCCGACAAGTGCGTGAGGTGGTAATTCCTTTTTCAGATGTTTCCCTCTCCGACGATGAGTGTGAGGTGATAGTCTCCTATGGTCCCCTCTCCGACAAGTGCGTGAGGTGGTAATTCCTTCTTCAGATGTTTCCCTCTCCGACGATGAGTGTGAGGTGATAATCTCCTATGGTCCCCTCTCCGACAAGTGCGTGAGGTGGTAATTCCTTCTTCAGATGTTTCCCTCTCCGACGATGAGTGTGAGGTGATAATCTCCTATGGTCCCCTCTCCGACAAGTGCGTGAGGTGGTAATTCCTTCTTCAGATGTTTCCCTCTCCGACGATGAGTGTGAGGTGATAATCTCCTATGGTCCCCTCTCCGACAAGTGCGTGAGGTGGTAATTCCTTCTTCAGATGTTTCCCTCTCCGACGATGAGTGTGAGGTGATAGTCTCCTATGGTTCCCTCTCCGACGGTGAGTGAGGTAATAATTCCTTTTCAGATGTTTCCCTCTCCGACGGTGAGTGAGGTGATAATCTCTTACGGTTCCCTCTCCGACGGTGAGTGAGGTGACAATTCCCTTTCAGATTATAATTTCCTTTGGTTTCTCTTCCCGATACTGCGAAGATGGTAATTCCCACCAAGACTTTTCTCAACGAGCGTTGTTGAAGTTAAAGTCACCCAAGGTTCTCTTACCGTTCACGCTAAGGTAGTAACCATCCCTGGTTCATTCATCATCTTATGAAGCTCCAGACTCAGCTCCTGTAACCAGTCAGGACACATCTATACCAAGCATCTGAAAACCAACTCCTGCAACGTGTCAGGTACTCACTTTTCTTTTGCAGATATGCAGGTTCTCGCTAAGGAATCTCTTATGCGATCAACATCCAGATGGCATCTATAAGCCCATCATCCTATTCATCGACCTCTAAATGGTATCTATAAGCCCATTCCACCACACTGCTACTATGTGAGCGCAAATTTCTGGGCACTCTAGTGTTCAATCATCTTCTACCCTCGGATTACGAAAGGCACGTCCGCCAATCTGCATCCTCAGGTCTAAGAAGATTGAACAGGGGCAACTGTTGTACCCCAAAATTTGCCCTCCCATATTCTCCAAGAAATTGCCAAGTCATGCTTCAAAATTCCCCAAGGGTTGCACAATGCAAAGGTCTCCTATACAGTCAAAACTAGGGTTTGTATTCTGATCAAAGAAAGGAAGTTTTCAAGGACCCAATCAAGTCTCATATGCCTACAAAGATGGTCAAGTATCCTCATATCAAGTTTCAAGGCATTCAGCTCAAAATTGCACAGTAAAAACCCTAAATTGCACTACAGTCAACTGTAGGGGCAAAATGGTCATTTGACAGTCAAAAGTTCAAATTTTTGGTCAACATATCATTTTGAAGCCACAAACATCATTTGATCAATGCTTGATCATGATTCTCAAAATTTGGCTCAGAAATCATCAAAAATGCAAAAGTTACTATATTTGGACAGCTGAAAAAGTCAACTGAAATTGACCAGGGCATAACTTTCACATGGATTATCAGAAAAATTCCATCCAAAGCTCATTTTGAAGAGAAAGACATTTCCTACAATTAATCTTCATATTCCAAGCCCAAGAAATGCTCTCACAAAAAGTTATCAATTTCAACATTATAGGTCATTTTCAAAAGTCAACAAAAAGGGACTTTAAGTCAAAGGCCATAACTTGAGATTGGTAAATCAAAATGACATGGGACCAAAGGCATTGGTTAGAGGACTCAAAGACCTTTCCAAAATGTCCAAGAACATGTGAAAAGCTTAAAAATTGAGCAAGTTATGCCTTGTGGAAGTTGGGAAATTTTTGGATATTTTGAAAAGTCAACAATGGTTCAAATGGTCTAAAATTGCTAATGGGCCTATTTTTCTTCCATGATTCATCATTCCAAGCCTATTCACGACCACTTGGCCCAAAGGGAAGTATTTTCTCATTTTTTATTTATTTATTTGAATTTATATTAATATTAATTCATTTAAATTATTTAAATATGTGAAAAATATCTATTTTGACCTAAAAAATCTTTTTATGCATGTTTTGCTTTCAAAATCTCGTGCACATCCCAAACATGGAAAGAATTGGACTAATTGATCATAATTGATACAAAATGCACATGAAAAGATATGGAAAAGATCTTAAGGAAATCAAATATTGAAAACCATTATGGCCATGGATTTGATTGAGTTTTGTTGCCCTAATACATTCACTACAAAGGCCTGAACCTAAACCTAATCAAAAAGGACTGGAAGCTGCGCCCCAAAGACCCTTGCCAAACTTGAAAATTTCACTTAAGAACTCAATTCTGAAAACGTGGTTGGAGGTGGATTCAAGCCTTAATTTCCATCCCAATAGCTTCCTGAAACCTCCCTGAACGCATTCCAATCAAAATCGTCCATCCAAACGCAAAGAATCGGTAACAAGGACCTTCCCTGTACAGAGAAAATTTGATAATCGTATATCATCTTTTAAGCATTTTTTCAGCATTCTATTCATGGAATCATGTTTGTTATGAGCTTTTGAAACTAACCATTGTGTTTGATTGAATTTTTGCACGCCATACGCGATTCTACCATGCTTAAATTTTAGGGTTTACAGGTTGTTCAAAGAGGGCTTTTGCAATAAGGCAAAATTGAAGGTTAAGACATAGACCATGAGAACAAGCATGATGAGACGAATGAGAATCAACCCTCGCGCTCAATTTATGAGTGCTTGAGGGCTATTCGCTATTTTCCAATAGCCTACCTTAAGCCACGCCCAGAAAACCGTCGCCATTGTGTTTTGTTTTGCAGGGGTGGTGAGGAAGAAGAAGCCGTGTCAAAACGTGATAGGCACATTTGAATTCTCGCGCGCTAATCCACTAACTATTTGCTTTGCTTTTATAATATTTCTTGTTTATTTACTAATCACGCGCGTTGAGTTGGTCTAGTGGCAGGCAATGATGCTGGTAACACACGTGACCTGGGTTCGAACCCCAGGTCTCATGCTATTTCAATATTATTTTTCGTTCACAAATCCCATGCAGCGCTTATGTTGAGGGTCATCATGCACGTTCAAAATCCAAAGGTCCATGCGTCTTGGGAGATCAATCAAAAGGCAGGGATTCAGGGAACACAACAAACCATAGTCAACGCATCACACATGATTGAGAAAGTCCAACGAGACCAAGGCTTAATGAGCCAGTTTGCTAAGGCCTTACCTCCATCTGGGGCCTGAACCCCCCCTGGTTTGCTTCTCCATTTTTTTATATTTTATTTTTTCAATTGTTATTTTTATTGTTATAAATTAATTAATTATTTTTTTATAAAATACAAAAATACACAAAAATTCAGAAAAGACAAAAAATGCAATAAATATTCTATTTTAATATGTTCTTGTAAATAATTGTATAATTGAATTTAGTTTAATTAGGTTACAACATTAATTTTTTTTTTAATAAAAAAATCCAAAAATATGTAGAAATAGGTTTAATTAATTTTGATTCCTTTTAATTTCCCTTTTTACAATAATAATGTTTATTTTATTTATTTTCTATAATTAAATTTTGCATGTAAATTAACTTAGATTTAAATTAGGTTAAAACTTAATATTTTTTCATAATAAATCTGAAAAGCACTAGAATTAGGGTTTACATTTCAAATCTCATTCTAATAAATTCTTCTTCTTTTAAACATAAAAAACATAAAAATACCAAAAACATTTAATATTAATTCTGATCCCTTATTAATTTTAATTTTGCAAAAGGGCCCAACGCCCATACTTTTTTAATTGTTTAATTTGCGTATTTATTTTATTGCTTAAATAATTATGTATCTCTCCCAAAGCATTGTAACAATTTAACTTTTCGCACTTTTATTTGCTTTATTTATTTTCCGCCAAATCGGGTCCGGTTTAATTTTGGCGATGTGGACCCGCGCCATTTGTAATAGCTTAGATTTATTTTTCCGCAACTTTTAAACTGTTAAATAAGCATGCAAGAATGAATGGCCTTAAAAATAAAATCAAGCGTAGATCACAACAAACATGACAAGACAAATATCAATGAACATGACACACAAATCGCACACACCACCCCTAGGGTACGCCTCACTGTTGCCTTGCCTCGAAAGGTGATCGTCGAGTAGAGGATGTCTTAGTAAGTCCTCATGATCCGGGAACCTGGCATGAGGGTAGCTTCTAAGGTGTCTTCCCATTGCTCTGGTGATCACCATGTCCCTACAAACTCGAATTGACCCGAACACCTCCAACGGTGGTGCTACCTACCTCTCAATGGTGGGATGGCACTACTTTAAGGACATTTACACAGCCTAATTCCTTAGGGTAGGTAGATGACTCATAGATACTTGCTCTATTTCAAAAAACAAATCAAAAACTCTTTTCACACCGACACTTTTCAAAAAGCTTTCAAAACAATTTTTTCAAACACTCTTGAGGACTGATACAAGAGTCGATCTGAAATCTTTAAACGAAACTTTTTCAAACCCACTCACATTTGAAAAGCAAACATTTTTGAAAACACAATGAGCAAGTATCTAAGAGCCCATGGATAACCATGGATAGAAAGGGTGCTAACACCTTCCCTTTCTATAAATCTACCTCCCGAACCGAGAAACTATCTCATAAGGAATTTTGCTGTGCTTTTGTCCTGTCCATATTGGAGAAAATAAAAGACGGTGGCGACTCTTGCTTCCGCGACATTTCGCGAACCACCGTTAAACAGTCAGTTCCAGATCCACCGATCACAATGTAGAATTAGGGTTTTAATATTTTTTTCACCTTTTCTTTTTAATAAACAATCTTCTCTCATTATTATTATTATTAATTATCAAATATTTTGTAAATAAACATGTAATTAATTAATTAGTGTAAATTAGGTTAAACTTGAATATTTTCATTAAATAATTAAAAACAACCTAGAATTAGGGTTTCTTTAATTTTAATTTTAACTCTCTTTATTTCATAAATACAAAACATAAAAAACATTTCTTTCCTTTTATTAAATAATTAATTAGCTTTTTTAATTTCATTTAATTTCTTTAAAGGGTCCAACGCCCTCGAACGTTCTATCTCTATTATTTTCGCGCATTTATTCTTATTTTCCTTTGTGAATATTATGTAATTGCTCAAGCCATGTAATAGTAACTAGGTTTTATTTTCCGCATTTTTTATCAAACGGGTCTTTGTTAATTTGGCGATGTATAGACCCATGCCTTGTAATAGCGTAGGATTTTACTTTCCGCATTTAAATTTCCGCACTCTTAAACTATTAAACTTTGCATGAAAGAATGTATGGCCTAAATTAAAAACAAGCGTAGATCACCATGATACATGTACAAGATAAAACATAAACTGAAAATAACACACGAATTCACACACCACTCTTAGGGTACGCCTCACTGTTGCCTTGCCTTCAAAACGTGGTCGTCGAGTATAGGACGTTTTAGTATGTCCTTATGTCCATGATCTATGGCATAGGGGTAGCTTCTAAGGTGTCCTACTGTTGCTCTGGTGACCACACTGTCCCTAACAATCGAATTGACCCGAACACCTCCAACGGTGGTGCTACCTACCTCTCAATGGTGGGATGGAATTACCTTAAGGACATTTACACAGCCTAATCCCTTAGGGTAGGTAGATGACTCATAGATACTTGCTCTATTCAAAAACAAATCAAAAACTCTTTTCACACCAACACTTTTCAAAAAGCTTTCAAAACAATTTTTCAAACACTCTTGAGGACTGATACAAGAGTCGATCTGAAATCTTTAAACGAAACTTTTTCAAACTCACTCACAATTGAAAAGAAAACACTTTTGAAAACACAAATGAGCAAGTATCTAAGAGCCCATGGATAACCATGGATAGTAAGGGTGCTAACACCTTCCCTTTCTATAAATCTACCTCCTGAACCGAGAAACTATCTCATAAGGAATTTTGCTGTGCTTTTGTCCTGTCCATATTGGAGAAAATAAAAGACGGTGGCGACTCTTGCTTCCGCGACATTTCGCGAACCAGCGTTAAACAGTCAGTTCCAGATCCACCGATCACACCAAGTAATATCATTGTAAGGGCATTTGACGGGTCGAAGAGAATGGTACACGGAGAGGTAGACATTCCCATTAAGGTTGGCACAGAAGTGTTCCCCTCAAAGTTCTATGTGATGGACATCCGTCCGTCATACTCTTGTTTACTGGGAAGGCCATGGATACATAATGCTGGGGCGGTTACCTCCTCCTTACATCAAATGTTAAAGTACCCAGTCAAAGGAAAGATCATAACCGTGCACGGTGAAGAGGAATATATGATCAGCCATTTGAACTCCTTTCGGTATGTAGAGGTGGAAGGAGAATTCATTGAGATACCATTCCAGCACTTCGAGGAAGTCTCTCCTGAAGTGGCAGTAGCAAAAGTGGTAACTGAGGTACCAAAGCAGATGGCCAGGATGGCATCTCTAAAAGACGCGAAAGATGCAATGAAGGAAGGGAAGAACTCAACATGGGATCAGTTGCCTGATATTCCTCATAAAACAGACAAGTTTGGATTAGGTTTCGCTGCTGCGGGACAGAAAGCTATGCGCCGCTCAAAGGTTGAAGGAACACCCATCAAGATCTCTCCTTATGGAATCAATGCTCTGGAAGGTGAAGACGAAGAAGCCAACATTAAAGATTGGATCTACCCAACCATCGAAGGAGGACTACGCAACTGGGAGGCAAAAGACTTTGTCCCCATTACTTTTATTAATTAGTAATTATCTGTCAAATATTTCCTGTTGGTTTGTAATAATTACTTTTGAACAATCCGTACACTACTTTTTCACCTCATGCCTTTCCCGGGGCATGTAGGTCCATTTGTAAGGGTTTTGATTATCTTCATATCCATATGCCATGTTTAATGATTCATTGGACGTTTTTCATTGATAAACTGCTGTGTTCATTTTCTTTCCTTTTTGCATTTTTGCTTGTTTAAGGATGGCTATCCCTTACACACACCCACACTCACAAATGAAGGTACCCATCCACTCTGGATTCTATGGGTGACTATTCTGCTATGTCCTTCAATAACTCTGAAGATCTGGTCAATCAGGCTGAGTATGAAGATGATGAAGACTGTGAAGTACCGGGAGAGCTAGCCAGACTTCTACAACAAGAAGAAAGGGCCATCTTGCCTCATGAAGAGTTGTTGGAAACTGTCAACTTAGGAATAGAGGAAGACCAGAAGAAAGTACAAGTGGGTGCCAATCTGGAGCCAAGTGTCAAGGAACTCTTGATACAACTGTTAAATGAATACGTTGAAATCTTCGCCTGGTCTTATGAAGACATGCCGGGTTTAGACACAGACATCGTGGTTCACCGTCTCCCTACAAGAGAAGATTGTCCACCGATCTAACAAAAAGTCCTCCGAATGAGGCCCGACATGTATGAGAAGATTAAATCAGAAGTGATGAAGCAATTCAACGCTGGTTTTCTGGCTGTTACATCCTATCCACAATGGGTTGCTAACATCGTGCCAGTACCTAAAAAAGACGGCAAGGTCAAAATGTGTGTGGACTACCGGGATTTGAATAGGGCTAGTCCTAAAGATGATTTTCCGCTACCGCACATCGACATTTTGATTGACAACACAGCTCAGCACAAGGTGTTTTCCTTCATGGATGGATTCTCGGACTACAACCAGATTAAAATGGCCCCCGAGGACATGGAGAAAACAACCTTTGTTACACAATGGGGTACCTTCTGCTATAAGGTGATGCCGTTCAGACTGAAGAACGCAGGGGCAACTTATCAACACGCCATGGTAGCTTTATTTCATGATATGATACATCATGAGATCGAAGTTTACATAGACGATATGATAGCTCGGTCACAAACGGAGAAGGAACACCTTGAACATCTAGAAAAGCTGTTTGCCAGGTTGAAAGAATACAAACTCAGACTGAATCCAAGTAAGTGTACTTTTGGAGTTAGGCCTGGTAAACTTCTAGGGTTTATTGTCAGCAACAAAGGCATTGAGGTCGATCCAACAAAAGTGAAAGCAATACAAGAGATGCCTGCTCCCCGTACTGAAAAGGAGGTTAGAGGATTCTTGGGGCGCTTGAACTATATTGCCAGATTCATCTCTCATCTGACTTCTACCTGTGAGCCAATTTTCAAACTATTAAAGAAAGATCAGGTAGTCGAATGGAACGACGATTGCCAAGCTACTTTTGATAAGATCAAGGAATATTTGCTAGAACCTCCTATTCTGATGCCACCCGTCGAGGGAAGACCATTGATCATGTATCTGACCGTCTTGGATAATTCAATGGGGTGTGTTTTGGGCCAACATGACGAGTCTGGTCGAAAAGAGCATGCTATTTATTACCTTAGCAAAAAGTTTACCGACTGTGAGACTCGCTACTCACTGCTCGAGAAAACTTGCTGCGCTTTGGTATGGGCTGCTCGCCGACTAAGACAGTATATGTTGACTCATACCACTCTGTTGATTTCCAAAATGGATCTTATCAAGTATATCTTCGAAAAGCCTGCTTTATCTGGAAGAATAGCTAGATGGCAAATGATCCTAACTGAGTATGACATCCAGTACACCACCCAAAAAGCTATAAAAGGGAGTGTACTAGCTGACCATCTGGCTCATCAAGCTATCAAAGATTACCAATCCATGAGATTTTGACTTCCCCGACGAGGACATCATGAATTTGGACAACATTGAAGGTAACGGACCGTATGACGGACCTGAAAAGGGATCCCGATGGACCCTGTACTTTGATGGTGCTTCAAATGCACTTGGAAACGGTATCGGTGCGGTACTCATTTCCCTGGAAGGTTGCCACACGCCTTTCATTGCCCGACTCTGCTTCAGCTGTACCAATAACATGGCTGAGTATGAAGCTTGCATTTTTGGTCTCAAGGCTGCTATAGACTTGGGGATCAAATCTTTGATCGTATTCGGGGACTCGGCTTTGGTTATCAGTCAAATCAAAGGAGAGTGGGATACCAAACATCCTAATCTCATCCCATACAAAGAACATGTCTTGACATTGTTGCCTCATTTCGAGCAAATCACCTTCGAGCATTTCCCGCGAGAAGAGAATCAGCTAGCAGATGCTCTGGCTACAATGTCTTCCATGTTTAAACTCAATTGGGATAACGAGGCTCCCCAAATCACTATCGAGCGAATGGATGAACCTGCACATTGTCACGAGATTAATACCGAAGAAGCAGTGGAACAACCCTGGTTTCATGAAATCAAAAGGTATCTCCAGACTAGAGAATATCCCGAAGGAGCTTCAGTAAATGACAAGAAGTTCCTAAGGAAGTTTGCTGCCAAGTTCTTCCTGAGCAATGGCATCCTCTACAAACGCAGCCATGATTATGTTTTACTCCGATGTATGGACAAGGCTGAGGCAGAGTTGATAATGACTGAGATACACAGCGGTACGTTCGGCACCCACTTGAGCGGACACACGATGGCTAAGAAGATTCTAAGGGAAGGCTATTACTGGTCTACCATGGAAGCTGATTGCCATCAACACTCCCATACCTGCCATAAGTGCCAAATCTACGCCGATAAGGTGCATATTCCTCCGGTTCCTCTCAATGTGCTGACAGCTCTGTGGCCATTTGCGATGTGGGGCATTGACATGACTGGAGAGATCAAGCCCACGACATCCAATGGACATCGCTTTATCCTGGTCGCCATTGACTATTTCACCAAATGGGTCAAAGCGACTTCCTTCGCCTCTGTTACAAAAAATGTGGTTGCCCGCTTCATCAAGCAAAACCTCATATGCCAGTACGGTGTTCCCGACAGGATCATCACAGACAACGGAACCAATCTGAATAATACTATGATCACCGCTCTATGCGAACAGTTCAAGATTTATCATCACAATTCATCTCCCTATCGGCCGAAGATGAACGGTGTTGTTGAAGCTGCGAACAAAAACATTAAGAAGATCATTCAGAAAATGGCAGTCACTTATAAGGACTGGCATGAGATGCTACCGTTTGCTCTACACGGATACCGTACCACCGCACGTACTTAAACCGGGGCAACCCCATTCTCTTTGGTATACAGCATGGAAGTTGTCCTGCCCATGGAAGTTCAGATTCCTTCCTTAAGGATTATGAAAGACGCAGGTTTGAGTGAAGATGATTGGATTCAGACCCGACTTGATCAACTCAATTTGATCGACGAGAAGCGACTCGCTGCTGTTTGCCATGGTCAGACGTACCAAAAACAGATGATCAAGGCTTTCAACAAGAAAGTCAGACGTCAGGTATATCAAGTCGGAGATCTCGTGATCAAGCGGATTATCTTACCACAAAGTGACCCCAGGGGCAAATGGACTCCTACTTACGAAGGACCATTTATGATCAAGAGCATATTTTCTGGTGGTGCAATGATTCTGACCACCATGGACGGTGATGATTTGCCGCACCCTGCTAATGCCGACATAGTCAAAAGATACTACGCATGAAATAACCCGACAAGTCGGAAACCCGAAAGGGCGGCTTGGGTAAAAAATGGGCATCCCGGTGAACCGAAAACCCGAAAGGGCGGTTCAGGCAAAAATTAGGGATAAAACAAAAAAATCTGTACACCCGGCAAGTCCAAAACCCGAAAGGGCGGCTTGGGCAAAAAGGGGTTTCCCGATGGATCGAAAACCCGAAAGGGCGATTCAGGCAAAAGTTAGGGAATTAAAGCGCATGACTATGTCTCGTCGGATACTTTATGGACAATCTCTTCATCAACCAGCTCCAAGCTTCTGGCCAATTCAGTCACCGGAAGGCGAAGCATTGAATGGACAGATATTCAGAGTTGTGAAGGCTATAGCAGAATGGAATCCCATGGGGTTATTTCACATAGCCATCTTGCTCTTGTATAAAACTTTAAATTTTTACGGCAACATCTTCTTACAAGGATGCCTGTCTCCTTTGTACAAAGATTCTCATAGAAAGTTAATACAAATACTTTTCCAAATACACAAATTTGCTTTGTCTTCCCTTTTCCCTTTTGCACTTATGTTTACTTGAGAAACGTCCAATGTTTTGTTAAGTAGGCATATGCATTTGAACATAATCATTTCCTTACAAATTAGGAAAAGATGATTACTGATAGGTTGAAGGTACAAATAGGTATCTCGATGCCCTTTCGGAAGGATTCCCCAAACAGAGTTAAACTCCAGGATCCTCAGCAGAACAAGAGCTTTCTCAAAGCTGATTTCCCCAGCCAGAGAACCTACCAGAACTTAGTCCCCCTCAGAGATAAGTTTCAGACCCCCAGTGGAGTCCTAAAATCTGAAGATCTCCCCAGCGGAGCTAAAGCTTCCAACTATCAATCCCCATTGGAACCAGACCAGTGAACATCCTCCCCACAGAGATATTTCCCACCAGACTGAAGATTCCCAGTCATACCTCTCCAGCATAAGTCTACCAGGTTCTAAACTCCCCAGCAGAGATCATCATAATTCTCTCACCCCGCAAGTCACCAAGGAGTTCTAATCCCCAGCAGTGGTCCTGAGACCCCTCAACAAGTGAAGATCTTGTTCCCCAAGCAGTTAGCAGACAACAAGGATTACATTTTGGATTGATCAGTTGTTCAAAAGCTCTTTCATCATCTGTTAGAGGCTACAGTCGTCGAAGATCAAATTCTCACAAGATTCAAGTTACAAAGCCCGGATTTTACCGGATAGTATCTTAATCCCTACAACATATTGTGAAGCCCGGAATACGACCGGATAACAACGCCATACAACCACCAAGCCTGGATTACGACCAGATAGTGATGTCCTCTCAGAACAAGCTATGAAGTCCGGATTCGACTGGATAATAGTTTAATCCCTAACCAAGGTATTGTGAAGCCTGGATTGCGACTAGTTGACAATACAAATTTCTGTGAAGCCTGGATTACGACCAGACAACAGTCAAGAATACTACGAAGCCTGGAGTCGACCAGATAATGGTATATCTTTAACACAAGCCGTGAAGCCCGGGTTTGACCGGATAACAGCTTAGCAAGCTATTGTAAAGCCTGGATTACGACCAGATGACAATACAAATTTCTGTGAAGCCTGGATTACGACCAGACAACAGTCAAGAATACTATGAAGCCTGGAGTCGACCAGATAGTGGTATATCTTTAACACAAGCCGTGAAGCCCGGGTTTGACCGGATAACAGCTTAACAAGCTATTTTAAAGCCTGGATTACGACCAGATGACAATACAAGCCTCTGTGAAAGCCTGGAGATCGACCAGATAACAGTTCAACATTAGCATAATGAAGGCTCATTCTCAGTTCCTCACAGAATATTCGAATATTCTCCAGTGAAGATCTCCTCAAGACAGGAACCCCCAGTAGATTGGCGTACAATCCAAACTCCTGGTCCCCCAACCGTGGTCCCAGGACTTCTCATCTTCAACGATCAAAAGATTCTTGCCCTACCCAGCAGCAGTCAAGGAATTATTTTCCCTGGCAGCAGTCAAGATTCTTCTATTCTCAGCCGTCCAAGATTCATCTATCCCCAACAGGACAGCTCATCAGCATACATGCATATTCATTACATTCATATCATAAACATTGATATAACATACATTGCATCATACATTTCATGCAACATGACTTCGTGTTTCAGCTAATATCTTACCCTTTTTCAGGATAAGAATTAGTAAGCTTCAAATCCAAGACTTCTGAAAACAGTTTACAAGTTCTCCAGTAACGGATGTCAACCTATCACTTATTCAGATTCTTCTCAACTTTTGAAAATAGTTTACGGACACTTCCTCATCGACGGATGCTGCTCTATTGCTTGTTCAACTTCAAGACTTCTGAAAACAGTTTACGAATTCTCCAAACACGGATGTCAATCTATCGCTTGTTCAGACCCCCAGTTCAAAGATGTTCCAAAACATGGTTACCTTTCTGATACTCGTCCACTCACCAATGATATACAGTTCAATAGTTCCAGATGGGATCTATAAGCCCATTCCCGACAAGATTCTGTCTCATTCCAGATGGCATCTTTAAGCCCATCACCAAATGGAATCTGTAAGCCCATTCCCTCTACCGTCACATCGCCGAGTGCAAATTTTTTGGGCACTCTAATGTCCAATCTCCTTTTACCCTCAAGTCGCAAAAGGCAAACTTGCCAATCTAACTCTTCAGGTTCAAGAAGATTGAACAAGGGGAACTGTTGTACCCCAAAATTTGCCCTCCTCTTCTTCCACAAATCACAGCTTCGGGCTTTTCCTGATTTTTCAGACTGGCTCAAGAATCGGTCAAACAGACTTTTCTCGTCAGTCAGACAAAATTTAGGGTTTTCATTGATTTTAAGACGGTTCAAACAAATTGCTTAGGGTTTGATTAAATTGGCTCAAAGTTTGATCAGGCAGGCGTTTCTCCAGTGTTAAGTCAAAAAATCAGGGTTTTGCACGCATATTTCTCAGAAAGAGTTAGTTCTATCAATGCTGTTCAGATTACTCTAAGATAAGGACTGAGGCTGCTGATTGTTAATTTGTAGTTGTTTGGATTAAATCAGTGAAAAGAAGACATGTGGATGTTTGTTTGATTTGACTGTGCACTGTTATGTTTAATTCGGAACGCCGGACGTTTATTAATTATTTCTTTTTTTCTAAAGCCAAAATAATTGGATTTATTTCCAATTTTTTTAATTTAGGAAATTCAAATAATTAAGTTAAACAATTGAAAGGAAATAAAAAGAATTAATTGGTCAAAAGGAATTTTTATTCATCTTTAATTATTTGTTACAATTGTTATTTAAATACAGTATTTATTTACAAAGTATTTATAATAATAATGGTTACAATAATTAAAATTGAAATAAACTATGTCCTAAATTTCCTAATCTTCATTCTTCTATCCAATGCTCCCTTGTTGCTCATTTATTTTTCATCTGCAAAACAAGAAACAAAAGAAAAGTCAAAGCGGATAAAATAATTAAAGATAGACAATTAAAAAGATTCATCATTAAAAACAAATGGCCAGAATCAGTTTTGCCCTCTCTGCAAATCACGAGATTTCTCCCGGTTCACAAAGAGGGATGAAAGTTGCTTGCAAAAGAAAAAGACATGAATGCACAAAGTTATGATTTTTGCACAAATTCAAATTCTTAAGCATACTGCATAAATCAAAAGAATTGTCAACCAAGTTTCCAAACAGCATGTACAAATAAAGGCAAACTGAATTACATTTTCAAACTAAACCAAAAGTTGTCCAAGGATATCAAAATATCAACAATTCCAAAAGCTGTCAAGAGAAAGTACATGAAGTGTGCAAGAAACATGGAAATATGCAGTGGAAAAGGGACAAGTGCAAACAACATTCAGAATGCATCATCTTCCTAGGCCATTTGTTTTTTCAGAAAAGACGAAATTAAAGCAATAAAAATGCTTTCTTTAATCCGGAGAGAGAAAGAGAGAGGAAAGCAGATTACAGTACAGCAGGCTAAAGGCTAAAAAGAGCATGTATCAGAGCTATTCAAAAAGAGGCAGAACATATGCAGCAGAAGTGATCACAAAGAGTGAAAGCCTCAAGCCTTGCAAACCTGTCCAAGGATTGACCAAGAACGAATATACCACACCTCCTGCCCTTAAAAGACAAAAAGGTCAAGACCCTGGAAAAATATACAAAAAGCCAACAACCTGCAGAATATATCTCAGAGGCCACAAAGCCTAAAAAACTTCAAAGTCTATCAAACCTGAAGTATTCAAACATACACGCCCAAAGCCTAAAAACCTGTAATGTCAACCAAAACACCAAAAAGCCAAACCTGCATAAGCCTTTGCCTCTAAGGACCATAAGCCTTAAACCATTGTTAACCCAACCTATCAAACTGATACAAATATACAAGCCATACCCTCAAAGCCCTCAAGCTCTAAAACTGTCAAACTCACAAACAAATTCAAACTGAGGCCTTAAGCTTTGCAGAAATTCCAAGCCTAAACCATAAGCTTTGAACCAGCACCATAAGCCAAACTCTCAGAACTCAGAGAGTTCATCATCGAGGAAACCAAACATACCAACAAAATCCACCACAACAATATTCCCCAAGTGTCTTAGCATATCAAACACTAAGCAGTTCTAAGCAACCAAGCCCTCAGAGTGAAATCATCATAGGGCCACAATACTCATAAACATACAACTATACTCAACAACACCATCATCAAGGCAACTCAAGCACAACATATCAATTAATCTCAGAGCAATAACATCATGTTCAGAGGCAACATAAGCGAGTAAAGGAGAAGAAGATAAAGAAGCATCACAGGGTACACAGGCAACTCAGAAGGGCAAACAGTAGAAGAGAGAAAGAAGTGTCAAAGATAGGGTTCTCAGTACCTTCATCATCAAACCAAGAAAAACGAATACAAGATACCAAGGTTTCCAAGCAAAGTGCGTCATCACCAAGCATCCGCCTTGGCCGCCTGAGCGCCTCCATCTTCATTCCTCCTCCGTCTCCTCCAAAAGGTATAAAAAACCCTTTTCTTTTCCTTAAAGTACCTCACAAGAAATCAATAATCACAAAGAATCAGGACATGCAAAGAATAGAAATCAATAAAAGTTGAAAACATAAAAGACTGTCAAACACGAACAGAAGCCATTACCTGTGTACAAACATCGCTGAGCGACCATGAAAGGAAGAGGAAGGATGGATGTTGGCACTCAGTGGCCTTGGGCGGAGAGGCGTTCAGAGGCGAATCCATGGCGAAGAAGATGAAGAAAGAAGCGAAGTGAACGGCGCCGTTATCAGCCAAACCCTAAAATTCCCAAAATGAAATAACAATGCTGAAACCCTAAACAATTGTTACGCCACTTGGGCTTTGTCCCACAAAAAGAAGCCTAAAGCCCATTTACAAAAGCCAGTGCATACCCCCCTTTAGCCCATTAAGCCTTCAACTTTTCTTTTCCATTCATTTTCTATACTTTTATTTATTATTTTATTTTCTATAGTTTTAAACTAATACATCATAATTTATTTTGTTCATAAATAAATAAACACATTTTCATACACAAATTTTTCTTAACTATTTCTTTTGTTTTTATTACATTTAAAAAATACATAAACATTAGAACTTAATTAGGTTAATGGATCTTTTTTCTTAAACCCAAAACAATTTTTTTCCTTTTAATTAAAACTTTGTACATAAAATTACTAATTTAAATATATTAATACATAAGAAATACTTTTCTTTAATATAAACATTAATACATAATACATAGAACTTAAAACATTTTCTTTTTCTTAAGTTTAAAACTTTTTTCATTAAAATGTTTGTACATAAAAACACTAATTGAAATACATTAATATTGATACATAAAAAATAGAGCTTAAGATATTTCCTTTTCTTTTATTAAATTTGCTTATTTGTACATATTAACAAAATACGAGAATACAAAATTAAAATAAACTAAATATTTAATTTTTCATTAAGTTAACAATACTTTATAATACATTAAAACACACATTCCTCACCTTGTAAATAATCATACACTTACACAAATGCATTTACAATGCACATTTTATCTTTTTTTACATTGATACATTTGCTATTCTTATACATTGCTATACATTATATTTTACATTTGCGCAATTCGATTTGGTTGTAATTATTTGGATACTACTCTCCTATAAGTCTCATCCCTCATTTGTATACTTGTACCCCCACTCCCGGATACTATTTTGTAATAGCGTAGACTTTAAATTCCCGCAATTTACCGCTTTCAAATATGTCATGGTTAGACCTAGGGTTTGTATGTACATAAAAAATCGAATGCTAGATAACCTAATACATGACAAATACATGAAATCAATACACAATCACACTTGCAACCCTAGGGTAATCCCGCTTGTTGCCTTCCAAAATAGGCTATGCTTGCACGTTGAGTTTCTTTGGCAAAACAATTCAAATGATCATAAGTCCCTCGATGACGCTTTCGAAAGTTGCCTATCAAAATGATCATAGTCCCTTCAAACAAAATTGCCAGACACTTGGCACCATTGCATTCATGGTCCATACGATGACCCGCGCCTGTCCCGTTAAACATCCTAAACGCAAGATTGTCCACCAAATACAATGGTGGAACAAAATTGTTAAAAGGGGTTAAAACATGAGAAAAACCTTTGAGTACAATAGGGATAGACAAACTCTTAGTTACTTGACAAACTTGCAAAAACACTTGCCTACTTTTCAAACCACACTCCACAAACACTTTCAAAACAAACTTTCAAAAATATTTGAAACATCTTTTCGAAAAGATACACACCTTTGTATATACTCAAACACGAGTCATTACAACGGTTGCCGAAACGAAGGCGTCTATTTCAAAACATTTTCAAAACACAAATACACACACCATTTCAAGCAATCAAAAATCAAGGCAAGTGATCTAAAACCAAGTAACTAAGAGCCCATGGACAACCATGGATGAAAAGGGTGCTAATACCTTCCCTTTTCATAATCTACCCCCCGAACCCACGAAACATCTCAAAAGGTTTTTCCTGTGCTTTTTTAACCTTTCCTTAGGATAAAATAAAAAGTCGGTGGCGACTCTTGCTAAACCGAACAAGTGCGAAAACAAACGCAAAACCTCAAGTCAGTTCTCCCACCGTATCACAGAACTGGCGACCCTGCTGGGGAAAGACTTAAAAGTGGGGTTACCTTAGGGTTTTAGATCACCCTCTTGCATGATTAATTGTTTGCTTTGATTGCTTTACCTTTGTAGTTCTCTTGTTTGGGCTTGAAATCCTATACCCGGATTTGGGAAACATTCATAGATAGCAATACGTTGTGGAAACTGTGCGGGGTATACCGACACGGTTGAAGCAATAGCTATATTAGTGCGACATATTTGTAAGTACCGGTAACCCTTGAGTTCAATCAAGGAGAGTACGGGGCCGCTGAGTGATGTCACTAAGCACTAATGACCTAGAACCTTACTTGACCATCTTGGCCTTTTATTAGGGGTAGTGAGATGACCGGATTTGGTGCAGTCGGAAGTTGGTAGATACTCGATACTACACTCATTGAGGGTTGTCTTCTTGGAATATTTTGGTCACTAGTTAAGTGGCTAAACCAAAACAATGAACATGGAAGACAATCCAATGATATTGAGCTCATTAGAACCCGGTTACTATTTATAGGGCAGGTTTTTAAGCCAACTACACTCAAGAGGGTACTTACCTATTGTTGTACCCCAAAATTTTCCCTCCCATATTCTTCAAGAAATTGCCAAGCCAAGTCACAAAATTCCCCAAGGGTTGCATAGTCAAAGAGCCTCCTATACAGTCAAAACTAGGGTTTGTGTTCTGATCAAGAAAAGGAAGTTTTCAAGGACCCAATCAAGTCTCATATGCCTACAAATGTGGTCAAGCATCTTCATATCAAGTTTCAAGGCATTCAGTACAAAATTGTACAGTCAAAACCCTAAATTGCACTACAGTCAACTGTAGGGGCAAAATGGTCATTTGACAGTCAAAAGTCCAAATTTTTGGTAAATATATCATTTTGAAGCCACAAACATCATTTGATCAATGCTTGATCATGATTCTCAAAATTTGGTTCAGAAATCATCAAAGATACAAAAGTTACTATATTTGGACAGCTGAAAAAGTCAACTGAAATTGACCAGGGCATAACTTTCACATGGATTATCAGAAAAATTCCATCCAAAGCTCATTTTGAAGAGAAAGACATTTCCTACAACTCATCTTCATACTTCAAGTCCAAGAAATGCTCTCACAAAAAGTTATCAATTTCAACATTATAGGTCATTTTCAAAAGTCAACAAAAAGGGACTTTAAGTCAAAGGTCATAACTTGAGATTGGTAAATCAAAATGACATGGGAACAAAGTAATTGGTTAAAGGACTCAAAGACCTTTCCAAAATGTCCAAGAACATGTGAAAAGCTTAAAAATTGAGCAAGTTATGCCTTGTGGAAGTTGGGAAATTTTTGGGAATTTTGAAAAGTCAACAATGGTTCAAATGACCTAAAATTGCTAATGGGCCCATTTTTCTTCCAAGATTCATCATTCCAAGCCTATGCACGACCACTTGGCCCAAAGGTAAGTATTTTCTCAATTTTTATTTATTTATTTGAATTATTATTTATATTAATTCATTTAAATTATTTAAATACATGAAAAATACCAAACTTGACCTAAAAAATCTTTTCATGCATGTTTTACTCTCAATATCACGTGCACATCCTAATTAGGCAAGTTTTGGTTGGATTTGAGCTAATTGACACCAAATGCACATGAAAAGATATGGAAAAGATCTTAAGGAAATCAAATATGCAAATCATTGAATGCCATGGATATTATTCAATTTTGTTGACCTAAAAGCTTTACTACATATTCAGAATCACAAACCTAATGGCATGACAAAAAAAGCTGCGCTCAAGAACAGGTTACAAACTTGAAATTTTTTCATAAAAACTCAATTCTGAAAGGCATTCTAGAGGACGATTCAAGCCCTAATCTTGATCCCAATAGCTTCATTGTGGTTCTCTGAACGTGTGCCAATCAAGAACAACAACAAAAGCTCCAAGAATTGGTAGATTGAACCTCAACTGTGTCCAAAAATTTCTGGGATCGTGCATCATAATTTATGCATACTTTGTCATTTTGATTGATTGATTTGTGTTTGTTATAAGTCTCTGATGCTAACCATGCAGTTTGATTGCGTTTTTATGCTCTATACGTGATATTTCCATGAATGCAGTCTAGGGTTTCTTGAGCTCTCAATTGGGGATTCTCTTATCCTGTAAAATTGAAACACGATAATACCATGATCATGACCAGGAAGCTTGGACGAAGGAGATGCAATGCTCGCGCCAAATTTCTGAACTAAGGCGTGCTAATCGCTATTTTTAAAACAAGCGTATATTGAGGGGGTTCAGAACCCCCGCTAATTTCTTTTACATTTTCAGGAAATAAACCAAACGGAGAAGATGATGTGCTGGCCGGTGCTGATTGGAAGATTTGAAATTTCGCGCGTTTAGATCACTAATACAGTTTTTCTTTTATATTATTTATTTGATATTATATGTTAAACGTGATCAAACTGGCGTAGTGGCACAGGTGTTGAGCTTGCAACGTCCAAGACCTGGGTTCGAGCCCCAGGTCTGTATAATTGTCATATTATTTTTCCATAACGTTTCCCATGCAGCGCTTAGGACAGGACCTACCATATTCCCTCCATCATCAACATGCCACGTCCACTTAGAGGTCAATCAAAAGGCAGGGATTCAAGGAACACAACAAACCATAGTCAACGCATCACACATGATTGAGAAAGTCCAACGAGACCAAGGCTTAATGGGCCAGTTTGCTAAGGCCTTACCTCCATCTGGGGCCTGAACCCCCCCTGGTTTGCTTCTCCATTTTTTTTATATTTTATTTTTTCCAATTGTTATTTTTATTTGCTTTATTGTTATAAATTGATTAATTATTTTTTTTATAAAATACAAAAATACACAAAAATTCAGAAAAGACAAAAAATGCAATAAATATTCTATTTTAATATGTTCTTGTAAATAATTGTATAATTGAATTTAGTTTAATTAGGTTACAACATTAATTCTTTTTTAATAAAAAATCCAAAAATATGTAGAAATAGGTTTAATTAATTTTGATTCCTTTTCATTTTCCTTTTTATACTAATATTTATTTTATTTATTTTCATAAATTAAAAAATGCATGTAAATTAACTTAGATTTAAATTAGGTTAAAACTTAATATTTTTTCATAATAAATCTAAAAAACACTAGAATTAGGGTTTACATTTCAAATTTCATTCTAATAAATTCTCCTTTTAAATCTAAAAAACATAAAAATACCAAAAACATTCCTTTTTAATTTTTAATTTTTTATTCCTCGTCTAATTAATTAATTCATTAACTTTAATTTCTTGCGAAAGGGTCCAACGCCCATGTTCGTAATTTATTTAATTTCGCGCATTTATTTTATGTCGCTTATTATAATTATGTAATTCTCCCGAAGCCTTGTAAAGTTTTAATTACTTCTCGCACTTTATTTACTTTGCTTTATTTATTTTTCTGTCAAATCGGGTCCGGTTTAATTTTGGCGATGTGGACCCGCGCCATTTGTAATAGTTTAGATTTATTTTCTTCGCAATATTTTAACTATTAACAAATGCATGAAAGAATGAATGGACTTAATTAAAATCAAGCGTAGATCACAATGAACATGACAAGACAAACGCAAACGAAAACGACACACAATTCGCACACACCACCCCTAGGGTACGCCTCACTGTTGCCTTTCGAAAGGTGATCGTCGAGTAGAGGATGTCTTAGTAAGTCCTCATGATCCGGGAACCTGGCATGAGGGTAGCTTCTAAGGTGTCTTCCTATTGCTCTGGTGATCACCATGTCCCGAACCTCGAATTGACCCGAACCTCGAATTGACCCGAACACCTCCAACGGTGGTGCTACCTACCTCTCAATGGTGGGATGGCACTACTTTAAAGGACATTTACACAGACGAATTCCTTAGGGTAGGTAGGTTCTCAAGGATACTTGCTCTAATTTCAAACAAAAATACTTTTCACACCAACACATTTTCAAAAGCTTTCAAAGCAATTTTTTCAAACACTCTGACGTACGAGTCGAACTGAAATTTTTCAAAGAAACTTTTTAAAACCCACAATTGAAAAGCAAACAAACCATTTTTGAAAACACAAATGAGCAAGTATCTAAGAGCCCATGGATAACCATGGATAGAAAGGGTGCTAACACCTTCCCTTTCTATAACCTACCTCCCGAACCGAGAGCAATCTCTATAAGGAATTTTTCTGTGCTTTTGTCCTTTCCATTTGGAGAAAATAAAAGACGATGGCGACTCTTGCTTCCGCGACATTTCGCGAACCAGCGTTAAACAGTCAGTTCCAGATCCACCGATCACACCTATGAAACCCCATGCGAAGCCTGAAACTAGAGTTTTGTGTGATTTGCTTGTACATGTGTTTTTGCATGCATCATAAAACATCATAAAGCATCATATGCATCCACTAACCATTTCAAGGGTTTGGATCTTCACCTTTGTTCTTGTTTTGTAGGTCATGGAAATTCCTCGCAGGAAAACTATCCAAGTCAACCTTGTGAGGATCCCTCCTCAACTCAAGGAGCTCACATCCAGAATTCCCGAAAGCTCTCCCTTCAGTGAAAGACATGGTAGAGTGCTCAGCCTAGTCAACACCGTCATTGAAGAGGACATGATGAAGGTTTTGTTCCAGTTCTTTGATCCCCTTCACCACTATTTCACATTCCCCGATTACCAATTGGTGCCCACTTTGGAGGAATTTTCTCAACTCATTAGAATTCCTATCCTTAATCAACTACCTTTCAACGGTACGGAAAAGGAGCCAAAGCCTGAAGATGTTGCCCAAGCACTACACTTGCAACCATCCGACATCAAGGGGCATTGGGAAACTAGAAGCGATGTCAAAGGCTTCTTGGAAAAATTCTTGTTTGAGAAGGCACAAGAGTGTTGGAATTCCTTGGATCTACAAGCCTTTGAAGAAATAGTGGCACTCCTCATTTATGGGTTGGTCTTGTTCCCAAATCCTGACCAACTTATAGATGTCAACACCGTCAAGATCTTCTTATCCAGGAATCCAATACCAACGTTGCTTGGGGACATCCTCCACTCATTTTACACACGAACAATGAGAAAGAGAGGTGTTCTCATGTGCTGTACTCCTCTCCTCGCAAGGTGGTTTATTTCGCACCTTCCACAATCTGTTTTGAAGAATGACCAAGGCCTAAGGTGGTCAGAACGGTTGATGACTCTCACTCACTCTGATGTACATTGGTGTTCTCGGTCCAGAGAAAGTATCATCATCGTCGATCGTTGTGGAGAGTTCCCTAATATCCCATTGCTTGGTATTAGGGGAGACATTACCTACAACCCTTGTCTGGGTTTGAGACAATTTGGATATGCACGGAGGGAGGGCCCTCACGACATGCTGATTCCTGACATAGTTTTTGACTTCGACAACGATGCGCAAGGACTTCGTCAAAGGTTCATCAGAGCTTGGAGGATGTCTAACAAAGTAGACAGCAAGACACTGGGGCACAAGAATTCCATCCCTCTTGAGCCTTATCTCAAGTGGGTCCGAACCTGAGCCCAGAGTCTAATGATGCCTTACCCTCATGTTCTCCCTGTGATTAAGGAGCCCGTTAAGGAAGGAGAGGTTCCCTACACCATCTTATATCCTGGCATGCCAACGACATGGGAGGAGATGCAGAAGAGTTGGATCCAACTCAGGGAAGATCTCAAAAGGTTTTTCCTGTGCTTTTTTAACCTTTCCTTAGGATAAAATAAAAAGTCGGTGGCGACTCTTGCTAAACCGAACAAGTGCGAAAACAAACGCAAAACCTCAAGTTAGTTCTCCCACCGTATCACAATTGTTTTTACGGGTTTTTGGCTATGTAATTAATCCCCCTCCCCGAAGCCTTGTAATAGCGTAGTTTTATTTCTCGCATTTTAATTTTCGCGAATGTTAACTGTTAGATGTATAATAATAGGATTGCATGACAAGACTGTATGTAAATTTTAAAACGGTTAGCAAACCCTAAATGTGCAAAGATAATAACTTGAAATCAAATCACTCGCACATGCGCACTCCTAGGGTATACTCTCACTTCGGTTGCCTTTGTTAAACAATCATTAAGTATAGGGTGTTTTAGTAGTCACTCTCTTGTCTAAACAAAGATCAAATGTCCCGTTCAGAAATGTTGCCTCGGAAAGGTTGCCTCAGAAATGTTGCCTCGAATATGATCTTAAGACATTAGGGTTATTACTAAGACATCCTAACATTGCTTTAGTGATCGTACGTCCCTTTCTAATTGACCCTTACAACTCCGACGGCGGTGTTACCTACTCACTAATAGTGGGATAGCGCTGTCTAAAGGAAACAAGAACAGAAACATTCTTTTTTTTTTCCGAGTAGGTAGATGCTATTGGGTACTTGCTCAAAATCAAACTTTTTTCACACTTACACTTTTTCAAACAAAGTTTTCAAAAAACACTTCGTAACACTCTTGAGGACTGATACAAGGGTTAAAACGAAGTAAAACAAAACTTTTCAAAGCAAGCACACACAAGCAATTTTCAAAATGAGCAAGTACCTAAGAGCCCATGGAAAACCATGGATAGAAAGGGTGGTAACACCTTCCCTTTCTATAATCTACCCCCTGTACTCAAAATCTCGAAAAAGGAATTTTTCTGTGCTTTTGTCCTTTCCAGTTGGATAAAATAAAAGTTGGTGGCGACTCTTGCTTACCGCGACATTTTGCAAACACAAACGCAAAATGCAAACCAGCATTTTCCTAAAACAGTCCGGTTCTGCCACCGTATCACAGAACTGGCGACTCTGCTGGGGATAAATAAGTGGGGTATACCTTAGGATCTAGTTCATCATAAATTGCTTCTCTTGTTTGTTTTGGTTGCTTTACTTTTAAGGGTTTTGTTTGGGAGTTACTATAGATCCTAACTCGGATATGGGGGATGCCTTTTAGGTAAGTAGCAATAAACTGTGAGGGAACTGTACGGCGTAAACCGATACGGTTGAAGCAGTAGCTATGTTGATGTGGTACATTGGTTGGTACCGGTATCCCTTGTGGAGAAACGAGGAGAATACGGGGCTGCTATGTGTGTCGTTAAGCATCAACTGACCTTAGAACCTATAATTGACCAACTTGGACATTAGGAAGTAGTGAGATAGCCGGTCTCGGCATAAAGCTAGGAACTGGTTGATACTCGATGCTACACTCATTGAGACCATACTCTCAAGATAGTTCCGGCCGCAAGAAAAGATTGCGTGAGCTGAAACCATGATCGATGGAGGATGGTCAGTGATATTGAGAACCTCTAGAACCTGGTTACTATTATTAGGACAGGTTGAAATCAACTGAAATTCAAGAGGGTAGTACCTAGACCCCATGCAAGCCTGAAACTTAAGGGCTCTTGTGTGACTTGTTTGCCTTTACCATGTTTGTTATCTGCTACACCTGTTGTGTGTTTTATCATGACATCATGAATCATAACATAGCATGCATACTCCATTATACTAACCATTTCAAAGACCAAGGGAATTTATCTTTGTTTTGTTTTGCAGATTATGGCTTCCGTGCGCAGAAACACCATTCGAATTAACTTTGTGCAAATACCTGCTCAACTCAAAGATTTATCCTCGAGAGTTTTTTATACTTCTTCGTTCATTAGGAGACATGGTCATCTTCTTAGCTTGGTTACCTCAAATTTTGATGAGCAGATGATGAGTGTGCTCTTCCAGTTCTTCGATCCGGTGCATCATTGCTTCACTTTCCCGAATTATCAGCTAGTTCCCACTTTGGAAGAGTTCTCGCACTTATTGGGCATATCCATCCTTGAGCAGATGCCCTTCACAGGTTTGGAAGAGACTCCTAGACCAGAAGACATTGCTTCAGCTCTACATTTTAAACTGGGTGATGTAGTATCTAATTGGGAGACACGAAGCAGGGTTGAAGCTTTCTTAGCCAAGTTTCTGATGGATCAAGCTCAATTATTCTGGGATAACTTGGACTTTCAGGCTTTTGAAGATATCTTGGCTCTCCTTATCTATGATTTGGTTCTTTTCCCGAATCTAGATTCCTTCATAGATGTGAATGCGGTTAAGATCTTCCTGTCTCGCAATCCTGTGCCTACTCTTCTGGGTGATATCTTGCATGCCCTCTACACTCGTACTGTGCGAAGAAGAGGGACCCTCATGTGTTGCACGCCGCTGCTGGCGAGGTGGTTTATTTTGCACCTCCCCAAGTCCGTATTGAAGAATGAAGAGGGTTTGGGATGGTCTTACAGGTTAATGTCCCTTGCCCATACATATATTCTTTAAAGTTCTAAGGCTATGGAAAGCATTGTTGTCATTGATCAATGTGGGGGATACCCTAATGTACCGTTGCTTGGAATCAGAGGGGGAATAACCTAGAATCCCTGCTTAGCTCTGCGACAATTCGGTCGTGCTCGGAGAGACGGTCCTCATGAGCTACTTCTTACAGACATTGCATTTGACTACAAGGAGGACGTTGACGAGCACCGCCGAAGGTTTATACGAGCTTGGGGCATGGTGAACAGATCTGACCCTCAAGAGATAGGACCAAGGACTTCTCTCCCTATGCAACCTTATCTCCAGTGGGTCCGAGCTCGTGCTCAGAAGCTTGGGATGCCTTATGAAGCTGTGTTGCCAGTAATTGTGGAGCCTACCAATGAAGAGGGCGTTCCTTATACAGTCCTTTATCCCTACATGCCCACTGATCTTGGGGCATTGAAAAGGTCATGGATTCAGTTGAAAGAGGAGAGGGATACCTACCGAGAGAAGTACCATGAGCAAGAAAGGAAGATCTTGAAGCTCACCGGGAAACTCGAGAATGAAAGAACGATTAATGACTACATCAGCACTAAGGGGAAGCGTCCATGGGATTTCTGATTTTGATTTTTCTAGTTTAGATTTATTTTCCATTTATTTCTTTTGTAACGCCTCAAAGGCATTGTTAAACATTTTTACAAGTTAATCTAATAAAGTTTGTTTATTTCTTGTTTTGCAAATTTAAATCTCCCAAAGTCTTTGAAATCATTACATACGCATCCCATTGTCATGCACATCATTACAGGTGCCATCACAGGTTTCTCATCTTCTTCGCTGTTTATTTCAGCAGTTATGCCTTCTGATCAAGCTATCAAAGATCTCCAGGCACAAAATGCCCAGTTACAAGAGATGTTCTTAAGCTTGGCTAAAGGGCAAGAGGATCTAAAAGCTCTCATACTGAAGGAGAAAGAGAAAGAGAAGAAGAAGAAGGTC
The DNA here is from genome assembly GCA_948472305.1 of Vicia faba. Classification (NCBI taxonomy): domain Eukaryota; kingdom Viridiplantae; phylum Streptophyta; class Magnoliopsida; order Fabales; family Fabaceae; genus Vicia; species Vicia faba. The sequence continues at coordinate 68,538,395 of OX451741.1, read as the reverse complement.
GTTCTTCTGAGTATGGGTAAAAGTTTTGGGGATACGCTGAAGCAACAAGTTGATCTGTCCCTTTCATCCAAAGGAGAGGAGGACCAAGAAGAAGAAAATGGCCCTAGTCCTGCAGTTTCTGATAATGACACTGATTATGATGAAGAGCAATATCCTCCTGCTGAGGATAGGTACAAACAACTAGAAGACCGTCTAAGTGCTATGGAGATTCAAAGGATCCCCAGTCTGGATTTTGGAGAGTTGGGATTGGTATCAGGAATGGTGATTCCTCATAAGTTCAAAGCTCCGGTTTTTGCTAAGTACGATGGAGTATCCTGTCCTAAACTCCATCTCCGCTCGTATGTCTGGAAAATTCAACCCCACACTGCTGATAGAAACTTATGGGTACATTTCTTTCAAGATAGTCGGTCAGGTACTCAGCTTGAATGGTTTTATCAATTGGAAGAAGCTAATGTCCGAAACTGGGAGGACCTTGCTGCTGCTTTTTACAAGCAGTATCAGTATAACACCGACCTTGCTCCCACTCGTACTCAGCTTCAGGGTATGTCTACGGGTGCAAGTAAAGGTTTTAAGGACTATGCTCAAAAGTGGAGAGATTTGGCTGGAAGAGTCCAACCCCCTATGTCTGATAGGGAGTTGGTTGATATGTTTCCAGGGACGTTGTCTGGTCCATTTTTCAATCATCTGATCGGCAGTTTGTCATCTGGGTTTACTGAATTAATTTTGACTGGGGAGAGAGTAGAAGCTGGTATCCGAAGTGGTAAGATACAAAAAGGTATTTCATCAAGTGCAGAAAGGAAGCCTTTCACCGGTAAGAAAGAAGCTAGTGCAGTCTACGACTCGAGGAGCCAAGGAAGATCCGAACACCTCCAAGCAGTAAATATGGTAGTGATATCAAGACCCACAGTTGCCCCACAATGCAACAATCAGCAAAGAATGGAGAGACCGCAGAGACAGTATACTTGGCTCAATATGACCTTGTCTCAAATTCTACCATAATTATTAAAGACCAACCTGGTAACTCTGAGGGAAGCCCCGAAGAATCCCAGCACCACATCTCCGCTGTATAACCCGAACGCCCGCTGCACCTATCACTCCGATAGCCCAGGTCATGATACAAACAACTATTGGGCCTTGAAGAATAAAGTGCAAGATTTTATCGAAGCTAAAGAAATTAAGTTTGACGCTTCGGAGAAGTCCAACGTCATGACTTCTCCCATGCCCAAGCATGGTGATGGAGTAAATGTTGTGGACGATGATTTATTTGTGACCTCCATGGAAGAAATTTCTACTCCTTTGATGACAGTTAAGAAGAATCTCTTGTTTCCTGGTTTATTTCCGGGCTGTGGCGAAGGTTGCCACTTGTGTTCAATTATGCCTGCTGGTTGCCACTTATTGAAATTAGGTGTTCAGTGCTTGATGGATAATAAAGAAATCCTGTTCGAGAAGACTATGATTCCGTTATTTCCAGTTGAAGATGTTGCCATCATAAACATTTCCGCCAATCCTTCCAAGGCTTCCTCGAGAAAGCCTGTTAGGATTACATCTGTTCCCAGAATCTATCCGTTAATCATTACTATCCCGGGTCCTATCCCATACACTTCGGATAAGGATATCCCTTGGCACTATGGGGCCGATGTGTATTACCATGGGGTAAAGCAAGACTTAAAGATTGAAGAAGCTGATGGTGATGTCAGCAATATTGTCGGGGCTAGCAAGGTCACCAGAAGCGGAAGACTCTTTTCTCCCGAGATTTCCCCTTCGGCTATCTATAAACCTGTTGTCATTCCATCTGCTAGTACATCAGCTACCATCCCAGTGCCTATTCCAGTTGTCACCCCTGTCGCCGAGCCATTTGGCACTCGGGGCAAAGAAATCGCAGGTGAGCCTTCCCGGATAGAGGCACCTAAGAAGATCATTGTAGAAACCCTAAGCAGGAGATATAGGAAATTCTAAAGATCATCAAGAAGAGTGACTACAACGTATTCGAGCAACTGGGGAAAACCCCGTCAAAAATATCCATGTTGTTCTTGTTATTATATTCTGAAGCCCATGCAAAAGCTTTAATTGCTTTCCTCAAAACTACGCATGTGCCACAAGAGACTTCAGCTGATCAATTCAAAGATTGCGTAGCTAGCTTGACTACCGACAATGGGTTAGGTTTCTCAGACGCATATCTGACTGCTAAAGGAAGAAATCATAATGATGCTATGCACGTCTCGATCGAGTGCAAAGGCACTACTATGGCCCATGTACTAGTGGATACCGGGTCCTCGCTGAATGTTTTTCCAAAGAAAGCATTAGACCGTCTAGACTATGAAGGTTTGATTCTGAAGATGAGTAATATTGTGGTCAGGGCTTTCGACGGGTAAAAAAGGATGGTGCACGGGGAGGTGGACGTCCCTGTTAAAGTTGGCTCTCAGACTTCCGCATCTACTTTCTATGTGATGGATATCCAACCATCCTATTCTTGCCTGCTGGGTCGCCCTTGGATTCATAAGGCTGGGGCAGTGACTTCTATGCTCCATCAAATGTTGAAATATCCAGTAAAGAGGAAGATTGTTACGGTGCAAGGAGAGGAGGAGTACATGGTGAGTCATCTTAATTCCTTTCGCTATGTGGAGATGGATGGGGAGTTCATCGAAACCCCGTGTCAGAACTTTGAAGAAGTCCCTCATACTTTGGCGTCAACTGAAGTTGCTACCAAAAAACCTCCGATGAAGATGGCTTCCCTCAAGGATGCCAGGGCTGTAATTGAAAAAGGTGGGTGTGCAAATTGGGGTCAGCTCCCTGATTTCACACACAAGACTGACAAGTTTAGTTTTGGCTTTACTACAGGGGCTCAAAGGGCTGTTAGACGCGCGCGGATTGGAAGACCTCCTCTGCATATCAGTAATCCGGAAGTTAATGCGGTGGAAGATGGTGAAGAAGATTAGGACATTGACAGTTGGATCTACCCTGCCACCAATGGAGGATTGAACAACTGGACGGCGAAAAACTTCGTACCTGTTTCCTTTATTTCACAGTAATTGACTTTTGTTTTGAGATTTGTAACAAACAGTTTGAAACTTTATGGCCCGGTGCATTGCCCGAGGCACCTTGGCTTTGCTTGTGAGGGCTTATTACTTTTCATTTCATACATCATCAATAAAACATTGGACATTTCTTACATTACAAATTTTGCGCTCCTTGTTTTTCTGTTCTGTCTCTCACTTTATCAAAACAACTATGCTCTTACACACACTCACGTATCATAATGCAGATCCATATCCACTATGGATCCCATTGATAACAACTCTGCTACTGCCAGTTATGACTTTGAAAATCCGATCAACCAAGCCGATGACGAAGGCGAGGATGATTATGAGGTACCTAGAGAACTTGCTAGACTGTTACTGCAGGAAGAAAGGGCCATACAGCCTCATGAAGAGCCAGTTGAATCAGTGAACTTGGGTACAGAAGAAGACAGGAAAGAGGCCAAGATAGGTGCGAATCTGGAACTTAGTGTCAAACAACGGTTGATACAGATGCTATGCGACTATGTTGAGATCTTCGCTTGGTCTTATAAAGATATGCCTGGTTTGGACACATATATCGTGCTACACCTCCTGCCAACTAAAGAAGACTGTCCTCCGGTAAAACAGAAGGTTCGCCGTATGCGCCCTGAGATGTCTGAGAAAATTAAAGCTGAGGTCATGAAACAATTTGATGCGGGATTTCTAGCTGTCACTTCTTACCCACAGTGGGTCGCCAACGTTGTTCCAGTACCCAAGAAGGATGGTAAGGTACAGAGGTATGTGGACTATAGATATCTGAACAGGGCGAGCCCCAAGGATGATTTCCCACTTCCTCACATTGATGTTCTGGTCGACAACACTGCGCAACATAAGATCTTCTCCTTTATGGATGGTTTTTCTGGTTACAATCAGATTAAGATGGTTCCCGAGGACATGGAGAATACAACTTTCGTTACACAGTGGGGCACCTTTTGCTACAAGGTCATGTCGTTCGGATTGAAGAATGCTGGGGCAACATATCAGCACGCCATGGTTGCTTTGTTCCACGACATGATTCACCATGTGATTGAGGTTTACGTTGATGACATGATTTCAAGGTCCCAGACTGAGGAAGAACACCTTGACCATCTCCAGAAACTGTTCGACAGGCTGAAGATGTATAAGCTAAGGTTGAACCCGAACAAATGCACCTTCAGGGTAAGGTCTAGTAAGCTGATGGGTTTCGTTGTTAGTGATAAAGGTATTCAAGTGGATCCTGCCAAGGTAAAGGCTATATAAGAGATGCTAGCTCCCCGCACAGAAAAAGAAGTCAGAGGCTTTTTGGGACGTCTGAATTACATTGCCCGATTCATTTCACATCTGACTGCTACTTGTGAGCCGATCTTCAAGCTGCTGAAGAAAGATCAAGTGGTAAAATGGAATGATGAATGTCAGGCCGCTTTCGAAAGAATCAAGGAATATCTCCAAGAGCCACCTATTCTGATGCCTCCAGTTGAAGGGAGACCTTTAATCTTATACTTGACAGTACTGGATAATTCAATGGGGTGTGTGATGGGGCAGCATGACGAGTCTGGCCGAAAAGAGCATGCTATTTACTACCTTAGCAAAAAGTTTACCGACTGTGAGACCCGACACTCACTGCTCGAGAAAACTTGCTGCACTTTGGCATGGGCTACTCGCCGGATGAGACAGTATATGCACTTTGGAGATTCTGCTCTAGTGGTCAGTCAGATCAAAGGTGAGTGGGATACGAAGCACCCAAATCTTATTCCTTACAAGGAGTATGTACTGAGATTGCTCCCACATTTTGAGGAGATAACCTTTGAACATTTCCCCAGAGAGGAGAATCAGCTGGCGGACGCGCTAGCTACCATGTCTTCTATGTTCAAAGTCAGGTGGGATAATGAAGCTCCCCAGATTACCATCGAGAGGTTGGATGAACCCGCACATTGCTATAACATTAAGACTGAAGAGGTAGCAAATAAGCCCTGGTTTCACGAGGTAAATAGGTATATTGAGGCTCAAGAGTATCCCGAGGGTGCATCTGTTAATGATAAGAAGTTCTTGAGAAGGTTCGCTACGAAGTTCTTCATCAGCAATTGCATTCTCTACAAGCGTAACCATGATTCAACCTTACTGCGATGTATGGACAAGAATGAGGCAAAAAGGATCATGGCAGAGTTACATGAAGGTACCTTCGGAACTCATTCCAGTGGACATACCATGGAAAATAAAATCCTACGGGCAGGATATTATTGGTCTACTATGGAAGCCGATTATTATCAGCATTCTCAAACCTGTCATAAATGCCAAGTCTATGCTGATAAGGTGCATGTACCTCCGGTTCCTCTGAATGTTTTGACAGCTCCTTGGCCTTTTGCAATGTGGGGCATCGACATGATTGGCGAGATCAGACCTACTGCGTCCAACGAGCATCATTTCATTCTGGTAGTTATTGATTACTTTACAAAGTGGGTTGAGGCAGCTTCCTTTGCTACAGTAACCAAGAACGTCGTGGCGCGGTTCATCTGACACAATCTGATCTGTCGATACGGTGTACCAGAAAGGATCATTACGGACAATGGTACAAATCTCAACAATACGATGATCACCGAGCTCTGCAAACAGTTCAAGATACAGCATCATAACTCTTCTCCCTACCGATCGAAGATGAATGGGGCTGTTGAAGAAGCTAATAAGAACATCAAGAAGATTGTGCAGAAGATGACAGTGACATACAAAGACTGGCACGAGATGTTACTGTTCGCTCTTCATGGGTATCGTACCTCAGCGCGGACTTCGACAGGGGCAACACCCTACTCTTTGGTATATGGTATGGAAGCAGTCTTACCCATTGAGGTCCAAATACCTTCTCTCCGGATTATGAAAGATGCAGGTTTGAGCGAAGATGACTGAATCCAGACCCGGCTTGATCAGCTGAATTTAATCGACGAGAGGAGACTTACTGCTATTTTTCATGGTCAGATGTATCAAAAGCGCATGATCAAGGCTTTTAACAAGAAAGTCAGATGAAAAGAGTATCAAGTTAGGGATCTGGTGATCAAACGCATCATACTGCCACAAGGTGATCCCAGGGGCAAATGGACCCCTAAGTACGAAGGGCCATTCGTGGTTAAGAGAATTTTCTTAGGAGGATCTACGATTCTAACCACCATGGATGGTGATGCCCTTCCTCACCCCGTCAATGCAGACATAGTGAAAAAATACTACGCATAATCAAAGACCCGCTAGGTTGACTAGCCTAGGCAAAAATAAGGGCTTTTCGGTGAACCAAAAGGGTTCAGGCAAAAATAAGGGATGAAAATTAAAAAAAAAACTGTGCACCCGGCAAGCCGAAAGCCTGAAAGGGCGGCTTGGGCAAAAAAGGCTATCCCGGTGGACTGAAAACCCGAAAGGGCGGTCCAGGCAAAAATTAGGGATCAAAGCGTAACACTATGTCTCATTAGATCATCTCGCAACCAGACTTCGGTATCGACTATCAAGCTCGAACGACACTAATCAATTTGATCTACCTTCAACCAAGTAGCAAAATGATAAGACGCTCGAAGATATAAAGGCAATAGCAGAGTTGGAACCCAGTGGGATTGTTTCACATAGCTGTTTTTCTTTCTTTTACACAAATTGTATAAACTCTGTTCTTTCGGCGGCGTTCTCTTACTAGGACGTCAACCTGTTGTACGAAACGCCTATTACAGGCTAACTTCAAAAATCAATACAATTCATTTTACAATAAATTTCAAAATTGTTTTTCTTTTTCTGTTTTGTTTTGCAAGAACGTCCAATGGTTCATTTTTTTGATATATGCATTTGACAATAATTGCTGCTCATGAATAATTACATGCGAAACAAAATACAATTACTCGTAATTCCAGGAACAGGGGCAAACAAGAAATGTCCAAACCTTACAGTTGCTCTACCCACCAGGTACAAGGATAGACCCAGCTGGAGAATATGATTAAAAGTGCATACACTCCCCGCAGAGTAAGAAATATCCAAAGACAGTGGTGTTAGTTCTCCCTAAGCAAAGTTTATCTCTCCAGCAATAGAAGATTATCCCCAGTGGAGTTTATTTCTTCCACAGACAGAAACTCAATCCCCAACAGGGTTCATTATCACCAACAACAGTAATTCATCCCCAGACAAGGTTATTTATCCAAGTCAGCAAATCTTCTAGCAGAGCATCTCTCTTCCCCACAGTCATTCTCTCGCCAGTTTATTCTCCAGCCGAGTTATTCTCCCGCCAATTTATTCTCAAATTATCTTCGATCGTTACCCCCAGCGAGAATGAAGAATTCAACTCCTTGTACCCTCCAACAGCAATCCATGATTTATCTTCCCCAGCTAGAGAGCGTCACGAGAATATTGCATATCCATACATCATGGCATGCACATACTGTTAGAACATAGTTTGATTCTACAACCCTCGATTAGAGTTTTGATGATAACAAAATACAAAGAATAAATAAATTCAAAGATATATATATATATAAAACAAATATGCTTCTTAAAATTATGTTTTGTATATACAAAAGTTCTGATGGAATCAGCATCAGAAGATCAGTAATATGTGCTACACGCTGAAGCTACCAGATTATACGCTGAAGCTTGATGACCAGAATCTGCGCATAAACAAATACACTCTGACTCTGATCAAAGATCTTTACCAAGTCATCAACACTCTGAAGCGTTATCATAAGTTAAAGCAAAGAAGACTCTGAAGCGTTATTAATTATTCAAGACAGAATTAAACGCTAATGGCTCTCTTTAGACAAGATCTTCTTCAAAAGGAAAGTGTGTTATTGTCATTAAACGGGCTTTATGGACAACATATCTTTGCCTTGCCTATATAAACAAGTTTGCTTGAGAAAAGACACACGCATGCACTCACATAATTTGCCAAGCCTTCAGAACCACGCTTATTCAAACGCTTTAGCAAATTCAGTTTATTCCAAGCTTAAGTTGTGTAATTATCACAGTTGTGATATATTGTTTTGTTAGAAAACGTCAACACATCCTTGTTTAATTATTTGTAAACTATTTCCTTGAGATAAATCGGTTTGTGGTTATACTCAAGAAGACTTTAACAGTTGTTAAAGTAGCTGTTGTAATTCTTTGAGAATAGTGGATTAAGACCTCGTTGGAGAGAGGCGAAATCACCTTGACGGGTGGACTGGAGTAGTTTGAGATCAAACGAACCAGGATAAAAATACTGTGTCTTAAAGCTGTTTATTATTTAATCTGAGTTTTTTTCAATTCAACCCCCCCCCCCCCTTCTTGTGTTTTTCACATCTTCAATTGGCATCCGAGCGCCTGGTTCTGAGCTTATAACACTTAACCGTGTCAGTACAAGATCCAGCGTCAGAAAAACACAATGGTAGGACCAAGTCAAAACATCAGCAATGACAACAATGAAGAAAGGGACAGATTCAGTGGCAAACCTCCAGTCTTTGATGGAGAGAACTTTGACTACTGGAAAGACAGAATTGAGAGTTTCTTTCTGGTCCATGATGCTGATCTGTGGGACATGGTGACTGATGGATACACGCACCCAGTGGATGGACGTGGTCAGAAGATTGACAGGAAAATGATGTCTGATCAGCAAAAGCGTGAGTTCAGAAATCATCACAAGGCCAGAACAATTCTTCTCAGTGCCATCTCTTATTCAGAATATGAGAAGATATCAAACAGAGACACTGCAAAGAATATGTTTGACTCTCTGAGAATGACGCATGAAGGCAACATTCAAGTCAAAGAAACCAAAGCCCTTGCACTCATTCAGAAGTATGAGGCATTCAAGATGGAAGAGAGTGAATCAATAGAAACTATGTTTTCAAGATTTCAAATTCTTGTTGCTGGTCTAAAAGTTCTTGACAAAGGGTATTCCACTGCTGATCACGTTAAGAAGATCATCAGAAGCTTGCCAAAACAATGGAGGCCAATGGTCACAGCTCTTAAGCTAGCCAAGGATCTCAACAAAATCTCTCTGGAGGAACTTGTCAGCTCCCTCAGAAGTCACGAGATAGAGCTAGAAGCAGATGAACCGCAAAAGCAAGGTAAGCCATTAGCTTTAAAATCTAACAGAAAATCTGACTCCAAAGTTTTGCAGGCTGTGGAAGAAACCTCTGATGGGTCCTCATCAGAAGAAGATGAACTATCTCTCCTCTCCAGAAGGGTGAACCAATTGTGGAAGCAAAGGCAAAGGAAGTTCAGGAATCCCAGAAGATCAGAAAATTAGAATAAATCTTCCTCCAGATACAGAAGGTCAGAATCCTCCTCTGGACACAGAAGATCTGAAGGTTCTTCAGGAAACAGAAAGCCAAACAACAAAGACATCATCTGCTATGAATGTTACGAGCAAGGGCACTACAAAAGCGATTGCCCAAAGCTTCAGAAGGAGAAGCCCAAAAAGAAGTTTGGCAGGGAAAAGAAGAAAAGTCTCATGGCTACATGGGATGATTCTGACACATCTGAAGCTGACTCAGAATCAGATAATGAAAGAGCAAACATAGCTCTCATGGCAAACATAACAGAAGACAGTGAAGCTTCTGAGTCAGACTCTGAATCAGATACATAAGAGGTATTCCCTGACTTTACTATAAACTTCACTAAGGCTGAACTAGCTGAAAGCCTTTATGAAATTCTGGAAAGATATCAGCAGATCAGAGTCAAATTCAGAAACCTGAAAAGGAATCTTGCTTCTGACTCTAATAAGACTGAGAGTCTCAAATTGGAGAATTCTGAGTTAAAAGATAAAATTTCAAAATTAGAAAACCAATTGCAAAACTCTCAGAAGGAAACAATCCCTGAAACTCCCAGCAATGTTGATGAGATCATCAAGGAGTATGATCACAACTTTCAGAAATTTCTAGCTAAAAACATAGACAGAAGCAAAATGGCTTCAATGATCTATGGAGTTAGCAGAAATGGCAGAAAAGGGATAGAATATCAAGGTAAGGTACCCACACTAAAAAATGCCATGGATTTAGTTATAAAACGTACTCCACTTGATTCACACTTTATATATGGGCACACACATGACATAAAATATACAAGTAGTGCTTACTCTATCAAACCAAAATTTAACTAGAGTTTTGGTAAAACTAGCAAATCAGGACCCAAGAAAATGTGGGTACCTAAGGATAAAATAATACATGTGGCAGATATCTTTAGCAGCAAAGCAAAAACACCAATCATGGTACCTGGACTCTGGCTGCTCACGACACATGACAGGAAGAAGGCATATGTTCCAAAGCCTGGAACTTAAGCCTGGAGGCCACGTAGGCTTTGGAGGCAATCAGAGAGGAAAGATCATTGGCTCTGGAACAGTAGGTAATGGAAATCTTCCCTCTATAAGTAATGTTTTATTAGTTGATGGATTAATGCATAACCTGTTATCCATAAGTCAATTAAGTGATAACGGTTATGATATAATCTTCAATCAAAATTCATGCAAAGCTGTTAGTCAGAAAGATGAGACTATCCTATTTAATGGAAAGAGGAAAAACAACATTTATAAAATAAAACTTTCTGAACTAAAAAGTCAGAATGTAAAATGTCTACTGTCTGTTAACAACGAGCAATGGATCTGGCACAGAAGATTGGGACATGTTAGTATGAGAAGAATATCTCAGATTAACAAACTCAATCTGGTAAGAGGACTTCCTAACCTGAAGTTCAATTCAGATGCTCTGTGTGAAGCATGTCAGAAAGGCAAGTTTGCAAAACCAGCTTTCAAATCCAAAAACATTGTTTCCACCTCCAAGCCATTAGAACTTCCGCACATTGACTTATTTGGACCAGTTAAAACTGCTTCAGTCAGTGGCAAGAAGTATGGGTTAGTAATCGTAGATGACTATAGCAGATGGACATGGGTAAAGTTCTTAAGGCACAAGGACGAGTCACACTCTGTGTTTGTTACCTTCTGCAACCAAGTTCAGAATGAAAAGGATCTTAGAATCGTCAAAGTCATAAGTGATCATGGTGGAGAATTTGAAAACAAAGATTTTGAGTTATTCTTTAATGATAAAGGCATTCTGCATGATTTCTCTTGTCCTAGAACTCCCCAGCAAAATGGAGTTGTAGAACAAAAGAACAGAACATTGCAAGAAATGGCCAAAACCATGATCAACGAGACTAACATTGCTAAGATCTTCTGGGCAGAGGCAATAAACACAACGTGTTACATTCAGAATAGAATCTCCATAAGACCTATTCTGGAAAAGACTCCATATGAATTGTGGAAGAACAGAAAGCCCAACATCTCTTATTTTCACCCATTTGGATGTACATGTTTTTATCCTGAATACAAAAAATTATTTGAACAAGTTTGACTCTAAAGCACAAAAGTGTATTATGTTAGGATATTCTGAACGCTCAAGAGGGTACAGAGTATACAATACAGAAACACAGATTGTGGAGGAGTCAATCAGTGTTCATTTTGATGATAAGCTTGACTCTCAAAAGTCAAAGTAGAATGAATTCCTTGCAGGTATGGAAGTTGAACTCACAGGTACTGAAGACAAATCATCAGAAGCTATCAATAGAGACACTCCCTCAACATCAGAAAGAGTAACTGCAAGCAATCCAGCATCTTCTGTTGATCAACTCCAGAAAAGACCATCCAGAAGCAGCATGGATCACCCAGAAGAAACAATCCTAGGAAGGAAGGAAGATCCAATCAGAACAAGATCTAGCTTCAGAAACTCTGAAGAATCCCTCATGGGACTGGTTTCTCTAATTGAACCAACAATAATTGATGAAGCACTTCTGGACAATGATTGGATTCTAGCAATGCAAGAGGAGCTAAATCAATTCACAAGAAATGACGTATGGGATCTAGTTCCCAAACCAAAAGGATTCAACGTCATTGGTACAAAATGGGTGTTCAGAAACAAATTGAACGAACAAGGTGAAGTCATCAGAAACAAAGCACGACTGGTAGCACAAGGTTATAGTCAACAAGAGGGAATAGAATATACAGAAACCTTTGCTCCAGTCGCCAGGTTAGAATCTATCAGACTCTTAATTTCATTTGCTGTTAATAAAGGCATCACTTTGTATCATGGTAAGAGTGCATTCTTAAATGGCTATATAGAAGAAGAGGTATATGTGCACCAACCCCCTGGTTTTGAAAGTTCCAAAAATCTAGAATATGTTTTCAAACTAAAGAAGTCACTCTATGGTCTGAAACAAGCTTCCAGAGCTTGGTATGAAAGACTAAGTAACTTCCTGCTAGAAAAGGAATTCACCAGAGGGAAAGTGGACACAACCTTGTTCTGTAAGACAGTTAAGAATGACATTTTAGTATGTCAGATTTATGTTGATGACATCATATTTGGATCCACTAAACCCTCTATGGGAAGAAAGTTTGCTAAATGTATGCAGGCAGAATTTGAGATGAGCCTAATGGGGGAACTAAAATTCTTTCTGGGCATTCAGATTAATCAAACCCCAGAAGGAACTTACATTCATCAGAGCAAATATGTCAGAGAACTTCTGAAGAAATTTGATCTCTCAGAATGTAAGCCATCAAAGATTCCAATGCATCCCACGTGCATTCTGGAAAGAGAAGAGGTAAGTAAAAAGGTAGAACAGAAGGTCTACAGAGGTATGATTGGTTCTCTTCTCTATCTGACGGCTTCAAGGCCTGACATTCTATTCAGTGTTTGCATTTGTGCTAGATTCCAATCAGATCCTAGAGAATCTCACTTAACAGCAGTTAAGCGAATTTTCAAGTATCTGAAAGGTACTACTAATCTGGGTTTGTTTTATAGAAAGTCAAGTGATTACAGCTTGATAGGATACTGTGATGCTGATTTCGCTGGAGACAGAGTAGAATGTAAAAGCACTTCTGGAAGCTGCCAGTTTTTGGGAGAAAATCTGATCTCATGGTCCAACAAAAGACAATCCACAATAGCTCTATCAACAGCAGAAGCTGAATACATAGCAGCAACAGGATGCAACATACAAATGCTCTAGATGAAAAGTCAACTTGAGGACTTCAAAATATTTGAGAGTAACATCCTTATCCTCTGTGATAATACTTCTGCTATTTGTCTCAGTAAAAATCCTATTTTGCATTCTAGGGCTAAGCATATAGAAATAAAACAACATTTTATTAGGGACTATATTCAGAAAGGGATTCTAAATTTAAAATTTATTAACACAGACCATCAATGGGCTAATATCTTTACAAAACCTCTTTCTGAAGATAGGTTCAACTTCATTCTGAAACATCTCAGCATGAAGCTCTGCCCAGAATAAAACTGTTTTGATTCCATATCTTAACCTTAAGAACTTTGTTTATTTTTCCGTGAACTACTGATCAATATTTCTGCAGATCTTTAGAAGTACAGATTGTATCAGAATCTATCCATGAAGATCTGTGCGCTTCATTTCAAGGATAGAAATGTGCAGTTCACTCAAGAAAACAAGTGTCATCCAGTCATCAGCTACTTTCTGAGGCTGAACACGCGTTCACGTTTCTGAAAGGTCAAAAGCGCTGATTGGATGCATTAGGACACATGTCATGGGTAACCGTTCCAATATCTTTCTAAATCCCCCAAAATCAGCTATCATTAAATGCTCATAATCATTATAATTTATTTCTCTCTCTTGCCGTTTATATTTTCAAAATCTTTTTTAAAAATCTATTTAAACACATCTCTCACTATTTACACTTTTTCACTTTCACTTTCATTTTCTCTACAATCTTATTGATTTCAGTTTGAAACCTTTCTCAAAACCCTTTCAATTTCTTCTCAAAACCTTCGGTGTGAACATGGCTTCCTCAATCAACCCTACTTCCAGTACTCAGAAAACAGATTCCTCCGAACAATACGAAGAACCCTACAGAACTCTTCTCACACCAATCAAAAATCTAGAAGTTCTTTCAGAATTGATTGTGGACTTTAACAGTCTTCAAGAGAACAAGTTTAATCTCTTTGAAGAAGTAAAGGCTCAAGGCTGGGACAAATATTTCGACCGACTGGTGGGTCCAACATTCCCAATCCTTGTGAAGGAATTTTGGATTCATGCTTCATCTTCCAACCATCAAGTTACTTCATACATAATGGGGAAGAAGATAGTCGTAACTGAGGACCTCATTGCAAGATTAATAGGCTACAATGGTGGTGGTGTACGATGCATTGACATGGATGAAAGATGCGCTGATGTCGCCCTAATTGCTAGAGAAATCTTCACGCTGGGTCTTCCCTCCAGCAAGATAAGGGATCTAAAAGACCATCACAGAATATGGGCCAAGATTATTCTGGGATGCATAAACCACAGGAAGCCTACCAACTCTCCTGACTACATCAATATTGATCAGCAATTTCTGATCTACTTCATCTCCCAGAAGATTAAGGTGAATCTGGCTCATCTGTTGTTTAACCATCTAAGGACTAGTGTTAAAGAAACCAGAGAAGAGGAGCGCACAAAAAGGAACTAGATACCCCTAGGAAGGCTTATATCAGATATTCTAACAGAGAATAAGCTGATTGATCATCTAACAGAAGCTCAGGAAATCAACTCTTTGGAAGCTACTGTTGGCAAACAGTTGAATGCAAAGAATCTGAAGAAAATGAAGTTAATTGAGAACATCAAGAAGGAACCCAGTGTCACTTCTTTTGCAGCAATCTCCAGCAGAAGAATCCCTCTAGATAACTTTCCTCTGTTCTCAGAGATTGATTCTAAACCTGATATAATAGTCAGATATCTGGATGCATGCAAGGCGAATGGTACATCACCAGATTTGAACATTTAGGATCTGCAGCAGAAGGCTCCAGAAGTTGTGCTCAAGAAAACCAAGAAAAGGAAAGCTGTAGCAGAAGGATCATCCCAGCGGACTCCTAAAAAGAGAGGTAATCCTTCTTCTGTAACTGTTCTAAACTCAATTTCTGTATCAACATCTATACCAATTCCCACTCAATCAGAAAACCCCACACCACAAACATTTGATAACTTTGACATTGAATTCGACCCCTCAGAAACCTTAACTCTTAGAAGATCTCGCTCCCTACCTCCAAATACAAATATTGAAGCAACCCAACAAGAACTTGCAAAAGTTCTATCAGATATAGAAACCTTTGACCAACATACTTCTGCTCCCATGCCAGAAAATCCAAACCCTGAAACCACCACAGAAGCGCCACAACCAGAAATTCCCCTCTCTCCACAACCAGAAATACCACTACCTCCATCTCCTCAACCAGAAATTCACCCACCTTCTCCACAACCTGAACTATTTCAACCAGAAGTTCAAACTTCTGAGGCTCAACCTTCTGAATCCTGTGAACCAGAAGCTCATAACGATCAATCAAACCAAACTGTTGATTCTAATACCATTCCCATTCCTGGAATCACTGAACCTCTGGCCATCCGTATGCCCTTAACCATCCTGGATATTCCCCAAATTCCCTCTTCACTAGAATCAACTCCACCAAACTCCCCAACTAGTCCAATAATTATTCCAGACTCTCCCACTCCCTCACCAAAGAACAATCCAGATGACAACATCAAGACTGTCATTGATTTAACAGTTTTTGAACGTCTTGCTGCCATAACCCACAAAACAACTATTCCAAAACAAAAACCATTTGAACCCTCTCCAGATGTTGGTACCAGCTTATTGATGTTTGAAACAGAAGTATAGAAGTGGATCACTTCTCTGAAGCAAGCTAGTCTTGAGCTGATTGATCATGCTGCATCAGACTACCTTTGGACAAGGTTCAGAAGATGGATATGTTCTGAAACTTGTAAGATGCAAGAACAGAGTTGCGGACAAGTTCAACAGAACTTCAGTAATCTACTAAAAGTAATTGAAGATCAAGTTCTGAGCCAGCTGCTCAAGGAAGAAGTTCTCCCTCTGGACAATGCTCCCTGGTCTGAACATCGTCCAGAATACAAAGTTTAACCAGAGTCAAAAGATCTCAATCTGACTGTTACTCCAGAGCAGATGATTCCTGCTGAAGAACTGGGTCAAAAAGAGGATATTGCAGAATGCTCTAAGAAGCATCCAGTTACTGAAGATCCTCCAGCTCCCTCCTATGAAAGGCAGACTCTAGAAGACCTGAAAAGATCTGCTATTTTGATGAAGGAAAGAATGGATAAACAGGACGACAAAATTGAGGTAATCACGAGCATGTTAACCAAGCAACAGGAAACCAACATCCAGATCAAGAGCATGTTGGAAGCTTTGTTCACGCGTCTACCTCCTCCCTCTTAGAATTTCCTCATTTTTAAAACATGTTTATCTGTAATATTCTTACATTGCTGCTGTTCTGAACTTTTCGTTGATTATGGTTTTTAATATAAATGCATTTTGGCTCTGATTATATGTTCTTTTTGATAACTGACAAAAAGGGGGAGAAAGAATAAGATATTTTTCAATAACGGATTACTGAGACATAAGTCTCAAACATTCTGATCTATTTAAATTTCTCTCTTCTGAAAAGCTTGAACAGGTACAAAACTCTGATGAAAGATACAATAAGGTTCTGATGCTTAAAGACTCGTGGAATTAAAGGAAAGTAATCAACTCAGGGGGAGTTTCTCTTCTTAATTCTATACTTTTTATTCTTTATTTTTAATTGAAAAATCTGGTTTTTGTCATCATCAAAAAGGGGGAGATTGTTAGAACATAGTTTGATTCTACAACCCTTGATTAGAGTTTTGATGATAACAAAATACAAAGAATAAATAAATTCAAAGATATATATATATATATATATATATATATATATATATATATATATATATATATATATATATATATATATATATATATATATATATATATATATATATATATAAAACAAATATGCTTCTTAAAATTATGTTTTGTATATACAGAAGTTCTGATGGAATCAGCATCAGAAGATCAGTAATATGTGCTACACGCTGAAGCTACCAGATTATACGCTGAAGCTTGATGACCAAAATCTGCACATAAACAAATACACTCTGACTCTGATCAAAGATCTTTACCAAGTCATCAACACTCTGAAGCGTTATCATAAGTTAAAGCAAAGAAGACTCTGAAGCGTTATTAATTATTCAAGACAGAATTAAATGCTAACGGCTCTCTTCAAACAAGATCTTCTTCAAAAGGAAAGTGCGTTATTGTCATTAAACGGGCTTTATGGACAACGTATCTTTGCCTTGACTATATAAATAAGTCTTCTTGAGAAAAGACACACGCACCACTCACATAATTTGCCAAGCCTTCAAAACCACGCTTATTCGAACGCTTTAGCAAATTCAGTTTATTCCAAGCTTAAGTTGTGTAATTATCACAGTTGTGATATATTGTTTTGTTAGAAAATGTTAACACATCCTTGTTCAATTATTTGTAAAAGATTTCCTTGAGATAAAACGGTTTGTGGTTATACTCAAGAAGACTTTAACAATTGTTAAAGTAGCTGTTGTAATTCTTTGAGAATAGTGGATTAAGACCTCGTTGGAGAGAGGCGAAATCACCTTGACGGGTGGACTGGAGTAGTTTGAGATCAAACGAACTAGGATAAAAATACTGTGTCTTAAAGCTGTTTATTATTTAATCCGAGTTTTTTTCAATTCAACCCCCCCTTCTTGTGTTTTTCACATCTTCACATACGCATCATATAGCACAATCTCATTTATTTTGAGAGCATTATTACTCGATACATGTCATACATCATGACATTACATACGACTAACTCTTTACCTTTCATGGAAATATACAATAAAATTCTCACAAGTTTCTCTGGTTCAGTCAAACTGATGCTAAGATTTCTATTCTAATTCAAGCTATGAAGCCTGGATCCGACCAAATAATATCTTGATTTCTCCGTCATACTGTGAAGCCCGGGGAACGACCCGATAACAGTACCAAAATACCGCGAAGCCTGGAATCGACCAGATAGTGGTTTAACTTAAATTCAAGCTATGAAGCTTAGAAATCGACCGGAAAATATTTGAATCCCCAACAAGTTATTGTGAAGCCTGGACTCGACCAGATAGCAATACAAGACACCGTGAAGCCTGGACTCGACCAGATAATGGTATAAGACGTTGTGAAGCCTGGATTATGACCAGATAGCAGCCAAGAATACTATGAAGCCTGGAATCGATCAGATAGTGGTATATCTTTAATGCAAGTTATGAAGCCCGAATTCGACTGGATAATATCTTGATTTCTCCAAACACCGTGAAGCCTAGACTCGACCAGATAATGGTATAAGATGTTGTGAAGCCTGGATTACGACCAGATAGCAGCCAAGAATACTACGAAGCCTGGAATCGACCAGATAGTGGTATATCTTTAATGCAAGTTATGAAGCCCGAATTCGACCGGATAATATCTTGATTTCTCCAAACACCGTGAAGCCTGGACTCGAACAGATAATGGTATAAGACGTTGTGAAGCCTGGATTATGACCAGATAGCAGCCAAGAATACTACGAAGCCTGGAATCGACCAGATAGTGGTATATCTTTAATGCAAGTTATGAAGCCCAGATTCGACCAGATAATATCTTGATTTCTCCAAACACCGTGAAGCCTGGACTCAACCAGATAATGGTATAGGACACCGTGAAGCCTGGATTACGACCAGATAGCGACAAAGGGTACTGAAGCCTGGGATACGACCAAATAACAATATAAGGTACTGCGAAGCTCGGAATTCGACCGAATAACAGTTTACCCGACCAATTACTAAGAAGCCTGGAATCGACCAGATATTAGTATTGCCTTAAATTCAAGTTGAAGCCCGGATACAACCGGATAACAACTTAATTCCTTCTGAAGCCTAGAGCACGACCAGATAAGAAGTGAGAAATTGTGAAGCCTGGATTACGACCGGATAGCAAGTTTAATCTCATCCCCCAGTAAATCACTATGAAGCCTGGAACACGACCAAATAGCAGTTCGTTTTCACCTCCTCGACTAAGAGATGATTCCCCAGTAGAATAACGGACGACTGAAGCTCATAAAATTCTATTTCCCTCAAGAAATAGACCAGCATTCCCCAGCGAAGTCCTCATTGAAAACAAGTATACCGACTCTCGCAGAGGAATCTCTTATGCGATCGACAATCCTTCAGATGACATCTTTAAGCCCATTCCCAACATCACAAGATAAGTACCACTTCATGCGAGTGCAAATTTTTGGGCACTCTAGTGTTCAATCATCTTCAACCTTCAGATCACGAAAGGAAAACAAGCCAATCTACATCCTCAGGTTTAAGAAGATTGAACATGGGCAGATGTTGTACCCCAAAATTTTCCCTCCCATGTTTTTCAATACATTTCGAATAAGGTCCTCAAATTGCTCAAGGAAGTCTAAAAGTTAACCAGACAAACTCCCTCCTAAGGTAGTCTACCTCAAATTAGGGTCTCAGTTTGCATCAAGATGTTTGAATCAAAGGGTCCCAAATGCTCACCATTTTCCTAATATGTTCTCAAGATCATCCATGTCAAGTTTCAAGCCTTGCAGAGAAAGTTTGCTCAGTCAACTATTCAAATGCCTGAAAATCGACTGTGCTAGGGCAAAAGTCAACTGTGTCCTACATACAGTCAAACTTCAAGATTTTTGGTCAAAATTCTCATTTTAAAGCATTATTCATCATTTGATCAAAGGTTGATCATGATTCATCAAATACTTCTCACAATTCATCAGAACCCAAAAATTGCTAAATTAGGGTTTTGTAGGAAAAGTCAACTCAACTTTGACCAAGCATAACTTTCTCATACTTTATCAAACATGACTCATCCAAAGCTCATTTTGAAGAGGATGCAATTCCCTACAATTCATATTCATCTCCCAAGTTCAAAATATGCACTCACAACAAGATATGAATTTGGACATTATAGGTCATTTTGAAAAGTCAACAAAAACACTTTTTTGTCAAAGCTTCATACATTAACATGGAGGAATCAATTGAGATGATACCAAAAGGGTTGCTTAGAGGACATCTTGAGATTTATAAAAGTCCAAGAACACATCTCTAGGGTCAAAATTGAAGGAGTTATGCATTAGTGAAGTTGACCTTTTTTGCAAAATTCCCAAAAGTCAAAAGTGGCCAAAATTGCAATTTTTGTCAAATGGGCCCAACTTTTTGTGTTTGTATTGAGTTGGTAACATGATCTACGACCCATGATCCTTCCCACTCGTCTTTATTTTATTTTTTTCATTTATTTTGATTTTTATTTCAATTAAATCAAATTAAATCAAAATAAAATCATGAAAATATCAAAACTAATCAAAGCTTGAGATTTTGTGCATGTTTAGGTCTCTTATACAGCCTGGAAGAGAATAAAATCATGCAAGGGTCAATTGGATACAAAAATATTGAGTTTTTATTGATTTAGAAAGATTTGAATAAGGATCAAATCATGATTCAATCACCTTAATTGAAAAAGATTTGAAGCAAATTTGTAACCCTAATCCATTCAAGGGTACATATAGAACATGTGCAGAACAAAAACAGAGGATGGGAGGCGTGCAAAGGTGGAAACAAATCTCAAAATTTCAAAGGAAAAGTGGTAATCTGATCTCATAGTTCCAAGCTTCCTCAAGCCATTCCAAGCACGCCATTCATTTGTTGGACATCCAGGGACCTTATTCCAATCACTAGCAAGCCTTATACCATCCTAAAACATACTGTAAGCATCTTACGACATTGATACTTTCTTGAAATTGAATATCACGATTCTGACATTTGTAGCATGATTTCTTTACATATTCTTCATCTCTGAATCGTTTGCAAGCTAATGGGCTTATTTAATTGCATTTTTATTGACTATATACCAAGACGCCATGGCTCATGGTTCGTTTTTAGGGATTTTCCATACCAGAACAATTGGCCCTAATGGAGGAGACTATCGTGATCAGCGGGTCAAACCTAGTTGATCCATGGTCTTGAATCTTATTTATATTGCTTGTATGCAGTTTCTGAATCGTACAGGGTTATAGCCACAACACCATGTTTGTAGGTAAATGTTCAGAGTTTTAAACGACATATCCAGGGAAGAAGATGATGGTGTGTCACAACTTTACTGGCCGGTTTAAATTCTGGCGCGTTTATTCTGGCCAGAAGCCTGTAGTTCTGATCTACTTGTTTATTTCTATTTTATTGATAAACTAACGCCCAGTGCAGTTGGTCAGCAGAAGGAAGTCAGAAGTTCATGATTCTGGATTCAATCCCAGGCGTGAGCTCTTCGCATTCCCCCCCCCCCCCCTTATATTCACCAGATCCAGCGCTTACACCTTCTGAGGATCATCTTTTAGACACATTAACCAGGACCAGATCAAGCATCCTCTGGTCATGATCTGCTGGATCCACCCACTAGAAGCATGCCCAGTACCATCATCCTCTGATCACTATCCTCTGACCATCATCCTCTGATCGCCATCCTCTGGACCGTCATCCTCTGGGCCATAATCCTCTGATCAGAGCCGCTGACACCAGGCCCTTGGGTTATTTCTTTTTCTCTGATTTACCTTTCTTTAATTACTCTTTTCTTTTATTATTTTTATTATCAACACCAAAATCACCTTTTTACCAACAAAATCATAAAATCAATTTCACAAATTTAGATTTAGGTTTTATTTTTATCAAGTTTAATTTAATAATTAGTTTAGTTTAATTTTAGGGTAATTTTAACCTTTTTGTAAATAAATTAAAATCAATTAGAAAATTAGGATTTATTTGATTTAATTTGTATTTTCTTTTCTTAAAATAATCAAAAACAATAAAAAATGATTTTTCTTTCAATTAGGTTTAAACGAGGTCAAAACCCTAATTTTTTCTCTTCTCGTTTCATCACGCGCGTTTATTTATTTTTACGATATTAATGTAACTGCTCATGGGATGTAATAGTTTAATTAGGGGTTTCTCTTTATTTATCGTTTTTACGGGTTTTTGGCTATGTAATTAATCCCCCTCCCCGAAGCCTTGTAATAGCGTAGTTTTATTTCTCGCATTTTAATTTTTGCGAATATTAACTGTTAGATGTATGTGTTTTACCCCAAAATTTTCCCTCCCATATTTCTCAAAACATTGCAAGAAAGAACCCCAAGTTACTCAAGGTTGCTCAAGGGTTGGTCAGACAAGCTCTCTCCTAAGGCAGTGTATTCAAATTAGGGTTTTGTGTTGCATCAAGATCCTTGAGTCCAAGTGGTCCCAAATGCTCAACATTGTCCTAATATGTTCTCAAGGTCATCCATGTCAAATTTCAAGCCTTGCAGAGGAACTTTGCTCATTCAATTGCTCAAAGGTCCAAAAATCGACTGTGCTAGGGCAAAAGTCAACTGTGACCCAAATACAGTCAAACTTCAAGATTTTTTGTTAACATTATCATTTTGAAGGATATTTCATCATTTTATCAAGGGTTAATCATGAGTCATCAAGGATTGCTCAAGATTCATCAAGATTCAAAAGTTGCTAAATTAGGGTTTTGCAGGAAAGGTCAACTCAACTTTGACTAAGCATAACTTTCTCATACTTTATTACAAATGACCCATCCAAAGCTAATTTTTAAGAGGATGCAATTCCATACAATCCATATTCATACCCCAAGATCAAAATATGCACTCACAAGAAGTTATGAGTTTTGACATTATAGGTCATTTTTGAAAGTCAACAAAAACACCTTTTTTTGACAAAGCTTCTAACTTGAGCATGGAATATCAAAATGATATGAGACAAAAAGGGTTGGTTAGAGGACATCTCAAGCTTTCTATAAAGTCCAAGAAAACCTCCAAAAGTTCAAAGTTGAGGAAGTTATGCATTGTTGAAGTTGGACTTTTTTACAAAATTGCCAAAAGTCAACTATCCCCAAAACTTCAAATTTTGACAAATGGGCCCATTCTTTTTCACTTGTTTTGAGTTTGCATTATTTCCCACGTGCTCTAGACTTGGCCATGTGTCCATATCATATTTTTATTATTTAATTTGATTTTTATTTGAATTAATTCATTTTAAACCAAATTAAATAAAATAAAATTAAAAATATTGATAACCAAAGATCTTTTGATGATTATAGGTTTCAATAGACAGCTTGCACCACATCAAACTCATACCAAGGCATAAGTGTACAAAAAGATATGATTTGGTTCAAAATTGGAAAGCTTGGAAAGGAAGATTAAATCAAATATTCAATCATCAATGGAGGAAGATTTGGACAAAGTTTGTTACCTTAACACATTGAGCATTACATAAGGAAGCAAGGCAGACAAGAATAAGGGTTGGAGATCAGTTCTAGAGGCAGAACGAAATTTGCAAAAAACAAGAAAAAGCTTGAGATCGAAACAAGGCATAGAGGCAATTTCAAGACTTAAGACTTGTCTCAATATCTTCCTAGCCATCTCCACAAGCAAAAGCAACCAAGACAACTCGTTTTCAGACCCTCCCAAGCGCTGTAAGTCACTCACGAATCCGCCCTGTTCTTGATTTCATATTTTTGAAATTAGGCATAGTTAGCATGAATTGATAGCATATTTTGAATCTACAAGTCATTTGCAAGCTTTTTGTAATAAAAAATTGTATTTAACTGACCTATATGGAGATCCACCATTGCTAGGGTTTGTTTCTTGTTTTTGGGTTTTTTTGTTTCAGGAAAAATTGGCCATGATAATGGTTATGGTTGTGATCAGTAGGTTGAGACGAACTCAACAATGTTCTTAGAATGCATTTATATGGCCTGGGGAAGGTTTTAGGATGAAGCCACGGTTTTAGATGCGGATAAAAATCCACAGGTAAAAGTTGCAGATCTTCAAGGACAGGGACGATGCGTTGGCACTCCCTCACTCGTCCGTTCAAATAATCGCGCGTTTTTTTATTTTTCTGGCAATTGACTTTGATTTTTATATATTATATTTCATTTGTATTATAATAACAAAAGCAACAACGCAGCCCAGTGGTGGACACCTCAGTGCATAAGGACCCAAAGGCTGGAGGTCAGGGGTTCGATCCCTGCCTCCAACAAATTGCATTTTCTTGTTATTTTTCAGGAAATCATGTGTATGCTTAAGCTTGAGATCTACCATAGACACTCACCATCAAAGCGACAGATGGCCAAATGGCCAGATCTGGTGGTCAAATATTGAAGGAGCACCATGGACTCAGTCAACGCATGTACACAAGATCCCAAAAAGTCCATTGGGTCAGCTTCAAATGGGCCAGCCAATTGCTTTTGACACCTCCATAATCAGGCCCATTCTCACTCTTTTTATTTTTGTTTATTTAATTTAATTACTTTATTTTATTTAATTAATTTACTAACCAATAACAAATTTTCTTTTTTTATCAAAAAAATCACCAAAAACATTTTTTGTCCAATTAAAATTCTAGAACCTTTTTTTATTAATAAATACTAACTAATTAATTAGGTTTTTAATTCTAGAATAACTTTAATTTATTTTGCAAATATTTAAAATTGATTAGAAATCATTAGGTTTTAATTCGAATTTAATTATTTTAATTTCTTTCTTAAATTAACAAAAACTCCAAAAATATGCCATTTATTATTTTTCATTGATTAATTTATTTAATAATTAATTTAGTATTTAATTTAGGATTTAATTTATTTTCTTAAAATCAAAACAACAAAAAAAAAGCATTTTCTCTTAAAAGGGTCAAAACCCTAATTACGCATCCGATTTAATTTCGCGTCGCGCTTTATTTTTCTTTATCCAATTAATGTATCTGCCCCTGGTTTGTAATAAATAATTAGGACATTTTATTTATTTTTCTGCTTTTTATTTTCAAAGGGTTGTTTTTGGCGATGTAAATACCCGACGCCTTGTAATAATTAGTTTAAATTCCGCCTTTAATTTCTGCAAATTATACAACTGTTAGATGTTTGTTAATAGGGTTTGCATGACAAGAATGAATGCTTAATCTTAAAATCAAATTAGATCACCCTAAACATGTGCAAAGATAAAAATAACTGAAAAAACAACACACTCGCACATGCACACTCTTAGGGTACACCCCACTTGGTTGCCTTCGTACACGGTCATTGAGTATAGGTCATTTTAGAGGTCGTCCTCTTGTCTAAAAGATCATAGTTGCCTCGAAACGGTTGCCTTGGATATTGTTGCCTCAAACAAATGATCTAAGACATTAGGGTTACCGCTAATGCGTCCTAGCATTGCTTTAGTGACCGTATGTCCCTCATTCGAATTGACCCTCAAACTCCAACGACGGTGCTACCTACTCATTAATAGTCGGATAGCATTGTCTGAAGGAAATTAGCATAGAACGATTCCTTTTTCGAGTAGGTAGATTAGTTCTTAGATACTTGCTCATCCAAAATAAAACTTTTTTTACACTTACACTCTTTTACAAACGAGTTTTCAAAAACACTTCATTACACTCTTGAAGACAGACGCAAGAGTTAAATCGAAGTTAAAACAAAAGCTTTTTCAAAACCCACAAACAAAAAGAAAACAATTTTGAAAATTATGAGCAAGTACCTAAGAGCCCATAGATAACTACGGATGGAAAGGGTGCTAATACCTTCCCTTTCTATAATCTACCCCCCGTACTCAGAAATATCTCAAAAAAGGATTTTTTATGTGCTTTTTTCCTTTCCTTGTTGGATAAAATAAAAGACGGTGGCAACTCTTGCTTACCGCGACATTTTGCGAAAACAAACGCAAAACGCAAACCAGCATTCCAAAAATAGTCAGTTCTTCCCACCGTATCACAGAACTGGCGACTCTGCTGGGGAAACTTAATAAGTGGGGTGTACCTTAGGCACAGTTCATCATAATGTTTTCAATTGCTTGACTTGTATGCTTTATCTTTGTGGGTTTGAATCGGAGTTACTATAGATCCTAACCCGGATCTGGGGATACCTTTTAGGTAAGTAGCAATAGACTATGAGGGAACTGTACAGCGTAGACCGATACAGTTGAAGCAATAGCTATGTTGGTGTGGCACTTTAGTTTGTACTGATATCCCTTGTGGTGGAACAAGGAGAATATGGGTCTTCTAAGGGGTCATTAAGCACCAACTGACCTTAGAACCTATAATTGACCAACTTGGACATAGAACAGTAGCAGTATGCTACACTCATTGAGACCAAACTCTCGTGATGATTCCGGTCGCAAGAAAAGGTTGCCAAATTGGAATTATGATCGATCGAGGGTGGTCAGTGATATTGAGATCCTCTAGAACCCGATTACTATTACTAGGACAGGTTTGAACCAACTGAACTGAAAGAGGGTAGTACCTAAACTCCTTGCCAACCTGAAATCTAAGGGCTATCTGTGTGACTTGTTTGCCCTTACCATGTTTGCTATCTGTGAATACTTGTGGTGTGTTTCTATCATGACATCATGCATCATGACATTGCATGCATCTTGCATCAAGACTAACCTATTTCAAAGACAGAGGGGATTCATCTTTGTTCTGTTTTGTAGGTCATGGCCTCTATGCGTAGAAACACTATTCAGATCAACTTTGTACAGATTCCTACTCAGCTTAGAGATTTGGTTTCCAAAGTTCCAGATACTTCCTCTTTTATCAGAAGACTTGGTCACCTCCTTGGTTTGGTCACTTCCAAGATGGATGAGCAGATGTTGAGTGTTTTGTGCCAATTCTTTGATCCATTATACCACTGCTTCACTTTCCCAAACTATCAGTTGGTCCCTACTCTGGAAGAGTTCTCCGATCTACTTGGTATTTCTATTCTAGAGCAGACGCCGTTTACAGGTTGGGAGAAAGCCCTTAGGCCAGAAGAGATTGCTTCAACCCTCCATCTGACAAAGGCTAAGGTAATGTCTAACTGGGAGACTCGAAGTGGGACAAAGGGCTTCTTGGCTAAGTTCCTGGTTGATCGGGCTAATCAGTTTTGTGACAGCTTGGATTTTCAAGCATTCAAGGATATCCTGGCTCTTCTCATTTATGGTTTGGTGTTATTCCCTAACTCCGATTCTTTCGTTGATGTGAATGCAGTGAAGATTTTCATGTCCCGTAATCCAGTACCCACTCTCTTAGGTGACATTCTGCACGCTCTTTATGCCCATACTGCTCGAAAACGAGGAACCCTTATGTGTTGTGCACCATTGCTGGCGAGGTGGTTTATTTCTCACCTCCCCAAATATGTTTTGAAGAACAAGGAAGGCATGGGTTGGGCCTACAGAATTATGTCTCTAGCTTACACTGACATTATCTGGAGCACTAAAGACATGGAAGAAGTAGCTATTATTGATCGCTGTGGGGAATACCCCAATGTTCCACTACTTGGAATTCGAGGAGGGATTACCTATAATCCTTGTTTGGCCTTGCGTTAGTTTGGGCGAGCTAGGAGGGACGAACCTCATGAGTTGATAATGCCGAGCATTGTCTTTGACTTCCAAGGGGATAGTGAGGAGCACCGCCGCAGGTTCATACGAGCTTGGAACATGGTACACAGGTCTGATCCGCATGAGCTAGGTGCGAAGACTTCTCTTCCGATGGAACCATATCTCTGATGGGTTTGAACCCGTGTGTGATACGGTGGGAGAACTGACTTGAGGTTTTGCGTTTGTATTCGCACTTGTTCGGTTTAGCAAGAGTCGCCACCGACTTTTTATTTTATCCTAAAGGAAAGGTTAAAAAGCACAGGAAAAACCTTTTGAGATGTTTCGTGGGTCCGGGGGGTAGATTATGAAAAGGGAAGGTATTAGCACCCTTTTCATCCATGGTTATCCATGGGCTCTTAGTTACTTGGTTTTAGATTACTTGCCTTTGATTTTCAATTGCTTTGAAATGGTGTGTGTGTGTGTGTGTGTGTGTGTGTGTGTGTGTGTGTGTGTGTGTGTTTTTGAAAATGTTTTGAAAAAGATGCCTTGTCTAGGCAACAATTGTAATGACTCGTGTTTGAGTATATACAAAGGTGTGTATCTTTTCGAAAGATGTTTCAAAGGTTTTTTGGAAGTTTGTTTTTGAAAGTGTTTGTGGAATGTGGTTTTGAAAAGTAGGCAAGTGTGTTTTTCAAGTTTGATCAAGTAACTAAGAGTTGTCTACCCCTAAATTTACTTAAAGGTTTTTCTCATGTTTTAACCCTTTTAACAATTTTGTTCCACCATTGTATTTGGTGGATAATCTTGCGTTAGGATGTTAACGGGACAGGCGCGAGTCATCGTATGGACCATGAATGCAATGGTGCCAAGTGTCTTTGGCAATTTTGCTTGAAGGGGCTATGATCATTTTGATAGGCAACTTTCAAAAGCGTCATCGAGGGACTATGATCATTTGAATTTGTTTTGTTTTGCCAAAGATACTCAACGTGCAAGCATGGCCCATTTTGGAAGGCAACATGCAGGATTACCCTAGGGGTGCAAGTGTGATTGTGTATTGATTGTCATGCATTTGTCTTGTATTAAGTTATCTAGCGTTTGATTTTATGTACATACAAACCCTAGGTCTAAACATGGTATAATTGGAAGCGATAAATTGCGGGAATTTAAAATCTACGCTATTACAAATAAGTATCCGGGAATGGGGGTACAATGTTTACAAATGGGGATGAGACTTAATAGGAGAGTAGTGTCCAAATAATTTACAACCAAATTGAATTGCGATCTCAAATGTAATATGTAATGTATAGCAATGTATAAGAATAAAGCAAACGTGTATGTATCAATGTATTTGTGTAAGTGCATGTGAATATTTACAAGTGACAAATGTATTTATTAAGTATTGTTAACTTAATGAGAAAATTAAGTATTTATTATCCTTTTTTGTATTTTTGTTAAGTGTGTACAAATAAAATGTTTAATTAAAAAAAGAAAATGAAATGTTTTAAGTTTAAGAAAATTATTATCTATGTAATTTAGTTAATGCACAAATCTTTATTAAATACAAATTCTAAGAAAGGTAGATTATTTAAGTTAAAAACTTATTTTTATATACTCTTGATTATAAAAAAGAATTATTAATAAACTTTTTTTTTTAAAAGAAAGAGTTTTAATGTATCCTTTTATTTATAAACAAAAATAAAGTTTAAATTGTATATAAAAAAAAAGAAAATAAAAATGACAAGTAAAAAGGAAAGAGTTAGTTTTATGTACAAAGAAAGAATGGGCTTGAAGGGGGTTTAAGGCCCAAGATAGAATCTGAAGAGAATGGGAAAAGGGGGGTATGCACGTCAGGAGGGGGGTGTGCGCCTGAAACGGGCTTAAGGTGTGAATGGGGCAAGGCCCAACGCTTTGTGACAGCATTTTTGTTCAAGGGTTTCAATGTTTTGCTTTCATTTTGGGAATTAGGGTTTGTAACAGAGGCGCGGCGCCGTTCGTCACTTTGCTTCGTTCGTCTTCTTCATCTCATCTATGAGCCATGCTTCTGACCCCTCTCCCCGTTGCCAGGTGCCATCACCACTCCTTCTCCCTCCATGGATTGCTCAATTCGTGACAAGCAAAGGTAGTCTCGATTTTTTTAGATTTTCATACTTGCATGATTAGTT
Source organism: Vicia faba (assembly GCA_948472305.1). Taxonomy (NCBI): domain Eukaryota; kingdom Viridiplantae; phylum Streptophyta; class Magnoliopsida; order Fabales; family Fabaceae; genus Vicia; species Vicia faba. The sequence goes on along the minus strand of OX451741.1, from coordinate 68,508,920 downwards.
CTTTCCTTGTTCTGATCTTTAGATTAATATTTGGTGTTATTTGTTTCTGTGAGATGTGCGTGAAGGGAAAAAGGGGAGAGATACTACCTTAACCCTTGGAGACGGAGGAGGAGGCGGTCTTGGAGGCGCCTAGGGTGGCTGGACAGCGAGGGGGTGGTGATGCTGTGAACCTTTGCTTCCTGGTATCTTTATTTTTTTTGCCTTTTTGTTGTTGATTTGATGACGATGCCTGGAAATCTGAAAATGCCTAGCACGACCTTCCTTTTCCTCTTCTCTTTTGATTGCTTCTGTTGCCTTTGATTGCCTCTTTTGTATGCTTGTTGATGTGTTGAGGTTGATTCTGAATATGTTGTTGGATTCGTTTGATGCGTTTGCTCAGTGACGAACCTAGGTTCTGAGAGATTGGGGCTTGCTTCTGAATATGCTTGTGTCTTTTCTTTTATTCAATGATGGTTATATGAGATGCCCGACTTCATCTGTTTCACTTCTTTTCCTCTTTCTTACTTGCCCCTGAGATGCTTTGATGATTTTTTCCCAGTGATGAATCACAGTTCTGAGGGCTTAGTTGCTTCAGTTGTTTATAGGCTTGGTACTGATTTAGGCTTTGAAATTACAGGCCTTGCCTTCAGTTTGAGGCTTGGCAGTTCAGGAAGGTTTTGATGTTTGTGTTCTTGAAGGGGCTTGGCCTTTTACAGGTTGGGTTTGCAGTAGGTAAGACTGGAAGCTTGAACTTCTGGTTTTTGGACAGGGCTTCTGTCTAAGGCTTGACACAGGTAAGGCTTAAGTGTTGGATGTAGGTTTTGGGCTTGATCAGTTTGAATGCTGTTTCAGTTTGTATGTTTTTAGGTTATGGCTGTAAGCTTGTTTGTGTTTGATGGCTTCTGGTTTGGTGTGGATAACTTATGCAGATTGGCTTGAGCTTTGAATGGTTATTGAAAGGTTGATGTTGATTTTGTGAGTTATGTGTTTGGTAAGGCTTATGCTGTCAAAGGCTTCATTACAGGGTTATGGTTTGAGGCAGCTCTGTTTCTTTTGACAGTTTGTGAAGTTCTATTTTCTTTGTGATATTTCTGCCTCCTTTTTTTATATGCTGGTATATCTGTTGTTTTATATATCTTCCTGCCTAAAGCCTGTAATCCTCCTTTTCTTCTTTCCTTTTCTCTCTCTCCAGATTTAAGCATATTATATTGCTTATCATGTACTATGTTCTGAAAAGGTAGCTGGCCTAGGAAAATGATGTGATTTGAAGAGTTTGCTTGCAATAGTTGTTTTACTCTGCATACTTTTATCTCTTTTTCCAGCTTTCCTGCATCTTTATGTACTTCTTTGACAACCTTGAATAGCCTTTTGATAGCTCTTTGGCAGCTTGTGGAAAGTTTGAAATTGGAACTTTCATTTTAGTTTGGAATTGTGACCTTGGTTAGGCATGTGTTGCAATTCTGGACAGTTTTAGTTTGCTATTCAGTTTGCCTTTTATCCTTGGTTTTGGAATTTTGGATTTATGCAGTATGTAACTTTTGTGCATTTCATACTTTATTTTTGCAAGCATTTTTCATCCCTCTTTGTGAACCGGGAGAAATCTCGTGATTTGCGGAGAGGGCAAACTGATTCCGGCCAGCTGCTTTTAATGATGAGTCCCTTTTTTATCTGTCTGCTCTTAATTATTTTGACTGTATTTGACTTCTTTTTCTTTTCTTTTTTGCAGGTAAAGATAATTGAGCAAAGGAGCAATGGATAGAAGATGAAGACTTAGGGATTTTTAGGATAGTTTTATTTCCATTTTAATTATTTCTAATAGTATTAATGTAAATAACTGTAAATAAATTTACAGTATTTAAATAATATCTGTAACAAACAATTCAAAATAAATAAACATCCCCTTTTTTATCAGTTAATTCTTCTTTCAATTCAATGTTCATTTAATTATTTGAATTCCTCAAATTAAAATAACTGGAAGTAAATCCAATTATTCTGACTTAGAAAAAAAATAATTAATAAACACTGTGGTCTTACCGTTTAGCATGAATCAATAACAAACCCGGCGTTTCAGATAGCCATAGACATTGCACAGTCGAATCAAACAAACATCCCTATTCTTTTGCCTTTACTGATCATACCAAGCACTGCAAGTCCTCAATTCAAATGCCTCAAACCAAATCTCAGAGTAAACTGAAAAGAATTGTAGAATTAAATCTTTCTGAGAATGCGCGCATAAAAAACCCTAGTTTTGTTTTAAATGTCAGAGAAGCGCCTGTCTGATCAAAACCTGAGCCAACTTAACCAAACCTTAGCAATCTGCCCGAACTGCTTTAAAATTAATGAAAACCCTAATTTTGTCTGACTGATAAGAAAAGTCTGTTTGACTGATTCTTACGCCAAATCTGAAAAATCAGGAAAAGTCCGAAGCTGTGATTTCTTGTGGAAAAATACGAGGGCAAATTTTGGTGTACAACAGTTGCCCCTATTCAATCTTCTTGAACCTGAAGAGTTAGATTGGCAAGTTTGCCTTTCGCGACTCGAAGGTAAAAGGAGATTGGACACTAGAGTGCCCAAAAATTTGCACTCGGTGATATGATGGTAGAGGGAATGGGCTTAAAGATGCCATTTGATGATGGGCTTAAAGATGCCATCTGGTGATGTGACAGAACCTTGTCGGGAATGGGCTTATAGATGCCATTTGGAAGTGTAATGGATAGTTGTGGAGATGGGCTTACAGATGCCATCGGGAGGTGTGACGGAACTTTGTCGGGAATGGGCTTATAGATGCCATTTGGAATTGTGTGTCAATCGCGTAAGAGATTCCTTAGCGAGAACTTGCGTATTTGAGAAAGAAAGATAATTTCCTGGCTTGTTACAGGGGTTGATCTTCAAACTCTTCATGCAGACATGCCCTGGCTAGATACAGGAGTCAAATCCATAATCAAACGCTCACAGATATGCCCTGGCTAGATACAGGAATCGAATCTGGAATTGGTCGTCTACAGATATGCCCTGGCTGGATACAGGTATCGAATCTGGAAATTGTCGTCTACAGATATGCCCTGGCTGGATACAGGTATCGAATCTCTAAACTCTTCATGCAGATATGCCCTGGCTGGATACAGGTATCGAATCTAAACTCTTCATGCAGATATGCCCTGGCTGGATACAGGTATCGAATCTGGAAATTGTCGTCTACAGATATGCCCTGGCTGGATACAGGTATCGAATCTCTAAACTCTTCATGCAGATATGCCCTGGCTGGATACAGGTATCGAATCTAAACTCTTCATGCAGATATGCCCTGGCTGGATACAGGTATCAAATCTACAATCAATCACTCACAGATATTCCCTGGCTAGATACAGGAATCAAATCTGGAATTGGTCGTCTACAAATATGCCCTGGCTGGATACAGGTATCAAATCTAGAAATTATCGTCTACAGATATGCCCTGGCTGGATACAGGTATCGAATATCTAAACTCTTCATGCAGATATTCCCTGGCTGGATACAGGTATTGAATCTACAATCAATCACTCACAGATATGCCCTGGCTAGATACAGGAATCGAATCTGGAATTGGTCGTCTACAGATATGCCCTGGCTGGATACAGGTATCGAATCTGGAAATTGTCGTCTACAGATATGCCCTGGCTGGATACAAGTATCGAATCTCTAAACTCTTCATGCAGATATGCCCTGGCTGGATACATGTATCGAATCTATAATCAATCATTCACAGATATGCCCTGGCTAGATACAAGAATCGAATATGGAATTGTGACGGTTGATAGTAATCATCTTTGGATTGTCCTTTTCCTGAAAGGCAAGACATCAGTTGTATGCAATGTCATGATGTATGAAATGCATGATGTCATGATGCTCAAAATGAGATAGTGTTGTATGCACTTTATCACGTATATAAACAAGATGTAAGAAATGTGAAATGTTTATGAATGTATTTTCGTCTAGGAAAATAAATCCTTGACGAGTGCCGGGAACTTGTTGAATCCTGGGCTGATGTTTTGAAGAGTAGAGTTCTTCGTTTCCGCTGGGGATGATGGTTGCAAGAATAAACCGGTAGGAGAAGATGAATCCGTTGGGGAATAAACTTGTTGGAGAGATTACTCTGCGGGGAATTACTCTGTGGGAAGAGATACTTTGCTGAGATTTTGATGAGAACTCCGATGGGGATTCCACTGATAAGTTATGTTGGGGAATTTGATGAACTCCGCTGGGGATAGGAGAATCTTGACTGCTGTCGGGGAAAGTGAATTCTTGACTGCTGCAGGGGAAAGCAAGAATCTTTTGATTGTTGAAAGTGAGAAATCCTGGGACCGATGTTGGGGAATCCGGAGCTTGGGTTGTATGCCAATCTACTGGGGATTCTTGTCTTGAGGAGATCTTGATTGGAGAATATTCGAATATTCTGTGGGGACCTGAAAATGAGAGTCTTCATTCTGCTTGGGGATTGATAGTTGGAAGTTTTAGCTCCGCTGGGGATCTTGAATCTTGTCTCTGAGGGGAGTTAGATTCTATGAGACTCTCTGGCTGGGGAAGTCGAGAATCTTTTGATCGTTGCAGGTATTGATCTGGAATAAGTTACGGAATATCGCCAAATCTTGGGTCACATCTTGAACTATATCTAGAAGGAAATTCTGAATAAGTTATGGAATGTCGCCAAATCTTGGGTCACATCTGAACTATCTCTTGAATAAGTATCGGAATGTCGCCAAATCTTGGGTCACATCTGAACTATTTCTGGAAGCAAATCTGAATAAGTTATAGAATGTCTCCATCTCTGGGTCACATCTTGAACTAATCTCTAGATCTTGAATAAGAATCTTTTAAGTTTGAGAAGGAACCGGTGTAGGGTTTCCTGATGATGAGTCCGTGTAAAACTACATCTGAGGTTGAGAAGGAATTGTTGAACACTTTTGACATTCGAATTCCCCAAGTGGTGATGAAAGAGACTCTTTATGTAGATAATTTCCTGGCTTGTTACAGGTGTTGATCCATAATCAGTCATTCACAGATATTTTCCTGGCTTGTTACAGGTGTTAATCCACAATCAGTCGTCCACATATATTTTCCTGGCTTGTTACAGGTGTTGATATGGAACTTAAGAAAGGTGACAGAATGGCAACCGTGTCTGGAGCACATCTGGACCGTATCTTCCAACAGGTGATGAAGGAATTGTTGAACACTTTTGACATTCGAATGCCCCAAGTGGTGATGAAGGAGACTTGCCCCAAGTTCACTGAACTTTTGAGAGATTTGTTGAAATCTTGATTGGACTGCCCCAGGTTAACTGAACTTTGAAAGATCTGTTGAAACCTTGACTGGACTGCCCCAGGCTAACTGAACTTTGAAAGATCTGTTGAAACCTTGACTGGACTACCCCAGGATAATTGGATGGTGACATGTCATGCCCCTTGCTGATAGGAGACTCGTCGTTGGAAGTGTCATGCTTTTGAAGTGATTTTACTCACTGAGAGAGTTTTCGTTCCTCCGAGCATCCGCTGTATGAATTTCTTCGCTGTCAAACAAATTAGTCAAATGCAAACAGTGATATTCAAGCAATGCAAAGGTTATGTCTGTCTCGAAGTTTTGAAAAATGCGTTTTTTAGCAGAAAACTTTTTATAAGACGAATTCAACACAAGATTTATAGCAAAGCCTTTCAGGAGTCAGGATACCTTTTGAAACAGTATGCTTTCGAACTAACCCATGCTTCAATTAGGACTTTTGAAGGGTTGTAACGTGGCTTGGTTCACGGTTTAAGAAACAAAAGATAAAGGCTCAAAGTATATTTGTACCCACCCGCTCTTCGTGATGTTCTTCCAACCTAAGCTCAGTTAATTGTGCGTCGCACTCTGTTTGAGTTTGGAACGACTTTTTGGGTGATGGCTCACCAATTGAATTTAGGAGGCAGTCATTATCTCCTTTTTTCTTTGCAACATTTTTCATGTTGTTGAGGATTTGTAATCACCTCTCTATTTTGATTTTGATTTGTTATCCCTAACTTTTGCCTGACTGTCTATGTTTTCGAGATTACCGTCAGCGGGATGCCCCAGCTTTCTTAAGCCTCCTTTATAGGTTTTGGCTTAGTGGGCTTTTCTCTTTTTGAGAGATTGACTTCCTAGGTGATAGAGAACCATCATTGTGTTTTGATTCCGAAGGAATGCTTTTCCCTTTTTGATGTCGTTCATTGTATTACGAACTGAGAGTTTGCGACTTTAATGCGCACCTTTTTGAATTAACTGAGAGACTACCCTGCCCCAGGTTTATATCAAAGGTTTTGATTTGTTTAGAACAGAAAACTCTTACTTCTTTGGCTCGAAGGGGTTGACTAGGGATTATCTTCCTTATAACTCCAGTGTTTGGGAATTGAAAGAAATGCCTGTACATCATCAGCAAGGTCTGTTCAAAAGCATACTGTATGAGGTTATGGTATTGTTTCGTCATCCTCCCTCTAAAGGCTCGTAGCTTTTTATCAAGAGTTAAATATCATAAAGAAAGCATAAGAGTGGTGAAAACGAATGGATGAATTCAAGACAAACATATGCAATGCATTAATGAAACAGAGTTTAACATCAACAGTTAATTGTTTGAAAACAAAAGAAATTACAACTTTGAAAATTCAAATGAAGCAAAAGTCTTTTAGTTTGAGCTTTGTCACTTCAGGTGGAGAAACCCTTAACGGAAGATTTTCATCTCGCCGTCTGGCATGAACCTCAGCACTCCAATGTCAATCAGATCTTGAATCTTGTTCTTCAAGGCCCAACAGTCGTCGGTGTCATGCCCCGGGCTATAAGAGTGGTACACACAAAATGCATCGGGATGATAGTTAGGAGCAGAGGTATTGGGCTTCCGGATAGGATCCCTCAAAGCAGTCAGATTGACCTCCAACAAGCGCTCCAGTATCAGAGATGACGGTATGTCAGTCTCAGTGAACTGTCTTCCCGACGTATTTTGACTACGCCGATTACCCCGTTGACGCTGGAGAGGTTGTTGTTGGGCTTGTGACCCTAAAGCAAGCAGAGGAGCCTTCCCATTGTCTTCTTTTCTGGAGGGGGGTTGAGTGGTGACTTGCTCTTCCACCTCAGATGCTTGCCCCAGTTGGTTGTTCCGAAGCAGTTGGCTGACGAGAACTCTGAGTTCCTCTTGTCTTTGAGACAAGTCCTGGATGAGAGCCATCTGTCCCACCAGTTACCCCATCACTTGTGTTGTACCCCAAAATTTGCCCTCCCATCTCTCAATGATTTTTCATCACAGAGCCCTTGGAGCTCAAGATCCAGTTAGGGTTTCCCCTGCTCAAGATTTCTCCTTGCACTGTTGACCCAAATTAGGGTTTGTGTTTGCACAAAGATGTTTTGACCTAAATTGCCTAAGATGACTTTCATGCTTCATATTGGACTCCCAAGTTTATCCACATCAAGTTTCAAGCCTTGATTCCAAACTTTGCCCAGTCAATTGGACAGTTGACCTAAAAATCAGCTGTATTGGGGAAAAAGTCAACTGTGGCCAATTGACAGTCAAACCTCATGGAAATTGACCCACATCAACATTATGAACTCACATGGACCATTTGATCAAGTTTGGATCACAATTCCACAAGAAATTTGATCAGATCACCAAAAGGGCAAAATGGTCATTTTTAGGGTTTTGACTGCACAAAGGCAATTTTTGATTGTTTGACCTAGCCAATGACAAATCAAGCTCACATATGGACTCAAGGACCCCATGGAATTGTCTTTACATACTCAACAAGTTCAAAAGATCCCAAATGCACAAGATTGACAGTTGAATTTCCCAGTCAATTGATCAATTTTGACTGTATACTGAAAAGTCAAACTTTGACTTTTTGGTCAAAATCAAGTGTCAAGATTCATTTTTCATCAAAACATGCCAAATCATGAAACTTGTTCATCAAGAAATCAAGAATTGCAAATTAGGGTTTGAAATGAAGATTTTTCATAACTTAGAATTTTTCTAAGTTATGAAAAACCCTAATTTTTTCCTAACTTTGCCCCACTTTCTCACCAAGATTCATTTAGATTCAAGCAAAAGTCAAAACATGAAAGTTGTAGCCTATTGCAAAATATACAACTTTGATTCACAAAGTTTTCCCAAAAGAAGCTTGTATCTCAAGTTACAATTTTTGGAACAAGGGTACCAAACCATTCTTAACTTAGAGAAAATTTGACCTATTCTAGGCAGGATTTTTGCCTAACTTCAAGACCATTTTTCACATACTTCCACTTGGCATTTCAATTTGCACTTCAAATATGGATTGTAGCACACATTCCAAGATTTCCAAAATGTCCAAGAACTCATCAAACAACCTCATGGTTTGAGAGAATCGAATTTGGCAATATGGGAAAAACTCACTTTTGTTATGGCCAATTTCCATGTTCATACACTTAGGCAATTTTCAAATCAGCATGCATTTCTTGATTACAGGCCCTAAATCTCTTTTACACTCATAAATTTAATGCAAACTCATTGTGCCAAGACCATATTTTTTGTGTTCAAGCATTGCATAATGGTTTAGTCCCAAAATAGATAAAGCATTTTAACCATTTTTGCAAAAGGGAACTTTATGTCAAAATACAAATCCAAGCAAGTACAATTAAGATCTCTTTGGCATAAGTTTATGGACTAATTGCACTGATCAAGACTAAGTTGTGCAGCATAGATTGGGGGCCTCTACCTGTCTAGAACACCAACTTGCCATCTCTTGCTTAAAGTGTAAGAAAGCTAGCATAACACACAACAACTCTCATTTTCCTGTAAACCAACCTTAAGCAAACTGGTCAAACACTTTCTAATCATCAAACCCAAGCTGAAACACGAGCTATCCACCTCCATTGCCCTCTCAAACACAGAATCACTCTCAAACTGTCCAAACAAAGCACCTACTGCAGATTGAATCCCACAACTCATTTCCATCGTGCATTCTTGCTAAGACCACTTCAAACACCTTCCCTACCATCAATGCAAACTATCCAAAGCATTAGAAGTGGACTGTAACTCCTCTAATCAGTTTGGCCATTTTCATTTTCTTGTTTTGCAGCTGAAGTTCCATAGCACGATTCAAAATCTTTCAAGACAAAGTAAAGCTTGGAATATCATCCCTGGACATCAAGGAAGTTGTACCAATCATCACCTTGCACTGAAAGTACCTCCATCACCAGATACAACTTCGACTGAACAGGTAAGTTCATAAACTCGTATCTCTCTATCCAGACATTGTTAGCTTTAGGTTTGTGAAGAAAATATGTCACATTCATAGCCCTGAACATGCCCATGTAGTTAGTTTTCATTTATGTTACGTGTGCCATGAGAATTTGATGTCTGAACATTGATAAAAAATTAGGTTAAGATTTGGGAATGGAGAAATTCTCTCTCATTTTTTAGAGTTAGATCAAGTTTTTGGTATGTATGGATTCGTTGTTTGATGCTGAACATTTTTGATGTTGTGAGTTTTCATTAAAAAGCCAGGAATCAGGATGTTTGAATCAGGGTACAAAACGCGCGTTTTTTGAACAAGAATGGCTGGAGGTTGAAGAAGCTCCACGTGGGCTGGGCCTGTGTTGTTATTTCTGTTTACACCACTTGTTTGATTTTACACCCCCTAGGCCCATTGAGCTTATTTTTATGATTTTTTGACTTTTTCTTTTTTGTTCTGACTTATTTATTTTTTTCTCATAATATTAAAAATATAAAAAATATTTTTCAGACCATTTTTGTATTTATTAAGCATTTATTTGTTTAAATGGATATTTTGTACATAAATAAATATATTACTTCTTTTTTAAAATACTAAAAAATAATGTAAATACATTTATTTTTCTGATTTTTATGAAAACATTTTCTTAAAATACACTTTTTTTTTTATAAATAATAAATATTTTATTTTTATTTTTTGTATATATTTAATATATTTGATATATAATATAAATGCTTATTTATTTATTACAATATTTAGGATAAAAACATGAAAATAATACATTTTTTCTTTTATTAATATTTGACCTCAAAAAATCACTTTGTCATAATATACTTCATTTTTATTTTATTTTTGTATATAATAAATAAATATGGTACATATTAAATAATTAATACTTTTATTTAAGAAATTAGGGTTTTGCCCTAAATACACAAAAACTCTAAAAAATAATACTTTTTATTTTTGTTTATTTGACATAAAAAATACTCTTTTTTCATACATATAAAAAGCCTTTTTGTATCTTGCATATTTATTTTATTTCCATTTAATTTGTGCAATTAAATATCTTGTAAATAATTCCAAATTAATGTAATAGCTAGGTTTAAATTCTTTGTCAAATACCCCCCTTCCCATATTGTGTTGTAATAGCTTAGGAACTTTAATTTTCACACTTTAATGCTTTCTAAATATACCATGTTAGAATTAGGGTTTGTATGCAAATAAAAACAACAAAATAGTTTGACCTAATTTCAAGATAAACAAGCATGAAAATGGACAACACTCATCACACTCGCACCCCTAGGGTATTCCACTTGTTGCCTTCAATAGTTGGCCATATTGCATGTTAGGTCTCTTTGGGCAAAACAAACAATTCAAATGATCATAGTCCCTCGATGACGCTTTCGAAAAGTTGCCTAAAATGATCAAGTCCCTTTCAAGGAAAAATTGCCCAAAGATACTTAGCACCATTGCAATTATGGTCTAAACGATGACCCGCGCCCGTCCCTTTCACATCCTAACACAAGATTGTCCACCAAATGCAATGGTGGAACAAAATTGTTAAAAGGGTTAAAACATAGCAATAATCTTTGAGAACTTTAGGGTAGATAGCTCTTAAGTACTTGTCAACTTGCAAAACAAAAACACTTGCCTATTTTTCAAATCACACTTTCAAAACAAACTTTCAAAAAACCTTGAAACATCTTTTCAAAAAGACAAACACCTTTTGTAAAACATTCGAGTAAATAATTGTTACAAGGGTAGCCTAGACAAGGCATCTTTTTCAAAACATTTTCAAAACCACACACAAAGCACCATTTCAAACAATTGAAAACCAAGGCAAGTTGATCTAAGCAAGTACCTAAGAGCCCATGGATAACCATGGATAGAAAGGGTGCTAATACCTTCCCTTTCTATAATCTACTCCCCGAACCCAAGAAAATATCTCAAAGGTTTTTGCTGTGCTTTTTAAACCTTTCCTTAGGATAAAATAAAAAGTCAGTGGCGACTCTTGCTCAACCAAAACATTTGCGAAAATAAACGCAAAACCACAGTCAGTTCTCCCACCTTATCACAACTTGGATCCTCAATGTTGCCAAATCAAACTGCAGTTCCCCCAGCTGATCACTCCTGGCATTGTTTGAATTCTCCTGGACCAAGCCCTTTGTGAGGAGAGCTTTCATTTCTTCTTGCCCTAGAGACAGGTTCAAGAACATTTCCTGCAGCTGAGCAGTCTGGTCCTGGATATCCTTGACAGTTCTCTCTAGAGCCATCTCTTACTGAACTAAACAGTATGAGAGTAAGGAAACCTGAAAAAGGAAAAACTGTTATGATGCAATGCATGATATGCGGATGTATGCTTCCAAGGATCTCTTGGGGTAAACACAAGAGAATGTTAGAGGTTGAACTTTGATCTTTGATTGGAGACCTTTGCACCGGTGGATGTCTTTCTACGAGAATCAAGCTCACCATATCGAGTGGGTCATAGCCCCTGATTCAAGTTGTTGCCCTTGATCTTTGATTGGAGAACTTTGCATCGGTGGATGTCTTTCCACGAGAATCAAGCTCACCATATCGAGTGGGTCATAGCCCCTGATTCAAGTTGTTGCACTTGATCTTCGATGGCATTTGTTAGAGGAGAAACCTCTTGCCCTTTGGTAGACGTCTGTTTCAACGTAACCCTGCATAAAAAGAACCCTCGAGATCCTTGAAATGGTTATTGAAAAATGCTATGGTATGATGATCATGATGTTATGTACATGCATGCGAAAACAAGTAAGTGTATATACAAGTAATCATATTCACACAAAGCAAACAAGTACTTAGGTTTAGGCTTGCATGGGGTTGTAGGTAAGTACCCTCTTGAAGTTAGTTGGCTCATCCTGTCCTAAAAATAGAAACCGGGTTTTAAGGAGCTCAATATCATTGGATTATTTTCTGTGTTCATTGTTTTGGTTTAGCCACTTAACTGGCGACCAAAATATTCCAAGAAAACAACCCTCAATGTGTAGTATCGAGTATCTACCAACTTCGGACTGCACCAAAGTCGGTCATCTCACTACCCCTAAGAAGGCTAGGATGGTCAATTAAGGTTCTAAGAGTTCGTTAGTGCTTCACGACATCACTCAGCGGCCCCGTACTCTCCTTGATTGAACTCAAGGGTTACCGGTACTCACAAATATGTCACACTAACATAGCTTACTGCTTCAACCATGTCGGTATACCCCGCACAGTTCCCTCACAGTTTTTTTTCTATTTACCTAAAAAGGTGCCCCCAAATCCGGGTGTAGGATTTACAATAAACCCAAACAAGGACCCAAAAAGAGTAAAGCAATCAAGGCAATAAAAGCAAGAATGTAAAGGTGATCTAAACCCTAAGGTAACCCCACTTTTGAATAACTCCCCAGCAGAGTCGCCAGTTCTGTGATACGGGGAGAACTGACTTGAGGTTTTGCGTTTGTATTCGCACTTGTTTGGTTTAGCAAGAGTCGCCACCGACTTTTTATTTTATCCTAAAGGAAAGGTTAAAAAGCACAGGAAAAACCTTTTGAGATGTTTCGTGGGTTCGAGGGGGTAGATTATGAAAAGGGAAGGTATTAGAACCCTTTTCATCCATGGTTATCCATGGGCTCTTAGTTACTTGGTTTTAGATCACTTGCCTTTAATTTTCAATTGCTTTGAAATGGTGTGTGTGTGTGTGTGTGTGTGTGTTTTTGAAAATGTTTTGAAAAAGATGCCTTGTCTAGGCAACCATTGTAATGACTCGTGTTTGAGTATATACAAAGGTGTGTATCTTTTCGAAAAGATGTTTCAAAGGTTTTTTGGAAGTTTGTTTTTGAAAGTGTTTGTGGAATGTGGTTTTGAAAAGTAGGCAAGTGTGTTTTGCAAGTTTGATCAAGTAACTAAGAGTTGTCTACCCCTAAATTTACTCAAAGGTTTTTCTCATGTTTTAACCCTTTTAACAATTTTGTTCTACCATTGTATTTGGTGGACAATCTTGCGTTAGGATGTTAACAGGACAGGCGCGGGTCATCGTATGGACCATGAATGCAATGGTGCCAAGTGTCTTTGGCAATTTTGCTTGAAGGGGCTATGATCATTTTGATAGGAAACTTTCGAAAGCGTCATCGAGGGACTATGATCATTTGAATTTGTTTTGTTTTGCCAAAGATACTCAACGTGCAAGCATGGCCCATTTTGGAAGGCAACATGCGGGATTACCCTAGGGGTGCAAGTGTGATTGTGTATTGATTGTCATGCATTTGTCTTGTATTAGGTTATCTAGTTATGTACATACAAACCCTAGGTCTAAACATGGTATAATTGGAAGCGATAAATTGCGGGAATTTAAAATCTACACTATTACAAATAAGTATCCGGGAATGGGGGTACAATGTTTACAAATGGGGATGAGACTTAATAGGAGAGTAGTGTCCAAATAATTTACAACCAAATTGAATTGCGATCTCAAATGTAATATGTAATGTATAGCAATGTATAAGAATAAAGCAAATGTGTATGTATCAATGTATTTGTGTAAGTGCATGTGAATATTTACAAATGACAAATGTATTTATTAAGTATTGTTAACTTAATGAGAAAATTAAGTATTTATTATCTTTTTTTGTATTTTTGTTAAGTGTGTACAAATAAAATGTTTAATTAAAAAAAGAAAAGAAAATTAAATGTTTTAAGTTTAAGAAAATTATTATCTATGTAATTTAGTTAATGTACAAATGTTTATTAAATACAAATTCTAAGAAAGGTAGATTATTTAAGTTAAAAACTTATTTTTATATACTCTTGATTATAAAAAAGAATTATTAATAAACATTTTTTTTTTTAAAAAGAAAGAGTTTTAATGTATCCTTTTATTTATAAACAAAAATAAAGTTTAAATTGTATAAAAAAAAGAAAATAAAAATGACAAGTAAAAAGAAAAGAGTTAGTTTTATGTACAAAGAAAGAATGGGCTTGAAGGGGGTTTAAGGCCCAAGACAGAATCTGAAGAGAATGGGAAAAGGGGGGTATGCACGTCAGGAGGGGGGTGTGCGCCTGAAACGGGCTTAAGGTGTGAATGGGGCAAGGCCCAACGCTTTGTGACAACATTTTTGTTCAAGGGTTTCAATGTTTTGCTTTCATTTTGGGAATTAGGGTTTGTAACAGAGGCGCGGCGCCGTTCGTCACTTTGCTTCGTTCGTCTTCTTCATCTCATCTCTGAGCCATGCTTCTGACCCCTCTCCCCGTTGCCAGGCGCCATCACCACTCCTTCTCCCTCCATGGATTGCTCAATTCGTGACAAGCAAAGGTAGTCTCGATTTTTTTAGATTTTCATACTTGCATGATTAGTTCTTTCCTTGTTCTGATCTTTAGATTAATATTTGGTGTTATTTGTTTCTGTGAGATGTGCGTGAAGGGAAAAAGGGGAGAGATACTACCTTAACCCTTGGAGACGGAGGAGGAGGCGGTCTTGGAGGCGCCTAGGGTGGCTGGACGGCGAGGGGATGGTGATGCTGTGAACCTTTGCTTCCTGGTATCTTTATTTTTTTGCCTTTTTGTTGTTGATTTGATGACGATGCCTGGAAATCTGAAAATGCCTAGCACGACCTTCCTTTTCCTCTTCTCTTTTGATTGCTTCTGTTGCCTTTGATTGCCTCTTCTGTATGCTTGTTGATGTGTTGAGGTTGATTCTGAATATGTTGTTGGATTCGTTTGATGCGTTTGCTCAGTGACGAACCTAGGTTCTGAGAGATTGGGGCTTGCTTCTGAATATGCTTGTGTCTTTTCTTTTATTCAATGATGGTTATCTGAGATGCCCGACTTCATCTGTTTCACTTCTTTTCCTCTTTCTTACTTGCCCCTGAGATGCTTTGATGATTTTTGCCCAGTGATGAATCACAGTTCTGAGGGCTTGGTTGCTTCAGTTGTTTACAGGCTTGGTACTGATTTAGGCTTTGAAATTACAGGCCTTGGCTTCAGTTTAAGGCTTGGCAGTTCAGGCAGGTTTTGATGTTTGTGTTCTTGAAGGGGCTTGGCCTTTTATAGGTTGGGTTTGCAGTAGGTAAGACTGGAAGCTTGAACTTCTGGTTTTTGGACAGCGCTTCTGTCTAAGGCTTGACACAGGTAAGGATTAAGTGTTGGATGTAGGTTTTAGGCTTGATCAGTTTGAATGCTGTTTCAGTTTGTATGTTTTAAGGTTATGGCTGTAAGCTTGTTTGTGTTTGATGGCTTCTGGTTTGGTGTGGATAACTTATGCAGATTGGCTTGAGCTTTGAATGGTTATTGAAAGGTTGATGTTGATTTTGTGAGTTATGTGTTTGGTAAGGCTTATGCTGTCAAAGGCTTCATTACAGGGTTATGGTTTGAGGCAGCTCTGTTTCTTTTGACAGTTTGTGAAGTTCTATTTTCTTTGTGATATTTCTGCCTCCTTTTTTTATATGCTGGTATATCTGTTGTTTTATATATCTTCCTGCCTAAAGCCTGTAAGCCTCCTTTTCTTCTTTCTTTTTCTCTCTCTCCAGATTTAAGCATATTATATTGCTTATCATGTACTATGTTCTGAAAAGTTAGCTGGCCTAGGAAAATGATGTGATTAGAAGAGTTTGCTTGCAATAGTTGTTTTACTCTGCATACTTTTATCTCTTTTTCCAGCTTTCCTGCATCTTTGTGTACTTCTTTGACAGCCTTGAATAGCCTTTTGATAGCTCTTTGGCAGCTTGTGGAAAGTTTGAAATTGGAACTTTCAGTTTAGTTTGGAATTGTGACCTTGGTTAGGCATGTGTTGCAATTCTGGACAGTTTTAGTTTGCTATTCAGTTTGCCTTTTATCCCTGGTTTGGGAATTTTTGATTTATGCAGTATGTAACTTTTGTGCATTTCATACTTTATTTTTGCAAGCATTTTTCATCCCTCTTTGTGAACCGGGAGAAATCTCGTGATTTGCGGAGAGGGCAAACTGATTCCGGCCAGCTGCTTTTAATGATGAGTCCCTTTTTTATCTGTCTGCTCTTAATTATTTTGACTGTATTTGACTTCTTTTTCTTTTCTTTTTTGCAGGTAAAGATAATTGAGCAAAGGAGCAATGGATAGAAGATGAAGACTTAGGGATTTTTAGGATAGTTTTATTTCCATTTTAATTATTTCTAATAGTATTAATGTAAATAACTGTAAATAAATTTACAATATTTAAATAATATCTGTAACAAACAATTCAAAATAAATAAACATCCCTTTTTTTATCAGTTAATTCTTCTTTCAATTCAATGTTCATTTAATTATTTGAATTCCTCAAATTAAAATAACTGGAAGTAAATCCAATTATTCTGACTTAGAAAAAAAAATAATTAATAAACATTGTGGTCTTGCCGTTTAGCATGAATCAATAACAAACCCGGCGTTTCAGATAGCCATAGACATTGCACAGTCGAATCAAACAAACATCCCTATTCTTTTGCCTTTACTGATCATACCAAGCACTGCAAGTCCTCAATTCAAATTCCTCAAACCAAATCTCAAAGTAAACTGAAAAGAACTGTAGAATTAAATCTTTCTGAGAATGCACGCATAAAAAACCCTAGTTTTGTTTTAAATGTCAGAGAAGCGCCTGTCTGATCAAAACCTGAGCCAACTTAACCAAACCTTAGCAATCTGCCCGAACTGCTTTAAAATTAATGAAAACCCTAATTTTGTCTGACTGATAAGAAAAGTCTGTTTGACTGATTCTTACGCCAAATCTGAAAAATCAGGAAAAGTCCGAAGCTGTGATTTCTTGTGGAAAAATACGAGGGCAAATTTTGGGGTACAACACCGTGCCCAAAAGCTGGGAATGCCGTACCAAACTGTCTTACCGGTAATTGTTGAGAATGCTGATGAAGAAGGGGTTCCTCCTACTGTCCTACACCCATACATGCCTACTGACATTGGGGCATTAAAGAGGTCTTGGATGCAGCTGAAAGAAGAGTGGGATACTTACATAGAAAAGTATCACGAGCAGGAGCGGAAGATTCTAAAGCTTACAAGACAGCTGGAGAATGAGAAGGTCCTCAACGACTATGTCAGCACCAACGGAAAACGACCATGGGAGCGCTGATGGCTATTGTTATTTCTAGTTTTGATTTACTTTTTCAGTTTTTCTTTTTGTAACGCCTTAAAGGCATTTATCAAACATTGTTTCAAGTTTTTAATCTAATAAGAGTGTGTTTCATTTTGGTTTACGAATTTGAATCTCCAAAGTCTTTGAAATCATATCATACACATATCATTCCCATGCACCTCATTACAGGTACCCTTACAGGTTTCTCATCTCCTTCGTTGTTTATTTCAGCATATCATGTCTGCTGAAACATCAACTGATCAAGCTATCAAGGCTCTACAAGCTCAAAACGCTCAGTTCTAGGAAATGTTCATG
The DNA here is from genome assembly GCA_948472305.1 of Vicia faba. Classification (NCBI taxonomy): domain Eukaryota; kingdom Viridiplantae; phylum Streptophyta; class Magnoliopsida; order Fabales; family Fabaceae; genus Vicia; species Vicia faba. The sequence goes on along the minus strand of OX451741.1, from coordinate 68,491,299 downwards.
AACTTGGCCAAGGGTCAGCAAGATCTGAAGACTCTTATCTTGAAGGATAAGAAGAAGAAGAAGAAGAAGACGGTCCTCCTAAATATGGGTCGCAAATTCGGAAATAATTTGCGAGAAGAAGTTGATTTAACTCACTCATCTGGAGGGGGGAGAATCAGGAAGAAAGGAGGGTTCCTAGCCATGTGGTATCTGACAACGAGATTGACTTTGACAAAAACCAGTATCCTCCGGCTGAGGATAGGTATGAACAGCTTGAAGACCGGTTAAGTGCGATGGAGATCCAGAAGGTACCTGGATTGGACTTTGGTGATTTGGGTTTGTCATCTGGGGTGGTGATTCCCCACAAGTTTAAAGCACCAATCTTTGCTAAATACGACGGGGTTTCTTGTCCAAAGCTGCACCTCCGCTCGTATGTTAGAAAGATCCAGCCATACACTGCTGATAAGAACCTCTGGATCCACTTCTTTCAAGATAGTCTTTCAGGGACTCAACTTGAATGGTTTTACCAGCTGGAAGGAGCTAGTATCAGTAATTGGGAAGACCTTACTGCTGCTTTTTACAAGCAGTACCAATACAATGCCGACCTTGCTCCCACACGTACCCAACTTCAGGGTATGTCTATGGGTGCGAGTGAGGGTTTCAAAGACTACGCTCAGAAATGGAGGGACCTTACTGGAAGAGTACAACCCCAGCTGGCTGACCGGGAGTTGGTTGATATGTTTCTAGGGACCCTGTTTGGTCCGTTTTTCAACCATCTGATTGGAAGTTCATCGTCCGGGTTTACTGAGCTGATTATGACCGGGGAAAGAGTTGAGGTCGGTATCAAGAGCGGTAAGATACATAAGGGTGCTTCATCAAGTACCGAGAAGAAGCCTTTTAAGAAGGAATCCAGCGCTGTTTACAGTTCAAAGAGCCATAATAGACCTGTGCGCCGCCAAGCAGTCAATGCGTTTGTTATATGAAGACCTGTTGTTGCCTCACAACGCAATAATCAACCAAGAGCTGAGAGGCCGCGAAGACAATTCACTCAGCTCCATATGACCCTGTCTCAGATTCTACTGCAGTTGTTAAAGACCAACTTGGTGATTTCGAAGGAAGCCCCGAAGAATCCCAATACAACATCACCGCTGTACAACCCGGACGCCCGCTGTGCTTTTCACTCTGATAGCCCGGGGCACGATACGAATGACTGCTGGGTCCTGAAGAATAAGGTGCAGGATTTGATTGATGCTAAGGAGATTGAGTTCGAAGCGCCCAAAAAGCCTAATGCTATGACTTCTCCGATGCCCAAGCATGGAGTGAATGCTGTAGATGAAGACTCGTTTGTAACTTCCGTAAAAGACATTGTTACTTCATTGATGATTATGAAGAAGAACCTTTTGTTAGCCGGTTTATTTCCGGGCTGAGACGAAGGTTGCCGTCTATGTTCCGTCATACCTACTGGTTGCCATCTTTTGAAGTTAGGTGTCCAACGCCTGATGGATAACAAAGAAATTCTGTTTGAGAAGACTTTTGTTCCTTTGGTTTCTGTTTAAGAAGTTGCTATAATCACCATTTTCGATAATTCTTCCAAGGCTTCCTCGAGAAAGCCTGTTAGAATTACATTTGTTCCAAGAATCGCTCCATTGATCATTACCATTCCTGGGCCTATCCCCTATACATCAGATAAAGCTGTCCCATGGCACTATGGAGCTGACGTATATTATCACGGGGTTAAGCAAGATTTGAGTGCTGAAGAGGCTGATACTGACGTCAGCAATATTGTTGGATCTAGTAAAGTCACCCGCAGCGGAAGACTTTTCTCCCTTGAGATCTCTCCACCAACTGTTTGGAAGCCTGTTGTTATTACGTCGGCCAGTACATCTGTTACTATCCTTGTTCAAGTTCCAATCCTTACCCCCGTTTCCGAGTCATCTGACACTCGGGGCAAAGGGACCACCAGTGAGCCTGCCCAGACGGAGGCACAGAAGAAAATTACAGTTGAGGCCTCTAGACAAGAGACAGAGGAAATTCTAAAGATCATAAAAAAAAGCGACTACAATGTAGTCGAACAATTGGAGAAAACCCCGTCAAAGATCTCTATGTTGTCCTTATTATTGTGTTCAGAGGCCCATGCTAAGGCCCTGATTGCTTTCCTGAAGACTGCGCATGTGCCGCAGGAGACATCAGCTGATCAGTTTAAAGATTATGTGGCTAGTCTGACAACAGATAATGGGTTGGGTTTCTCCTATGCAGACTTGACTGCTAAGGGGAAGAATCACAATGACGCCCTGCATGTTTCCATTGAGTGCAGGGGCACTACTTTAGCTCATGTATTGGTGGATATTGGGTCCTCGTTGAATGTTTTGCCTAAGAAAGCTTTAGACCGGTTAGACTGTGAAGGGCTGGAGTTGAAGCCAAGTAACATCGTGGTTAGGGCCTTTGACGGGTCCAAGAGGATGGTACATGGAGAAGTGGCTATTCCGATTAAGGTTGGTTCTCAGATCTTCACGTCTACATTCTATGTGATGGACATTCAGCCATCTTATTCTTGTTTGCTGGGTCGCCTGTGGATCCACAAAGCTGGGGCAGTAACTTCTACGCTCCACCAGATGTTGAAATACCCAGTGAAAGGGAAAATTGTTATAGTACGAGGAGAGGAGGAGTACATGGTGAGCCACCTCAACTCTTTTCGGTATGTGGAGATGGATGGGGAGTTCATTGAGACCCCGTTCCAACACTTTGAAGAAGTTCCCCAAATGTTGGTGTCAACTGAAACTGTTACTGAAGATCCTCCAATGAAGATAGCTTCCCTAAAGGATGCTCGGGCTGTTGTTGAGAAAGGTGGGTGTGCGAATTGGGGCCAACTCCCTGACTTTGCACACAAGACTAACATGTTTGGTTTGGGTTTCACTGCAGAAGCTCAAAGGGCTGTACGGCGTGCACGGATCGCAGGACCTCCTCTGTTTATCAGTAATTCAGGAGTAAATGCCATTGAAGACGATGTTGAAGAATCTGAGTTTGACAGTTGGATCTACCCGACTACTGATGGCGGACTAAGCAATTGGATGGTAAAAGACTTTGTCCCAATTTCTTTTATCACACATTAATAGACTTTTGTTTCGAATTTGTAACAGACAATTTTTAAAACTTTACGGCCCGGTGCCTTACCCGAGACACCGTGGCTTTGTTTGAGGGCTTATTGTGTGTCATTTCCATATATCATTAATAAAAGCATTGGACGTTTTCTTGTATTTCAAACTTTGCGCTCCTTGTTTTTCTTTTTTATCTTGCAAAACAGCTATTTTACACACACTCACGTATACAGGTCTACATCCACTCTGGATCCCACTGATAACGACTTTGCTATTGTCGGTTATGACTTCGAAAGTCCGATCAACTTAGCCGAAGACGAAGGTGAAGATGATTGCGAAGTGCCTGGTGAACTTGCTAGACTGTTACTTCAGGAAGAGAGGGTCATACAGCCGCATGAAGAGCCAGTGGAAACAGTAAATTTGGCTACAAAGGAAGACAAGAAAGAGGTCAAGATCGATGCAAATCTGGAATCTAGTATTAAGCAACAGCTAATTCAGATGTTGCGTGACTATGATGAGATATTTTCCCGGTCTTATTAAGATATGCCTGGGTTGGATACTGATATCGTGGTTCACCGCTTGCCTACCAAGGAAGACTGTCCTCCAGTGAAACAGAAAGTTCGCCGAATGCGTCTAGAGATGTCTGAGAAAATCAAGGCTGAAGTTATGAAACAGTTTGACGCCGGTTTTCTAGCAGTTACTTCTTACCCACAGTGGGTGGCCAACGTGGTCCCTGTGCCGAAGAAGGATGGTAAAGTTCGAATGTGTGTTGATTATAGGGATCTGAACAGGGCAAGCCCCAAGGATGATTTCCCTCTGCCTCATATCGACGTTCTGGTTGACAACACCGCACAACATAAGGTCTTCTCCTTTATGGATGATTTCTCCGGTTATAATCAGATTAAAATGGCTCCCGAAGACATGGAGAAGACAACCTTTGTTACTCAATGGGGTACCTTTTGCTACAAGGTTATGCTGTTCGGATTGAAGAATGCTGGGGCAACGTATCAGCGCGCCATGGTCGCTTTGTTCCATGACATGATCCATCATGAGATTGAGGTATACGTCGATGACATGATTGCAAGATCCCAGACTGAGGAAGAACACCTTGACCATCTTCAGAAACTATTTGACAGGTTGAAGTTGTACAAGCTGAGGTTAAACCCGAACAAGTGCACCTTTGGGGTGAGATCTGGTAAGCTGTTGGGTTTCGTCGTAAGTGATAAAGGTATTCAAGTGGATCCCACAAAGGTGAAGGCTATACAGGAAATGCCAGCTCCCCGAACAGAAAAAGAAGTCAGAGGCTTTCTGGGACGTTTGAACTATATTGCCCGATTCATCTCGCACCTGACTGCTACTTGTGAGCCAATCTTCAAGTTACTGAAGAAAGATCAAGTGGTAAGATGAAACGATGAATGTTAGGCCGCTTTCGAAAGGATCAAAGAATATCTCCAAGAGCCACCTATTTTGATGCCTCCAGTTGAAGGGAGACCTTTAATCTTATACTTGACAGTACTTGATAATTCGATGGGGTGTGTGCTGGGGCAACATGACGAGTCTGGCCGAAAAGAGCATGCTATTTATTACCTTAGCAAAACGTTTACCGACTACGAGACCCGATACTTGTTGCTTGAGAAAACTTGTTGCGCTTTGGCATGGGTTGCTCGCCGGCTGAGACAACATATGTTGACTCACACGACTCTATTGATATCAAAGATGGATCCAATCAAGTATATCTTTGAGAAGCCTGCCTTGTTCGGAAGAATAACGAGATGACAGATGATTTTGACTGAGTATGACATCCAATATATGACCCAGAAGGCAATCTAGGGAAGTGTGTTGGCGGATCATCTGGAACATCAGGCAGTGGATGATTACCATTCTATGAACTTTGAATTCCCGGATGAGAACATCATGTTGGTAACTGATTGTGAAACACCTGGACCAGATGAAGGACTTGAGGAGGGATCCCGATGGTCTATGTACTTTTATGGAGCTTCGAACGCTTTGGTTAATGGAATTGGCGCCTGTTGTACCCCAAAATTTTCCCTCTCATTTTATCAAGATTTCCCCTCACAAGATTCTTTGGACTTCAGACAAAATTAGGGTTTGCTCTACTCAAGACATCTCCTTGCAATGTTGACCTGAAATTAGGGTTTGATATTGCACAAGGATTTTTGGACTATCAATGCTCAATGTGACTTTCATACTTCATGTTGGACTTATAAGATTGCCCCTACCAAGTTTCAAGCCTTGAATCAAATTTTTGCTCAGTCAATTGGACAGTTGACCTATAAATCAGCTGTATTGGGGAAAAAGTCAACTATGGCCAATTTACAATCAAACTTCATGATTTTTGATCCACATCAACATTATAGGCTCATATGAACCATTTGATCAAGTTTGGACCACAACTCCTCAAGAAATTTGATCAGATCATCAAAAGGGCAAAATGGTCATTTTTAGGGTTTTGACTGTATAAGGGCAATTTCTGATTTTTAACCTATCCAATGGCAAGTTGGGTTCAAGCATAGATTCAAGGACTCAATGGCATCATCTTTACCTAATCACAAGGTTCAAAAGATCTCAATTGCATTGGATTGACAGATGAATTTTCCAGTCAACTGATCAAAAATCAATTGTACACTAAAAAGTCAAACTTTGACTTTTTGGTCAAAATCAAGTGCCAAGGGTCATTTTTTATCAAGATGTGTCAAAACATGAAACTTGTTTATCAAGAAACCTAATTTTTCAAATTAGGGTTTAAGATTGAAAATTTTCATAACTTAGAAATTTTCTAAGTTATGAAATTTTCTTATTTTTTCCCAACTTTGCCCAACATTTTCACCATGATGCAATTAGATTCAAACAAAACTTCCAACATGAAAGTTGTAGTCCTCCACAAAATCTACAACTTTTATTCACAAAGTTTTCCCAAAGGATGCTTGGATATCAAGTTATGAGTTTTGGAATAAGGGTTCATGAAACTTTTAACTTAGTGAAATTTTGCCCTAGTTTAGGCAGGATTTTGACCTATCTTCATGGCAATTTTTCAGATAGTTCCACTTGGAATCTCAAAATTCATTTCAAAGATGGATTGTAGAGAATGTTACAAGCTTTCCAAAATGTCTAAGAACTCTCAAAAATAATTTATGGTTAGGGAGAACCTAAGGTTTGAATTTGGAAAAATATCACTTTGATCCATGGCATTTTTCACTATGCTACAAGTTGCAATTTATGTCCAGCTTTGTTTGTACTTACTTACAGGTCCTTAAACCCTTCCACAATCAAGAATTGAATGCAAAATCAATGGATTAATGCGTTGTTCTGATCAATGGGAGATTATACAAAGGATTAATCCAAAAATGGCAAAAAGTTAACAATGCCATTTTGATAAAGTTCACTTTATGCATATTTGTTTCTCTTGAGCATTGCACCCTTCCTTTTGCAGCAAACAAAGTCCATAAACTAAGGCAAAGGTACAACAACTTTATGCATCTAGGAAGGAGGCTTGTACAGGCTCTTTTCTTGATCACTTCACACTTTTCTTCAAAAACCAAGAAATGTGCAAAAGTCTAGACAACACTTCCATCTGATAAAACCAACTCTTGTAAACATTTAAAACAAGTTTTGCATATCACATAGAGCCAGAAACACGAGCTAGCCAGTCCTCAAACACCCTTGAACATCAAAACACCAAAAACTTACAAAACAGGGCACCTTTTGTAATTCCACCTCCATCTCACAAACCACTCGTGCGTTTTGTCCCAAACCTCTTCCAATACACTCCATACAACCCACCTAAGCTCTCCCAACCATTGGCCAGTGACTGTAACTCCATTTTCAAGCTTCACCATTTTTGAAATCTGACTTTGTACAAAGTCCATAAACTAAGGCAAAGGTACAACAACTTTGTGCATCTAGGAAGGAGGCTTGTACAGGCTCTTTGCTTGATCACTTCACACTTTTCTTCAAAAACCAAGAAATGTGCAAAAGTCTAGAAAACACTTCCATCTGATAAAACCAACTCTTGTAAACATTTGAAACAAGTTTTGCATATCACATAGAGCCAGAAACACGAGCTAGCCAGTCCTCAAACACACTTGAACATCAAAACACAAAAAACTTACAAAACATGGCACCTTCTATAATTCCACCTCCATCTCATAAACCACTCGTGCGTTTTGTCCCAAACCTCTTCCAACACACTCCATACAACCCACCTAAGCTCTCCTAACCATTGGCCAGTGATTGTAACTCCATTTTCAAGCTTCACCATTTTTGAAATCTGACTGTGCAGGTTGACTTCTACAAGCTTATTCAAGCAAGTTCAAAGCCAACTAAGCATTGGGTAAGGTCAGGGGAAGTTCAAGCAAGCTCATGAGCATCTCAGGCCTTATTGAAAACCTCTACATTGCCATACTCGAGTTCAACTGAAGCAGGTATTTTCCAACTTTCTATCTCTCTATTTAGGAATCATTAGGCTTAGGTTTGTGAATAAAAAATGTAGTACTCATTGCCCTTAAGCTGTACATATGCATAGATTTCATTTAAGTTAGCTGTGTTTAGAGAATTTGATTGATGAACTTTTTGGAAAAGTTAGGTTAGAAATTAGGGCCAAAGAAATTCTCTCTGGTCTTTGAGAGTTAGATTAAGTTTTTTATATGGTTAGAATCGTATGATCATGCTCTATAACTTTCATGTTGCAAGTTTTTGCTTTAGAGCACGTATGCATGATTTCCCAGTTTGAACATACAGGCGCGCATTTTTGTCACAAGGTTGAAGACGAAGCTGGACTTGGGTTGGGCCTGGCTATTTCTCACTTTTTGCACCCCTGATTTGCTTCTCACACCCCTTGGCCCATTTAATCTATTTTTGTATATTTTTCATTTCTTTTTTAATTTCTGATTTTATTTTATTTTTCTAAACTTTAAAAATTACCAAAAATATTTTATTTAATTTTCACATTTTATTTTATTATTTTTATTATTTTTTAGACATAGAAATAATTATTAAATAATATATACATTTATTTTCTTAATAAAAAAACTTGTAAATACTACAAAAAATATTATATTTTTATTTTTATTATTTATATACTTAAATAATATTTTTCTGACATATTTTTATTTTTTAACATTTGTATATATTTTATTTATTTTTATTGTACATAAATAAATAAAATTAGGGTTTCTACCCTTAATAAAAATAACCTTTTATTTTCTTATTTTTAATGCATTAAATAGTTTATTTTACATATATAAAAATAATACAAAAATATTTTTTGCATATTTATAATATATTGCATATTTATTTGTCCATTTAAATATTTGCTTATCATTTCAACAAAGAATTCAATTTGGTTGTAATAATCTTAGGGTTTTAATTTCTTGCAAATAATCCCCTATTCAAAATTGTATCCCCCTCCCCATATCAATGTTGTAATAGTTGTAGATTTATTTTTACGCATTTATAGCTTTCAAATATGCCATGATAGAAAGATTAGGGTTTGTATGCAAAATCCAAAATCAACAAATAGCTAGACCTAATACAAAGACAAAAAAGCATGAAATTGACAACACAATGCACACTAGCACCTCTAGGGTTTCATACACTTGTTGCCTTAAAAATGGCCATGGTATGCATGCTAGGTGTCTTGGCAAAACAAAATCAAAACAAAAAGATCATAGTCCTTGGATGACGCTATCTTGGTTGCCTATACATAAATGATCTAGTCCCTCAAACAAAATTTGCTAAGATACTTAGCACCATTGCTATCATGGTTAATACGATGACCCGCGCCTGTCCCGCTTAACATCCAAACACAAGATTGTTTACCAAATGCAATGGTAAAACAACAATGTGAAAGGGTTAAAAATGTGTAGGAAAGATCTTTGAGTAGATAGGGTAGACAACTCTTAGTTACTTGATCAAAACTTGCAAACATCCTTGCTAATTTCAAAACACACAATTTCAAAACATTTTCCCAAAACAAACTTTTAAACATTGAAACATTTTTCAAAATACAAAACACCTTTGTATACATTCAAATAAGAATCATTACAAAGGTTGCCACAACGGTGGTCTCTTTTCAAAAATACTTTCAAAACCACACACAAAAGCACCATTTCAAATAATTGAAAAGCAAAAGCAAGTGATTTAAAACAAGTAACTAAGAGCCCATGGAAAACCATGGATGAAAAGGGTGCTAGCACCTTCCCTTTTCATAATCTACCCCCCGAACCCAAGAAAACATCTCAAAGGTCTTTCCTGTGCTTTTTGACCTTTCCTTTAGATAAATAAAAAGTCGGTGGCGACTCTTGCTAAACCGAAACATTTGCGAACAAAAAACACAAAACCTCAAGTCAGTTCTCCCACCGTATCACAGCGCCATGATCATATCTCCTGAAGGCTCTCATACTCCGTTCACCGCCCGACTATGTTTCAACTGCACCAACAATATTGCGGAGTATGAAGCATGCATTATGGGTCTTCGAGCAGCTATTGACCTAAGGATTAAGTTTCTAAGTGTTTTCAGAGATTCCGCTCTCGTGATCAGTCAGATCAAAGGAGAGTGGGATACGAAACACCCTAATCTTATTCCTTACAAAGAGTATGTATTGACTTTGTTGCCGCACTTCGAGGAGATAACTTTGAACACTTACCTAGAGAGGAGAATCAGTTGGCAGACGCGCTAGCTACGATGTCTTCTATGTTCAAGGTCAGATGGGACAATGAGGCTCCCCAGATTACCATTGAGAGGTTGGACGAACCTGCACATTGCTGTGACATTGAGACTGAAGAGGTAGCAGATAAACCCTGGTTTCACGAGGTAAAGAGGTATCTTGAAGCTCAGGAGTACCCCGAGGGTGCATCTGTTAATGATAAGAAGTTTCTGAGGAGGTTCGCGGTGAAATTCTTCATCAGCAATGACATTCTTTACAAGCGTAACCATGATTCAACCTTATTGCGTTGTGTGGATAAGAATGAAGCAGAAAGGATCATGGTTGAGTTACATGAAGGTACTTTCGGGACTCATTCCAGTGGACACACCATGGAAAAGAGAATCCTTCGGGCAGGATATTAATGGTCCATCATGGAAGCTGACTGTTATCAGCATTCTCGGACTTGTCACAAGTGCCAAGTCTATGATGATAAGGTGCACATACATCTGGTACCTCTGAACGTCTTGACAACTCTGTGGCCTTTTGCGATGTGGAGCATTGACATGATCGGCGAGATCAGACCTACGGCATCTAACGGGTATCATTTCATCCTGGTAGCTATTGATTACATTACGAATTGGGTTGAAGCAGCTTCCTTTGCTATAGTGACCAAGAACGTCGTGGCACGGTTCATTCGGCACAATCTGATTTGTCGGTATGGTGTACCGGAGAGAATCATTACGGACAATGGTACAAATATCAACAATAAGATGATCACCGAACTCTGCAAGCAGTTCAAAATACAGCATCACAACTCTTCTCCTTATCGGCCGAAGATGAATGGGGTTATAGAAGTGGCTAATAAAAATATCAAAAAGATTGTGCAGAAGATGACGGTGACATACAAAAACTGGCACGAGATGTTACCATTTGCTCTTCATGGGTACCGTACCTCAACACGGACGTCAATATGGGCAACACCCTATTCCTTGGTTTATGGCATGGAGGCCGTCTTGCTCATTGAAGTTCAGATACCCTCTCTTCGGATTATGAAGGATGCAAGTTTGAGCGAAGATGACTGGATTCAGACCCGGCTTGATCAGCTGAATTTAATCGACGAAAAGAGACTTACTGCTATTTATCATGGTCATACGTATCAAAAGCGAATGATCAAGGCATTTAACAAGAAAGTTAAACGACAAGAGTATCAAGTTGGGGACCTGGTTATCAAGCGCATCATACTGCCACAAGGTGATCCCAGGGGTAAATGGACCCCTACGTACGAAGGGCCATTTGTGGTTAAGAACATTTTCTCAGGAGGAGCCATGATTCTAACCACCATGGACGGTGACGACCTTCCTCACCCCGTCAATGAAGACATAGTGAAAATATACT